>BOPP01000090.1:2345063-2428954 GCA_017312745.1 Gryllus bimaculatus
GAACAGAGGCGGGGGCGGGCGAACTTCAACGTCGAAAAATGCCTCGTCACAGAGAGGAAATCACCCCTTTGGCATGTTTATGCTTTGCGCAGTATGTGGACTCGAACGTTCGCCTGAATGGGTGCGGGAGATGTTACCGACACAGCCGGCGCGAAACATTTTTTCTCGCGAACTCTATAGAAATGTAGTCCATACATTTCAAATACTCGTAGAAGTACCTCCCTCCGGTGTTCTGCTATTATTTTCTAATTGGATATGCAAGAAAAACGGGTCACAGTTAGATCTATGATTACACTCTAGGTGGAACTAACAGAATTGCAAAGTCATCAATTGCGAAACGAAGTAATCAGGACTTTTTGATATGAATTTTTCTGGACTGATTCTCCTGTACTGCGAGTTAATTTCATTTTTACTTTTGAAATTGATATCAGGCTGTTTTGCATACGATGTGGATATTAGAAACTTGTTTTTGTTTGTTGCAACAGATGTGATTCTCCATGGATTTCTTTAAAGCATTTATTTTCTTTTTCTTTTCAGAATTCAACTTCGTTAAATATAAGATTTTCAAGACACATATCATTGCAACGTGAATCATAAGACGTGATTTATATTCACGAGAGTTAAATTTAATTATGCAATGGAATATAAAAAAGTATCAAAAATACTTTTATCGATACTTTTTTCATATTATTATCTATTATCAAGCATAGATAGACAAGCCAGAACGTTCTATTCTTTTCAGGATACCTTTTTATTTTGAACTTTTATAGCAGAAATACATTATTGCAACGTAAAAGCACCGCTGTCGGGCTTCTCGCCAAGCTAATTATTGCAGTATTTTTTTCTTAAATAAACGACACTAATATTAGGAATGTGGTATCGTTTTGTAGATGAAATAGGGCTTTACGCCCATGAATGGAACACTGGTTTCCAATCACGATTATTTTGATGGTTCATTGTGCGATGGTTCATAATTATTTCGTGCCTTTGCCGTGTGCCGTATGTTTGTGCGGGGACATATTGACGAAAAACGCGTTTTGCTTAGAGATACGTGTTCCTTTTGACAAGAAATTCCAAGTTAACAAGACGCACGAGTTGCCTCTAACCTGTAATTAAACAATTAGTAGAGGAGAAGGTTAGAGGTCAGACGATTGTGGATTTCCGACCTCAATTAAAAATCTGCGTCTGATGGTATCACTGGATGAGAATTTTATGACGGTTACTCTAGTTCATCGTTATCGTGTACTTTACCATTAATTTGAGACAGATACCGGATAAGAGACTTGTTGGCTCGTGGCCCGTGGCCCGGTTGGCCCGTGTTGCAGTAATCAGATGATTTTTTTATTAGATTTATTATTTCTGCAGGTAGGTATACAACCTGGTGGCAGAACACTACAATTTACAACTAAGAATAGTAATACACTGTAATTTTAAAGCATTTTAGGCAATAATAACAATAATATAACGATAACAACAATAACAGCATTACGTATACACTTTATGAATGTCCTGCACGGAATTTTTAACTAATAAATACACTTCACTTCACTTCACTTCACTACACTTGCACTTCACTTCGATACACTATACTTTCACTTCACTTCTCTCTCTACTTCTCTATTGCACTACACGTCACGACACTCCAATTCAACTACTACTTTAAATATAATTGTATGTTTAATAAACCAATGCATTTAATAGTGATTATCACAATACTACTAATAATAAAAAATAACAATTATAATGAAATTATAACTAAAATAATAACTATTTTAATAAGCCTAACGTATACAAAAGTACTTAATTAATCTACTTTTAAATCTTTGTACACTTAGAGGAAAGGGTTCCATGGCTGTCGCAAGTAACTTATTCCAGTCCGTTATTGTTCTATTTGTGAATGAAAATTTTCCAACATTTGTTTTCTGGGTCCTGAACTGAAGTTTGTGCTTGTAATCCGCTCTACTAAAGTAAGTGGGTCTATCGAGTTGAATGAAAATACAAGCAGTATCTTTCCAAGCAGGATAACCGGCATATGCTTTGTACATGGCACAGAGTCTTGTCTTAACCGTCCCAATTTCTAGAGACCCCCATTCTACTTTTTTCCTATTGCTGCCGAAAGTAAGTTCACACGCTCTTCTCTGTACTCTATTCAAATATTCCTTTTGTGAATTTCTATAAGGGTCCCAACAAATTGCCCCGTATTCCATTAATGGACGAAATAAAGTATATAAGCTAATTCTCTCATTTTCGCAGTACTCATTTTTAGTATTCGCATGGTAAAATGCAAAGACCTCCTGGCTTTACCTATGACAAAGTTTACCTAATTTTCCCAATTTAATTTGCTATCAAATATTATTCCCATGTACTTACAAGCCAGGACTCTTGGAATATTTTCGTTGCCTAAACGGTATTGACTTTCACTATATTTTCGGCCCCTACAAAACGTGATGGGTTTTCTTTTTGAACTATTTATTATCATGCTATTTTTGTCTGCCCAGAAATGTAATCTATCTAAATCATCTTGCAAAATATCCTCGTCGACGTTTGATTGAATAACTCGATATATTATACAGTCATCTGCAAATAGTCTTACCTTGGAACAT
The DNA here is from genome assembly GCA_017312745.1 of Gryllus bimaculatus. Taxonomy (NCBI): domain Eukaryota; kingdom Metazoa; phylum Arthropoda; class Insecta; order Orthoptera; family Gryllidae; genus Gryllus; species Gryllus bimaculatus. Next base: position 2,347,667 of record BOPP01000090.1, read on the forward strand.
AAATGGTCTGGCAGATCGTTTACAAACGCGAGAAACAGGAGGGGTCCAATAACGCTTCCTTGAAGGATCCCTGAAGTAACCTCTGCCAGAGTTGAAAATTGTTGCCCAACTCGGACTTTCTGTTTCCTATCTCGAAGAAACTCATCAATCCACGCCACAACTCTGGAGTCAACACACGAATGCATTAATTTATGAACTAGTTTATCGTGTGGGACAACATCAAATGCCTTCGTAAAATCTATTATTTTGGCATCCACCCTCCCACTATCATCAACTTCATCTGCTACATCCTGAAAGAATGATAATATATGACTCTCGCAAGAGAAACTATTCCTAAAACGATGCTGTCCCTGAAATAGACATTCTTTTTGTTCCCACTCTTATCTAATATAGCTAGTTATCAAATGTTCATTAGCTTACATACAACTGACGTAAGACTTTCTACAACAGTTCTGACTGTTACCATTCTTAAAAATCGGAACAATATCAGCTAGCTTCCAATCTTTTGGAACGCTTAAATTGTTGATCGGAACATGAAATAATCTTGTTAGATACGGTAATATTGCCTCTCCACTGAGTTTAATTATGTCTGTTGAAATGGCATCTGGACCCCGGGACTTTCCATTTTTCATATATTAAATTTGCTTTCGCAATGCATTTACGTCTCTATTAAACTGATTGGGTACAGCCTCTCTCGATATCTGAGTATGGTGAGATTTTGTTTTAAAAACGGAACTGAAGTAGGCATTAAATACGTTTACTTTTTCCCGATCATCTATTAGTAACCCATTAGTATCTCTAACGATAGGAATTTCTTTTTTATTTCCTCTTCTTCTGCGAACATATTTGTAAAACCCTGACCAATTATTTCCCTCTGTGGAGAATGTGTTTTGAAAATGACTCCTGCGCAATTTTTTTTCCGATCTAATTCTTTTGAACAGTTTCAAAAATGTATCCTATGAGTTTCACTGTGATGTCTATTATTCAAAGCTTTTCTGACTTTTCTCTTCATAGTCGAATTTTCGCATTATAATATTCTGAATCTGAATTTCTTTTAAAGTATTTGTGTGGCACAAACATTGGCAATGCACTATTCAGAATGCTCTTAAACGCGGTTCACGTTTCCTCCATACCCCCTTCTATTCTCAGAAAACGATCGTACTGGTCTCTCAGGTAGTGGTGAAGCCCTTTTGTGTTTGCCTTCTTGAAGTGCCAGATTTTTGTACCGTTAGGAAATCTTTTATGTGAAAAATTTATGTCTAAGTCAACTAACACCGCTTTGTTGTCGCTCATACCATCAATGACATCGCAAGACAAGAAAATCTCTTGCGGCCTAATTAAGTAAACATCTAAAAGCGCCTCCTGTCGCGTCTATCTACTACTATTCCCCCTTCCCAGACGAGTCTGTTCACGGACTGCTGTACTTTCGCTTCGTTCACAGCGCCTTTCCAATTTGCGTCTGGAATATTTAAATCACCAGCGATTACTATAGGATGTATATCAGTGTTTTATATTTTTTCAGAAATTGCTTCCAAAATCGCGTAATTTTCATTTGTTGGCCTATAGCAAGCAATAATTTCTAACATATTCCCTGAATTACTAATTTCTATCCCCATTACCTCAATTTTTACACTGACCCAATTTCTCCTTACATCTATTGTATCCTTAACACAAATGAATATCCCCCTCCTCTAGTATTTCCTAACCGACCTGTAATTCGGACGAAAAACTTCGGAAATGTTAGCGTCCTCTCGCTTGTCTTGGTCGAACTATTTCAGTTTTAAGCTTGACAAAGCATGTTCCTCCTGTTTACTTTAAACAAGAAATTTCCTATCTTCATTATATTTAAAAACTAAAAATGAGAGCTTTGAATTTTGAAGCAGACTGTGTAGTTTTAGTGCACATTTATATATAAAGAGCTTTCGTCTTGCAATTATTGATATTTTTTGCATAAATGATCGCATTTTTATAAAAACAATGCTATACGAATTTGGATTTTACAGCGTTGCTATAAAGGGAGTTAGCAACAAATAAATTTAGACGATTTATTTTGATACAATGGAGACACGAATAATGAATATGGTTACAATATTTTGAAAATGATTACATCTGTCAATTATCAATATGTGTTGTACTCGCCGTCACCTCCGACTTTTAATCATTACATATTTTTTCGCGATGACTATCACTTCCCTGCTCGTGCATTAACCAAGCCCACGCACTTACATCGCACCTGAGAGCTCTCAACAACAATTGGATAACAAGTGAAAGGAAATATGTATATCATTTGGTTCCTGATAAACGAATATTCCTATATTGTCCTTGTTAGAAGAAGTTCTACAATGGATTGTTGGTAAGAAAATCGTCAGGGCCTAAACGTATAATTCAAATTGACAATGAAAACAAACGTCAAGTAAACAAAGAAAACAATGACAGTAGAAATTATTTATATATCTACATTTCAGAAAATGTGTGAGGTTGGTCACATTAACACATGACTCCATTCATCTTTAAACATTGCGTCTCGCAATTGCCGACAGTTCCCGACTTCTGCTCTTGCTATGCGCATCCACTTACCACTCCCCAGCCGCACGTGAGAGATCTTCAGATCGTCCCAGGGGCCTCGACGGCTCGTATCGGACGTAAAAGGGGAGGGCTTCGTAGTTTGCCGCCACTCCGTACACGTGTACCCCACCCTTCAGAGGGAGTTTCATAATTTATTTTCAGCCTCCACTAGACAAGCGACGTCCGCTCCCCTAGCGATGCTGAACAAGATGGCGGGGGCGGAGGATTTTCGAAAACTCTCCCATGGGGGCGCTCCATCAGTTCGAGGGGGGTAATCCGGTGGCCCCCTCCGCGCGTGACTTTCCCGAAGGGGATTTCGAATATTCCCGAGGCCAGGAAAATTGTGAAATTTGTGGAGGTGGGGACGACGGGGTATAAGGAAGATGCAGGTTAACATGGAGAGATACGTACTTTGAGTGAGGAAAAAGTGGGTACAGATGACAGTGATGAGCACGAAAGAATAAGAGGACAGACTGCTAGCAGCCAAAGGTAATAAATATGTACCTTCCATTACATTGAGCATGTCAGTTGAAAGAGTTTGGAAACACGTTGACATGTAAATGGAGCAATTCGGCTGCAGTAGGGGTCTGCAGAAATGAAATTTATAAAAGTTTTTAATGATGTGAGAAGCCTAGATGGGGCAGCGTTGTTCTTCGAGTTAATTGTTTAGCGCAGTTCTCAAACTTCAGCGAAAACGCATCGGAAATTCGAAAATAATTATTAGGAAAGGACGTGGAACAACAATTACTGTGGCACTCCAACGCGGTATCTAGCATGCCGTGTGCTAATATAATAACGAAGTGAAAATGAGATGCTGGTAGTATCCCGAATTACCAGCACAATTCAGCAGAAATAACGATAGTGACCGTACAGCGGTTTGAAGGATGGGCGACACGGAAGGACATGACAAAGGAGAGTAGTATTAGAATAGAAAACACATAAAGAAAAATGGAAAATAAGAGATTTGGTAGCGTGATATGAAGAAGATAGATTTACCGAGATGTGAATGAATTTACCGAGATGAAGAGTACAACGCAAATACACCATGAGGTAGGAAGCAGGAGATTGAGGTTGAGACCAAATTTTGGGAATGGAGATGTAATATGAATAAACGAGGGAGGTGACTTGAGCTGAGTGAAAGTGGGTGTGAGGGTTACTAGAGGGAGGTGATTGGGAAGGAAGTTTAGAACGGAAAGAAAATGGCAGGTAGAATCCATGGGCTAGAAAGCTATGGAGCAGGGAAATGAGGTGAGTTTAATAGAACAGGCATAATAGAACGGGCATAATAAAAGGCAGTCGTTACGTTGCACGATTGCACAACCCCCATTTAATCGAAAAAGATATTTAAAGAAATATACATTTTCCTTTCATTGACATTCAATATTCAAACAATTGCAGCAATATTGATGTACATAAAATCATTTTGAAACCAAAGAGCGGCCATCTGGTCTCAGAGGAAGACGGGGATACCAGCAGGTTGGTGAGAACAGATAATGAGGAGGGCACTCTTAGAACAGGGTGGATGAGGTGCGAACCGGATCTTGAGAGCAGGGTGACGAGGAAAGGGTGTGTAAAATAATACTGTAGTGAGATTGAGCCGCAGAAGGGTTGGACTTTCTAGGAAAGAAGCACGGCGAATAAGGTCAGGCGTCTCGTGCGAGGCGCTTAAAACAGAGAGGAATGGGTCTGGCATTCGGGCGAATCAACGGCGCGTGGCTAGCGGCGGCAGCGATCGGGCGAGATGAGCGGGATGTCAGGATAGGGGGAGGAGGGTGGGGATGACGGGAAGGGCGAGAGGGATGGGACAGGTGGAGAGGGCTAGAATGGTGGGAAGGATAGGGAGGGTGGTAATTGCAGGACGGGTGAAGAGGTAGGGAGAGGGGTAGGGCGTACATGACGTGGAAAGTGGAGAGTGTGAGGAGAGCGTTGAGGGCGTGGGGGACCTGGGAAGGGGAGGAAGGGTGGATCGAGCATCGAATCCCGAGAAGGCGGCGCCAGGGCGGCGATGGTGTCGTGATGGCAAAAGAAATGAGCGCACGGAAGCACGAGGACACAGAGCGGCGAGGAAAGAAAATAGCAGGGGGAATAGTTTAAGGAGATGAGAGCGGAAGCATAAGTCAGGAAGCACGTTGATGATGAATATGTGAGAAGAAAGGGTAAGAAGGCTCAGATAAGGATGCAAGGGCGAGGTGGACAGGCCAGAGGAGATGGAGGTAAGGTCAGAGCTGGGAGATTACGAAGAGGAACACGTGGGGGGAGAAGGACAAGCGGAGAATAGACTAAACTAAATGACTAGAGCAGTGCAGCCATGTGCACCCTAGCACACCGAGAACGCAATCTGCAAAGCACCGCAAGAGCAGCAGAGCACGGGCGAAGCGGGGAGGGAAAGGAAGGATGGATAGACCAGGGGAAGAGGAAGTATAGTGGAGTTTCGGGCAGGAATACGTCGGGAATCACGGAGAGAGTGAAGAGAAGAGGACGAAGGAGAGGGCGAGCAAGCAGAGTATGGGGAAGTTAGGGAGGGAGAGAGAGACGATGGTAGATCGGAGAGACGGAGCGGGAGAAGAAACAGGCGAGTAGCTGAGAACATTTGAACTGAACAGATCAAGGCCAGAACGGATAGAAACGGACTGTCGCCTGGCGATGCAGGTGAGGTGTCTAGAATGAAGACGCAGAAGCAGAAAGGGAGCGGTAAAACGGGAGAAGCAGGAGGGGAAATCGGGGTAGGGGAATTAGGGCTGGATGCTTAGTGCAGGAAAAGTTCAAGAGCGAAGGTTGGAAAGCAGTACGATAGTACAGTGTTGGTAAAAATGAAGGGATGATGAGAGAATGCGTAAGGTAGGGTAAAGAGCTGGTGAACAGGAGATGTGAGGAAGAGGAGAGAACTGAGGAAGTATAGATGGGCGAACCGCGGAGAGGATAGGGAAAGGAAACACTTGCGGGGAGGAGGGGCAAAAGAAGATTCTGGAGCGGTAGGGCAGAAATTAATACAACGGAACTGCTATGTTGGAGCTAAAATTAAATGTGTAGTGCTGGGCGAGTGGTCGACTAGAGCAAAATGAATAGAACGGGAGTGCTACGTCGGAACTAGAGTGAAATATGTAGAGCGGGGCGTTGGTCAGCTAGGGCAACGTAGAAAGGGACTGCTACGTCGGAGCAGCCAGAATGAAGTGCAGAGAGCGGGAAGGGTGGTCAGGGCGCACGGACGTTTTGCCCTTAGAGTGTGTCGCGGGCGCTGCCAGGGTGTCGTGACTGTAACAAGGATGAGGGGTGAGAAGGAGAATACGAATGTAGGCGGAGCGGAGAGATGGGAGGAGCAGGTTGGCTAGGTAGGGCTACGGGAATTATGATTGTGTAGGCCAGTAATAAGGCGGAAATCTAGGATGGCAGCAGGAAGATGTAGCGATGTCGGTGAAGGGACTGAATACGGTAGGATGAACACCAGGGGGTGAGGAAGTGAAAATGACGAGAGAATTTTTGGAAATGAGGAAAGTGGTAAATGAGGAGAGGAGAAGTGAGAGCAGAACCTCGGTGAGGAGAGGGAAAGGGACCACATCTTGGGGATGGGATGCAAAGAAAAATATAACGCAGAATATGGAGAGATATCGATAAAGTATAAATGGATAGAACGTGACTGCTAGGTCGGTGTAGCTAGAAGCAAGTGTTTAGAGAGGGCGGGCAAGGACGTTTTTGCCATAAGAGGGCGGCGTGGGCGCAGTGAGGGTGACGTGACGGCAGTGAGGGCTCGGGCGGTGGGGGCGTATGGGAGGCGTGTGAAGGGTAGACAGGCCAAGGGGAATTAGGAGTGGATGCGTAGGTCAAGAATAGAGCAGAAACCTAAATTGGAAGCAGGAAGATGTGGCGGTGTTGATGAAGAGGAAGGGATGGTAGGAGAGGGTGAATACGATAGAATGAAGATATGGTGAACAAGTGGCGGTGGGGAGATGAAAGTATCGACGAGAAGGGTTGGAATCGAGGAAAGTGGTAAATGAGGAAAGAATAGATGAGGATCTCAGTGACGCGAGGGAAAAGGAACACATCGCTGGGATGAGATGCGAGGGTAGATATGACGAAGAATATTGAGCGTTATAAATAGGAGAGAAATGAATAGAACGGGACTGCTAGGTCGGTGCTGTTAAAGTGAAGTGTCTAGAGCGGGGCAGGCGAGCCGGCACCAAGGACGTTTTTGCCGTTAGAGGGCGGCGCGGGAACAGCGAGGGTGACGTGACGGCGAAAAGGATGAGGGCACAGCGGCAGCAGGGGGGTGGGGCGGGGCGGGGGCGGAGCAAGACAGGCAGGATGATGGATGGAGTGTTGAAGCTCCGGGCGGAGGCGTCCTGCAGCCTATCTGAACTTTTTAAATCGGTCGTGAATCCACTTAAGATCTCGTGATCCGCGCCGATGCGTGCAGGGTGCCCGCGGCTGGCCTCGGCCTCCTGCGCCACCGCCCGCCGCCCGCTTTTCATATGTCTTCGTTTCATTTAGGTGCAGCCGCGCCTGTAATTTGGATTGAATTTTCGCGGCAGAGCGGACCCCCCCCCTCGACTGCTGCCCCGCCGCCTCTGCCTGCGCTCTATGCCATCTCACTGGATCTCATACCATCATAAAAGCCGTTTCCTTTAAAATGCCGTTTAAAATACCGTTGCTACACTACTTTATTTTTACACATCTATTTCTATTGCTGTCATTGATGGAAAAACTATTGCTTCCACACATTTTATGCCGTTGTGGTTTCTTTTATAAATGGTTTAGAGTTTTAGTTTAAGAAAGTGATACTTCACGTTGTATGAGTCATTGCATTATATTTTTCACAAATAAATGTATTAGCAATAAGATTTTCTAATGTCAGCGATTGCTCAATTGCTATTACATATGGTTGATGGTTGATTCGTTTAAGCATCCAAGTTGAATAACGGGAAAAGCATTAAAATTAACTTTAAGAGCAGGCGTTGAACTAATTTTTAGAATTTTCTGATTTATCAAGACGTAAAACAATTACGATATGGTAATTGCAGCTATTCTTTTGAAAGAAAGGAATATACACATAGAAACATTTGAAAAGTTTCGAATAAAATATATGATAGTGATGTAATTAATGTCTATCTTTAATATACCAATGCTGCGCTGCCCTATATAGAAACACATTTTCGACACACCCTCATTCATTACAATTGCGCACCCAAGTATGAAATCGAATTGGCAGCTACTTTCCTACTGAGGTTTCTTCCTACTCCGGCACTCTACGACCACGTAAGTTAGATAGAATAAAATATAAAACATGATGTTCATTAACTAATGAAAACCAATATTACCAAAACACACAAAGAGAGGTAGTTTTACGGATGTTGAAGAATAACAATCCCCCACAATGTCAATTTTATTTTCTCCGCTCACAAGTCTCACCATATTGAATAGTTCAAACAAACTTAATCCAAACTTCATTACATATTCATCCCGGAAACAATAAATACACTTATTGCGCTCCCCTATCTGAACATACCTTTCGATACATGAAGTTCCATTACCTCCAGCGCCCAAATCCGAAAGCACAATGGTCTCTCTCTCTAACAAAAACTTCTCCCCGTTCAGGCCATTGATATCCTCATATAGACCAAGGAAGTATAAAATAATAGAATAAAATAAACGAATAACAATACATAATATCATTGTATTAATTGACCTGTAAAAATTCATGAGCTGGTTTCAAGCAATGAAACAGAGGCAAATTAGCAGGTGTTAACAGACCATATTCCACTAGTAGTTCTAAACATATATTTTACGTATATTACAGATACACATATACATCTCACTAATTTGATTAGTTCAAACACACGTAACCAAACATTCAGTATCCATTCGCCCCCCCGAAACTGTTAATACAACCGTATTCCGCTGCCCATTCCCAACCAACCATTCGCCACATGAGCTTCCATTACCGCCAGCGCCCCAAGAGCGAAAGCGCGGCGGCGCGCTCTCGTCGGCAGCCGTTCTTCCCGCAGTGCCACGCCCCTCCACGACCACAACACGCGATCGATGTGCGCCTTTAATTGAAGCCGGCGAGACCTGCGCGCTCCAACTTTAATTGAACACAGTAGACGGCGCGGCGCGGCGCGGAACAGCGGTCAGGGCGCCCTGAGCCCTGCGACGGACGGCGGTGGGAGGTGGGGTGGACGGTGGTCGGGGAGGATACGAAACACTTGGTGATTCCGAACGCTACTTAGGTCGTCAGTTCTGTTGTCGAAGAGCACGCTACACAGAGGAAACCAGAGGAGGTGTGTGGTGGGAATAGGGCCGACTAGGGGTTGCAGAAGACGGAGGTGTGGGAGAATAGGAAGCATTTGGAGGCTCCTGGCGCATCCACTTCTTAGGGCATTAGCCCCTTAGGAGTAGATAATGTTACTGACGAGACGGCAATGACGGGGATCTTTCGTCGAGGGATATTTAGGTCCGGTGCCGACGAACACGTCGGCTGGTGTAGACGGTGGAGCGAGAGGATAGGAAACATTGGTGATTCCTGTCGTGTCCACTATTTACATTATCCCGTGCACGTTACACAGTCCCGTTGGCATGTCATATGTTACAGTTGGGATTAAACGGGAGAAGGTGTGTGATGGGAAGAGAGTCGGCTAAGTGTTTGAATGGGCAATGGTGTGGAAGGAAAGGGAACATTTGGCGATTCCTTGTGCGTCCATACTTATGTCATTAGCCCCGTGGACGCAAAGTATGTTACAGATGGGAGGGTGGTGGCGGGGTTCCTCTCCCATTCGATCTTTAGATCCGGTGTCGACCGACACGCCGTCGGCTGGCGTTTTCTTCCTCTCCGTATCTCCTCTTAAGTGGACCCCAGTGTTGGTTTTACTCCCCTTTGGGTTGTTAACTCTACTGCCGACCGACATGTCCCCAATCCCATGGAGGTTACCACTTCCGATTGATCTCCTGACAGAATTGAATTGAATTGATGCCTTATTTTACGTGGTGAGAGACAGGCCTACAGGCCTGCTCTTCCATCTGACCCCGCAAATTTCGCTACGCTCCTTTCACCAACTAGCAGAGAAAGGAGGTATTGCTTGGGCGACGAAGCAAGTGATTTGAATTTAGGCTTGAGTATCTTGTACATGCAGTAAATCTACGATCATGGGACAGCCAGCTTTACTTCTCCTCCGAAGGAAGGTGTACGAATTTTTTTTCGCCCTTAAAAATACACGGCTTCGATCGAATTTGAACCCAATAACTTGGGTTTAACAGTCCGATACGCTATTACACACGTTATGTGGTAATGTAATGCTTGTATGTGCGTATGAAATGGGCAAGTAAGAGGCTGGGAAGAATTCTGTGATCCGGGACCAAACAGGTAGTATCTAAAATATTTTACTGGCGGCGTTAGAACTTAGCACCTCCCGATCAGCGACACTGCAGAGACAAGTGCTGCGACATATCCATCTCAACCAGTAAGATAGAAAATGCGTTCAATAAATAATTGATGGAGCGCCATGGGAAGAGGTTAGCTAACAACAAATGAAAAAACTCAATACATCGAATGAATGGGAAGATTGCTCTCTTTCCAAATTGTACCCATATTGAAGATGTTAGGTTTTCTCCAGGAGATTGATATATCAGTTACTTTACTTGCGTGGCATGATCCAGTGTCGATTACACGTAGGACTATTTAGTTAATTCAATGACCCTGCCGACGAGAAACTAGTGCTGATATCTGCGAAAATAAATGATAGAATAAATAATAAGTACTTTAGGCGTTAACATTTTCTAGGGCAGCTATGTGGTGGGAGATAGCGTTAAGTGCTCTTCTCGTTGAGCTCTTGTCGAGGCATTGGGTTCATTCATTATTGAATGATACATATTAATTGCAAATATGTTGTAAGTGACCAAGGTAGCTTTTAGAGAGTAAATTATACAAGCTTCCATGAATTAATGCTAAATATTTACTGAAATTGTATTGAATATCGGTAGTTAACTTTTAACAACATGTATTTGAAAATTTGGCGTATACGAGATAATGTCATCCGAAGGATAAGATCTTAATCTACCGAATTTTAACGATACATATCACAGAAGGTAAAGGGTATTTGGTGAAATTACAGTCACACAGTTTAGGTTAGTTTAGTTAAAACTTTGCAATATTTTGTCTCTCTTTCATACAAAATCGCAATGTTTAAGATATTAATTAGGTATTATAAAATTATATTATTAATATTCATAAATATGTAATTGGTATTCAGTTGCTTACATCTCTTCTGGTTTCTAAGTAAAGAACTTCAATAATGTCATCGACCATTGCTTAGCAAACTTTTATCATCAGTCCGGCTGGAGCCGCCGAGGCGAAGACTTCGTGCTGAGGCAGCTCTTATCTTCAGACGTGCCTGCCGCTCAGAGGGTAGTTCGTGCTTATCGCAGAATTAAAAGATAAGACCTTGGGCTGGTAGTGCCGCCGATGCCGGGTCGAAGATGCAAAAGTGTACCTATAAACGTTTGTTCAGATTTATAGTGAAAATGAAATTGAATTTCTAGTGAAGTGGACCACATGTTGAACGGCGATGTCCCCCTAGGGGAACATATCCCTAGGTCAGTGTAAATATTAAACAATGAAAATGCAGAAGAAATGTATATAGACCCAAACAGTGCTCACGCAACTATGGATGACGAGTTCACAAAAATTCAACAATACGAGCAAATACTACAAGAACATGAAGTATAACAAAATCAGCTTCAGGAACAGATACAGCAAATCCAAATGCTACTTTACCAAATCCAGCAACGCGAGCTTCAAGGCCAAGGTAAGAAGATAAGCGAGCCAGCTGTTCACACCCTGCGCAAAACAGTGAAGATACTTTGCCCCGGGACAACAAAAACAAAAAACGAAAGCTTTCGTACAACAAAAACACAAAGACAAGTGAGACCAACAGCCACTCAATGGAATATAATATACCTACTCACTCAAGGTTCACTCCACTCAGTGAAGAAGATGAGGAAATAGAAACGTCAGTAGGTACGAAAGAGAACAATGTTAAAATTCCTCCAATATTTGTTCATATGGCTAGCAACGAGTATTTAAGCCTACTACAGCACTTAAATTCAGTTACAATAAATGACTTTCTATCTAAACCAAATGGCGACTACATTAAAGTGAACTTCAGTGAAATCAATGACTTAAGAAAATTTAGAAAATACTGTGAAGAAAGAACATCGAATTTCTCACGTATCGTGATCCAAGTAGTAAAGTGGTATCTGTAGTAATAAAAGACATCCCGACATGTTACACTGAACAAGATATTATACAATAACTGAAAAGACTAGAATATTCTGTAACTAAAATGTGCAGAATTTATGGTAAAGCAAGAAAATCTATGAAAATAGTAGCAGTAGGTCTTGTTGACAATCCCAAATCCAAAAATATATTTAACGAGGTCAAACTGATGTATAGTGTAATACGAGTGCAACTAAGAAACAAACCTAAACAACCTATTAAATGTAAGCGATGTCAGCGATTTGGTCACACTCAGGCAAATTGCCCCAATATTCCTAGGTGCGTGAAGTGTCTCGAAAGCCATCACTATTCTCAATGTAATAAACATCAAAATACCGCCCCTAAATGTGTTAATTGCAAAGGCGATCATATCGCCAATTACAGAGGGTGCCCAGAATTTAAGAAGCTTTCCAAACCATATCAAGGACAATCCCGAGGACCTTTAACAGGCATTCAAAATAATCGATACAGTAATGTTTCCCCACCTAGGCCACCACTATCTTCCCCTTCTCCTCCAGTAACATCTACATTTATTAAACCATTGCGACCCCATTATAATTCCGCATGGAACAACATTCAACTTAATAACATTCCTGATGTAAATAACTTAATTTCAAATATAGTATCCCAAATAATTTCTCAGTTAATACCTCAAATCCAAAATATGATTCTAAATGTTCTTCCTAATTAGTGTAATGGATCCAAATGAACTAAATGCTTTTAGCCTACTTCACTTCAATGCAAATGGAATAAAGAGACAAGAAAATTCCTTCCAGCATTTCTTAAACGAGCATAAAATAATAACCTGTTTAACAGAAACTCACCTTATACCAGGCGAACGTTTTTCAATACCCAATTTCAAAATTTACCATAATGATCGGATTTCAACAAATGCTTCAGTAGCATCATAGTTCGAAAAGATATTAAGGCTAGTAGGCTAGAAGCTTGACAATTCCAGTTTCTGTTCCGCACTCAGTAGACTTAGAAACAATAGCAATTAACATTAGTTACGGAAGTAGTTATCAATGCAGCATATGAACCACCTAACAAAAACCTCCCAACAGAATACGGCAAAATATTATCTCAATATCCCCGATTTATATTGATGGGTGACTTAAATAGCAAAAACAGAGCCTGGGGCTGCACTGTGACTACACAACAAGGTGCCAAACTGCTTAATCTCATTAATGAAAGCGGTCACAACATTTGTATTCATGCCCCTATAGACCCCACCCTCTACCCAACGGATCCAAACAAGAGAGCAGACATTCTAGATACAATCATTACAAAAGATATAACCTCAACGATCTATCAGAAAGTAGTGCCGGATTTAGATTCTGACCATTCTCCCATTCTCATATCGTTGGGTACACCGACACACTCTTTAGAGAAAATACCGAAAGAAATCAATGGTAAAATTAACTGGAGTCATTTTCATGACTTAATAACTAGCAGTTTAACGTACCCATGTAATATGATCTCAACTGAAGTCATAGATACTGAATTAAACAAACTCACTAACTGCATACAATTACGCGTATGTATCTTTCTATTAGATAAACAGAAAGCCAAAAACGACACTGCCTAAAGAACTTCTTGACCTAATTAAAAACAAAAGAAAAATACGCGTATTTGGCAACCCAATAGAAATGCCACCAATAAACGTGAACTAAAACACATCTTAAAAATTGTCAAACAAAAAGTAGATGAAGTTACATTTTCAAACGTTCATAGATTTCTAAGCCAACTTCACCCAAATACCAGACCAGTATGGAAAACAATTAAAAGTATGACAAAAACGTACAGAGCTTCCGCCTTTAAAGAATAACGGTAAGATAGTATACTCAGACGCTAAAAAGGGGAACGCCTTAGCAGAATATTTACAAAGTGTCTTGATCCCAAATCCCACAGAATATCCCACTTTCAATTTAGAAGTGAAAGAATACATGAAACTTACCGATTGTGGCGTTCGTCGGTGCGAGTAACACAACAGACACGAGTTGATTATATACAGTTTTATTTACAATTTTGTATTACACAGTACACATACTCCTCGGAAACGCGGCTACACTCCCAGCACTGTACATCTCTGAGGCATCCCGCCCCAGCCTGACGCAGACCCAGCGGCTTGGCGCCGCTCCTGGCCTTTGTCCACTTGGGCAACCGCCACACCCTCGCTGCCGAAGCTCGCGATAACCCTGGCTTGAGTGAAATGTGCCTTCCGCACCGCGATTCCGTTCAAACTCCGAATGCCCACGGCTGGTTGCTCTCCAGCCGCTCGCGAGGGGTCACGTGACAGACCTCACATGCCGGCGCGTCTTCTCACCGGAAACGTGGCCTGTTTGCAATTTTGGAGTCCAGCTGCACCGGGCTGACTCACCCCATCAATTCCCCTCTGTGCCAGTTGACACCACCACGTTCCGAGTCACGCCCACCCGGGCCCTTGAGGAGGGGCCCACCTCTGTGGTCTTCCGCTTGCCGCCAAAGGACCGCCCCCCGCCCCCTCGCTGGCCTTCCGACATGTGTTGTCCATCTGGCCCCTCGGCACGACGTTACACTATGTACCCTGTCACAACAAAGATAAAATTCATTTCTCCTTCAGATGTGGCGCTTATCATTAAGCTTTCCAAGACTAGAAAAACACCCGGATACAACAACGTCACTAACAAAGCAAAAAAACTTCCTCGACAGGCAATAGCAATAATAGCACCGATATTTAATGCATCGTTAAGAATAGGATACTATACGATAGCTTGGAAACAGGCTGTTATACATCGATTCTGCAAACCAGGCAAAAACCCATACATTCCAGGTAACTACAGACATATCAGCCTTCTCCCTTTTATAGCTAACATTTTTGAAAAAACTTATTTTAAATAGACTGCAAACATACTTGACAAACATTAATGCAATTCCCAACACCCAATTCGGATTTAGACCGAAACATGCAACTACCCATCAACTGCTGCGACTTGTCGAGCACATAGTAAACGGTATTAACAATAAATAGCACACAGTAGCTCTCTTTTTAGACGTCTCACAGGCATTCGACCGAATTTCGCACCAAGGATTATTGTACAAACTACAAGAAATTGGAACACCTGATTATCTGTAGAAACTAATTCGAAACTTTCTCTCAGACAGATATTTTCATGTGAGGATAAATAATGCTATGTCACTGCTTTACCCAATTCTCGCAAGTGTCCCAAAAGGGTCGGTTCTTTTACCAACACTTTTCCCTATATTTACAGCAGACTATCCTACTCCACACGAAGCAAGTATAGCTCTTTATGCGGACGACAGCGCTGTTTTTACTTCACATACAGATATAAACTTAGCCTACAATTACATACAATCCTACATTTACAGTTATAAGAATTGTACCAAAAATGGAGAATTAAAATTAACCCCTTAAAATCACAGACGTCCCCCCTTCCTACACCCCTGCAAATAAATAACACATGTCCCCTGGCTTTCTCATTCGTAGCCAGCCGAATACCTAGGAGTCTTACTGGACAAACGACTAACGTGGAAACGGCGCATTCAATCAACAGCCTATAAGACACGTGCCAAAGTTCTAAAGCTATACTCGTTTATCAACAGAAATCCTACCCTCGGTATAGAAACTGGGCTACTCATCTACAAAATGATAATATGACCCTCAATGACATATGCATGTCCAATATGGCGCAACAGAGCACCTACCAATCTATCTGTTTTACAGACAATCAAAAATTAATATCTAGGACAAACCTTGAAAGCCCCCTGGTTCATTTCAAATTCACAAATCCACCGAGAACTTCCAATATCTCTCCACTCATAATTCATCTCACAAACCTCTGAAAAATATATTCTCTCCTCCCAGCATGCTTCAACACTGCAATATTCAAACTCGGCCAAAACGCACATTATCCATCACGCATGAGATCTAGATTCCCCAAAGATCTCTTTCGCCCATCCTAATTCATAAAATTATTTATCCCCTCATCCCACAAACACTCTCCTTCCTCCTTTAAACCACGATTGCAAACTTCTCTTAGTGAAGATATCCAAATTCGAAATTTAAAAATAGTGAAGGAGTTGTTCCGAGACCCGCATTTGCCTGAGGATGACCATGTAAAATCATTGATGTAACATTGTTCCCGTCAAAACCCCCGAAAGACAAAAGTCGGACGGGAAGAAAATAAATAAAAAAAGCTGTTATCGTAGTTTCGGTTCAGTCCAAAGAATATTGTAACTTTAGTACACCGGCGAAACTCGGTATGCTTGTCATTACCCAGAAATGCTTCTTCCTCAGGTTTTGACGATGGAGAAAGTAACGAGAAGTGGAGATTTGCAGACGTTAGTGTGTGCCAGAAGGAGGTGTCAGAGTTACCTGTACGTAATACAAACTTCCAAGGAATAAAATATCTATATTCCAGATATTCTTTAGTTTGAAGTTTAGATAATTACGCTTTGAAGTCAGAAACCTTATAATGGCTAAATAACAAGCAGATTCGTGTTATATTTTAAGAAATATCCAATATAGTGTAAAGACGTCAATAGTGGCCATAGATAAGTACATTTTGGAACTTCTATTGAAATTCTTGGCCTAAACTACTAATTGTGTTTTGAAAAACTCAAAAGGCTTGAAAATATGACTGAAAACATATTTTTTGTCACTGACTAAAATGACCAACTTTTAATTAGTTTTATTTCGTAATTATTTCCAAATCTTTCCCAGTAGTAGCGACTTGCAAATATTAAATCAATTGGTAACTATTAGGGACCTGACTCAATAATGACCACTCGTTATTCTATCTCGTAAATGTTTTTGAGCACAAAAACAGTTCGCGTTATAACCCTACAAGGACAATATTAATAAGATAATTTACTTCCTAAATGGAAAAAATTGATTTTCTTCTGGCACACCATTACATAACATTTCTTCTCACGAAGAAATTTGTAAAGCAGAAAAGCAAAACGAAAAGAGTTATATTAGTTATAAGAAAAGAGTTATATTTAATGTAACCCTCATTATTTTCATTATAAGTTATATTAGATGTAATCCTCATCATTTTCAGCAATAAGCTAAGTTCTTCTGAATTAACTTGGGACGTTTACTGGAAGTTTTCTAAAAGTTCTGCAAAATATACATAGGTATTGTGCAAGAGAAGATGCATAACGGATGGTTATTATTCTGTATATGTTATCTGTACAGAGGGCGTCAAGTAAGATATTAATATTAAGAGGTGTAAGGTGGGTAGATATGATACAGGTGTAAAGACGAGTTTATTAGTTCGGATGTAAGTTTATTAGTTCGGGAGTAACATTATAGATGAGTGATGAAATACATTCATGCAACAAAGAATAAAGTAGAAGGTGTAATGAGTGCTTTAACCTGGGATAAGAAATGCAATCAGAGACGGCCGAAGTTGAAAAGTAAATATTAGTAAACAATTTGAAATATGGAGAGAATGGAGACCCCGTGAGGTAAACAGTAGGATGCGTTGAGAAATTAAGAGCAAGAGGAAAATCAATGAAACAGAGAGAATAATCAGGAATAAGTAAAGATAAAAGGAGTAACAAATGAAAGGCAGTAATGGATGTAAGAAGTAGAGTGGTATAGTTTATGGGCAAAAGCAGGACGAATGAACACACAAATACACAGTAGTACTGTGTTAATGTGCATTATCGAGGCAAAAATGGAGTCGTTGGAATTTGTTAAAATGCAATGGAAAAGGAAAATAATTATACTGATATCTTACGTAGAGATAACGCGAGAATATGTGACAGAGCCAACAAACGGGACTGAAGCTGGAAGATAATTCACGAACCAAGACGGAGGAGGAACCACAAAGGATTGCTGATTACTATATAGGGGTTACATAGGGGTGAATGACGCAGAGTGTTAGGGTCTTGCGGGCGTTGAGCTAAAGGTGGAGAGCTGGATTATCGATGGGAGCCCTTGCAGGGAAGGGAGGGCTCTCAAGAAACTTTACGGGAAAGGTGACAGCTGGTGAAAAGCGAATCCGGCATTCCGTCGGACTTACGTAGGATGAGGGGGAGTCAAGAGTATTTTAAGTATTCATTACGTAGGATGAGGGGGAGTCAAGAGTATTATTTTAAGTATTCATGAACTCAAGGAAAATGTAATTTCATTTCTATATTAGTGATATGACCTATAGGGTTTGCTATATATTTAAATTCACAGCAATACTTCTAAAATACCTTCTACTGCATCTGACAGTAAATGGTTGCAGTAATTAAATGCGTTAGTTCTTATTCCCAACGAAGCAAGATTACGGCATTTGTGTTTTCAGTTATTCAGATTGCAAGGCCATAATTCCGATTAAAAGAAACATTGAGCTCTTAACCTTAGTTCCTTGCCACAAGTCAGAGCCGATACATTAAATTTACTTCAGTATACTTCAATCTCTTTATTTCACCTTAAAATGTTCAATAATTTTTATTGATTTGTTTCATAAATTTTTCTTCAGTAATTCCTCTACATCTTTCTTCAGATTTCGTGCTCTCACCATACTTGATTTTTCACTCTCCATTGTTTCTAAGTATCGTAATGCGGTCTTGACACCCTTCAATGGCTCTTGCATCGTTGGAACATCATCCCTCTTTCCGAAGGCCCTTTTACTCGCCTAATGATAACAAACAAGATATCATGTTGGTAGCCACATGGCGCAAGCTGCTAATGAAACTGGTCGCTTTCCCGCCCGGCAAGGCGGCTTTCGGGAGGCTGTAGGGCTATAGCAGTCGCGCGCTTTCTGTCGCCTAGGTATTACACCATGCGTTTCGCCCCGCGGAATTTCAAGTAACAAGGTTGAAACTGAAGCAAGCAGTCGCGCGTCGCCCCCGCTAGTAGGAGCCCATGCAGGACACCTGTCTTTGTTTCCGCAGTGAAATTGAATAACACAAGGTCACCAGGAAGGTCCCTATTTCGGGTCCGGTACCTCCACCTCAGGAGTGACTTCCTCCATTGATCTATTGATGATTCATCGATCTATCGATGATTTTCGGCTTACTATATTTTTTTCTCAGCTGCCCAGTGTTGGAATTTGTGGCACTGTGACGATATACTTTTTCCCAGGTAGGAATTAATTTCTCGGGCGTAGTATTTCGAACTTTCATTATAGCCCAGGTTCAGTGTTCACTGTAACAGACTTTTCTTATGATGTAATGGAAGAGAAAAGGCACCAGTGACTTAAATTCACTTTAACTAAGAGTTCACTATATCCCAGTTCACTACAACCGGTGCCGACAGAACTTGAACATTAGTATCTGATTTCTCATACAACCCTTCATTCTATTTCCCATAATTTGTAACATTATGACATTAGCAAATGGTACAAAACGGCCAACAAAACTGCTAGCGTAACAACATTTGTATTACAAGATTTGTCAAAAGTGGTTCATGGGAAAGTTAACTCTGATAATTAATAGAAATAATTCGCATTGTATTTGAACACGTAAATAAGAACAATATTTCTCACATTACTCCTAATTCTGTTTTCCATAATTTGTAACAATATGTCATTAGCGGGGTGAGAACAGGTGCACAAAACGGCCATTTACCGGTCGGGAACCTGGCGGCCTCGACGTCCTTTGTCTGCCGGCCAGGGAAGTGCCGCGCTGGAGAACGGCGTCGAGTGAGAGAGTACTTCACATTTGCCTCGCGCCCTCCATTGATTTTCACGCCCGGAAAACAAGGGACGGTGTCGGAACGCGACGAGCTCACGCCCTCAACACGAGGCGTTGGACGGAACGCACCGGAAACTCGTGTTCTGAAAGCGAGTAATACACGTAAGGTACTCCCAAAGTCATCCGTAGAACATGCTAATGCTGCTGACAATATTGGAGGCAAATAACTTTTCAGTAATTACATACTGAGTAATGAATTGATTTCGTTAAATTTTACGAAATTAATTGAATTTCCATACAGTCAAATTAATTAATTAATTTAGTGTATATTAATAAACAATAACGTAATTACAACAATAGTCTAATGATGTCGCAGGCTTCCGCGGCCAGAGTCATGTGCGTGATCTGAGTTGTCCGGGTGACGCCGTGCCGTTGTCCGGGTGTCGACGCGACGTCACCCGGACAGCCCAGATCACGAACAATAGTCTAACTTTCATAATGCTAGTGTTTATTAATGATAATTTTGTAGACTATGTTTAACGTATAGTTTATAAGGATTAATTTTCTTCAAGTGAAAATCATTGATAAATGTTAGTTTCCTCTAGAATAGTGAGCCAGTTAGTTCATTAATTCATTGGAGGGATATTTTTTTCTGTTGTAGATTATTATCACATGAACGTAAGCAGTAATAAAGTCTTGTAGTTTGATTAAAGGAATTACATTTTGTGATTTATGTGAAAGTAAATCTTTACTGGACATTAATAATGCCGCCTTCCCGTGAAAAACTGTGCGAAGTGAAACAAAAGAATGCGATACATTAATTATTGCAACACAAAGAAACAGTCATATTTCCCTGGTTTTCGAAAGAACTCATTTCTGCAAAAGAGCTATTTCAAATAATGCTGCGGTTGATAAGAGGAAGTTTAGTTTATTGCTATAACTTGCGTCAGGGCATTTGTTTTAAAGAATTTCTTCGTTTCAAAATCAAAATTTATAAAATATCTTACTATTGAATTTATGTAATAAGGAATGTTTCTGAAATCACAAACAGCAAGAAAAATCTTTGTGGCAACCTTAGTATTAAAAAAAAGTTTTCTAGAATCTGAACCGCTGCAAAGTTTCGTATATTAGTGCACGCGATAGTATTCAGAAATACTATAATTTTTAGACATATACCTCATTCGGGAAAAACAATAATTTAAAGGTTTAAACGAGGTATTTTGAACACTTCCGTTTACATTGTAACACATGATTCTCAGTTAACACCAGTGATGCACATATAGGGAGATCATTGTCTTCTCCCCTATAACTCAAGGCTGAGAAATTGATCTCAGGGCAGCCCAACAGAGCAATGTCTTTGAGAAGAGAAATGTATTCTCTCCAATACACCCTTATTTTATGTAATGTTAAGCGAAAAATACGCATATCTCAACGAACGTTTGTTACTATCATTAATTTGATTTCCACGTACTCAAAACCAAATAAGGAACGGATAATTTTTCTCTTAAACAATAAGTTTGGAGTACAATGTCTAAACCTTTTCTTCCATATTATGACATACAAACAAATTTTGAGTTCCTGACGGACAGGGAAATGGGGTTATAACTCTCTAAGACGCATCGTTGCAATTTGCATCTGCACGATACATTTCAGTAATTAGCAGCTAAATATGCGGGTCGAGTTACAGAATGTCAGTAACTTTAATTCGTAGCCCGTACAAATACCTTTCAGACAATATCATAGTTATCTTAAACTGCTCAAAAATGTAGCAGAAAAAGGGATCTCACGAATAGAAATATTACATAGGATAACTCCTGAGCAAAAATATCTAGTGTACAAACGGGGCTTATTCCGCTTTATTCATCTTTGAACTGTTAATGGTTAAAGAGTGGAGAAAAGGTTCTGAATCGTAAAAAAAACCTGCGCAGGTTGTACTTCTTTCCAATGTCACGTGCTGTTTTTACTGTCTTTTGGCTAAAACTAAATGAATATCAATCAAAATCAAATAATCATGAACCTATTAGTTTGCATATTTTTGATTCTTCACATATTTGTAATTAAACAGTGTTTAATGTTCTTTATTTAGCATGTGCTCTTAATTTTTTATGTGATAAAGCTCATTAAATTCATGTAACAAGTCAACTTACTTACTTACGAAACTTATTTTCGTAGAAACGTTTCGTACGAAACTTATTTTCGTGGGAATATTAAAAAATATGAGATGTAAGAGATGCGAGTAATCAAGATGCGAGCAGCAGGAGTTCAAGTTATAAAGGTACGACTTATGAAGGTTAGGGTTAGGAAGGTTTGAAATTCTAATATTGGAGTTACGAAGGTATTCAGTTACTGATGTTTGAGATATGATGGTTCAATTATGAAGTTTCGAGTTATGGAGATTGGAGATATCTAGGATCGAGATGTCGAGACTCTCGACTATTCTGGTAATAGCGCGTAATAAACACATCGCTTATTTTCTCCTGGTCATCTTTCCTCTTTTACTACGCGAATTCATCACTGCGTTCCCGTGCCTCGCAGACGGTCGTCGGCCCGTCCGTAGGGCTTTCGGGGGTTCGAGGGGCGGAGGTGTGAGGCGGGCGCTCCGCCCACTTGGCCACAGGTTGTCGTGCCGCACGTGTTTGCGCCTTGGGTCGATGACGCCCTGCGCCTCCGTCGCCACCCTTATAAGAGGCGCACAGTGCGAAACAGGCGCGTCCGCTAGGACGAAAGTTCCTTATCTTCCCTTTTGTACGCCTTTGGAAAACCCAATGGATATTGATCACCTAAGAACTATGCGACCTATTTTCAGCATAAGAGAGCTGTGGGGTAAAAATAATGATTGTTAATTGTCAATTTACTTATAATAACATGTGCATATGTTAATGTACGACAAGAGATTACGAAGATAGGTTTTATTTTATTTGCTACTTATTTTTGTGACGCGGACTACACGAATGTTTTTCTAACTATAAACAATTACTATATTATTACTTCTTATAAACAATTCACATAATTATAATGTTTAAAAAGAATTACTTTCATTACAAATAAAACAAATCTATCTATCCATTATATATTATATAATATATATATATATATTATATATATATATATAATAAGCCTAACAAAAACTAGATATGAATATGATTGCTAATATCAAAAGCTACAATTAATATTTTAGACAGTATAACTTATTTAAAGTATTCAAATGTCAAAAATATCTTACCCATGCCATCAAACCATCCTCATACAAAACTTCGACATCATACCAACCAATGTACGAAAGCATTGAAGATTTAATGTTACATTAAAATACAAAATAAAGTGTTACTATTGTACGACTCAAAGGAGCATTTTTTGCTGCAGAACTTTCGGAAAGGGCTACTGCGCGCCGAGCAACACCAGCGTTTCTCTCGCGAGGCAATTTATCGCCCTTGTTTACGCCAGGGCCGCTCCACCTTCGGGAGGAATTTAGAAATTTGTTCTTAGTCTTCCCGGGTTGTAATATTGTACGAAAGGTATTCCTATGTACACTAAACCATCAATAGTTATGCAATTACAGTGTTTTCTGAAAGACCAAAAAATTTCTAAAAAAACTCATGAGTTAGTGAATGTCGGTAATCATATTTCAAATTCTGCTTCAGTTCATGTATTTTTGAGAATTTTCCCCTATTAACAAAAATTACAATATTAACTAAATATTTTTTATCTCTACCGTTTACCGCAGAGCAGAGTATAAAATAAACATTATTAAGTGATATTAATACATTATTATGTATCAAATGTAATTGTCCTAAAATGAAGAAATGTACCCAGAAATAGTGAGAAAAAACTGCCTGAAATTTTTAAACTATTCAGGTGCATGAAAAGTAGGTCTAATGTAGTAGGTTGGTCTTTTTTTTCTAACGGGTACTTCAAAGGTACTAATACATTTCAAAGTGGCTGGGATGAGAAAAACAATGTTAATGGATCTACAGGACTAGAATAATACGAGTGATTAAGGTCTTCAGCTGCAAATGAGAAAACATTGATAACATGGGACCGTAATTTTAATATCAGTTACTAAGAAGTGTAAAAAACAATTGCAGACGAAACGATCTCACAAGGCGAGCTTGCCATCATAGCATAAACTTCCATCCCCAGCACATATGCTCTTGCATATTTCATTCACCGTAATATGAATCGATGCACCAGAAGGGTGAGCGTCAGACTAAACGTTCTGAACGGACGCTTTGAGACACTGGAAACCACGCCTTTCAAAATGGCTTTTCATCCCTCTAGAGCGGAGAACTTCACACTGCGGCGGCGCCGCCTCTCGTCTCCATTTCGCAATCGTTACCCCCGAGGCAATTTATCGCCCTTGTTTACGCCATCGGCCCAGCCGGCGCCGCCCTGCCCGCCGCCCGCTGGGACGAAAGGGGTCACCACGTGGGCATAAACAGAAAGTTAACTATGCGTAGTTTAGGAAGAATTTATCGCATCTTATCTAATCGATTTTGGGGCTGTTTATTAACGTGTCTAGAGTATATTCCATTACTCGTTCTAATAATACAGCGCGCCAGGAATGTCCCCGCAGTGGCCCCTTGCTGATGAGAGTGCTTGCAACGGAAATTATCTTAGTAGAACGAGCTGCAGCTACAACACGTGCGTTTCTAGTTGCAACTAGAAAATTCAAAACTCTCCACGATTATAATAGATTCTGGAAGTGTTTTCCTCTTCACTTGTTTCCCAGTGATCTGGTTGCTACGAACATAAATGCAATTTTTAATAGGAGGCCCTGATTTGACCCGGTTCGGAGAGACTTTCCTGGCGTACTGTACAATAAAGTTTCATGCAGTAGATAGGTCTAGGATGACCTGAGTGAACATTCCGCTCGTTGTAAATTGGTATTTTTAAAACCGAAAATTGTTTCGCGTTCGAGCCCAACTTCGTACGTTTGTAACCCAGAACAGGGGTTCCCATCCAAAAATGAAAAATGTAGTGGAACGTCCAAAAAGGATTTCGTTTTGTAGAAACATTTACTTATGGTAAAAAAATCATAAGTAGTGGCACGAAACTTCGGTATTAAGGACCTAAAATGCACTGTTTCTGAATTATTCTTGATGGTAAACGGTCTAACAGCGTGTTTTGCAGACGACCAGCGTCTGATTTCCCCCCTATTCAGTTTCCTGCATGCCATCTCATGTAGCCGGTTGTAAGATGAATAATTATGTTGTATTTCTGCCGAACGTAAAGGACTGAGCCCTATTGAACACAGAACCAAACGTAGTTTTTTCAGTCGCTCTTGAAGGAACTTCAGAGCGAAGAAAATGGATGAAACGTTATTCTTACTTGAAATGTGCGAAGTAAATGCGGAATTAAACAATGAAATGTCAAGCGACATTGATGTAACACATAATGATGATGATGATAACAATAGCGATAATGATGAAAAAAAAAAAGAAAAAAATCAACGTTGGAAAAAGCTGAAGAATTGTTTCTCCGAACGCAATTTATTCACCACAAATTTATCTGGAATGACCACGATTCGAACCCAGGTACTCAGAGGTGACAAGCGAGTTAGCTTAAAGGAAAAATTGTGGGATATCAAAGATGAACGGGTTAGAAAAACTCATCGCTATATGGAAATAGGTTCTCCAAACTTGGATGATTCCGTCTTGATTGCCTTAACTACACAGGTCGAGGTCGAGGAGATTTTTGTTTTGAACTTTAATTACTTATAATACTCTTATGAGTGATTACCAGAAACATGTTTACATAGGAGGATACTGAGACCTGAAGACGGCACTTGAGAACCTGCTTAACAATAGCCAACGTACGTGAATAATAATAATAATAATAATAATAATAATAATAATAATAATAATAAAAGTAATAAATTTGTTCCTAGGAATTAAGAACCATAGAACTGATTAGAGTCAAAACCTTTGGATGTTATAAAATAGTCTTCATAAACAAGGTTAAATATGTATTCACCAAATTAGTTACAATTATTACAAACCCAAAAATATTATAATTATATTGGGCTATAATCCCAAGAATAACAAACACTTATTCCAAGCGGGCAGGGCTCGGAAGAATTTTCAGGCACGACCCGGCCGTCTACATTTGTTCCGTGTCTTGAATTTTTCTACAGTAACATTTAGTATTGATTTAGCATTTATATTGTATGCATTGTAATTATATTTTGTGAATAGTTGAACTGCATCGTAGTCACACAAGCGCATGCAGCGTGTGTGGCTAATTTGGGCAGTTCGGCCCACTGTGGCGCTGCCGTCGAATCGCGGGTCCCGCGAGTGCGCCGAACTCGCTCGGTTCATTAGATCTCGTTTTTAAAGCCCATTACGTCTAGGCCGCGCCGCGGCCTTGCCCAGGCCACCCCCAGCTCGGCCCTACGCCGCGTGGCGTTACGCGCCACGGCGGTGCCCCCGGGTGGCTCCCGAGAGGAGAATTGCCCCGCCCCCTCGCGGCCGTCTGCGGAATTCGCCGGCGTGTTTCGTCCGCGGCAGCTGCCGGGGAAGCGAAACTGCCTCGTCAGTCGCGCACGACGGCGGAGTCGTTTGATTGGCGTCTGCGCCGAAATTTCGTTTTGTTTTCGCGAAATAATTTCTGGTGAATTAAAGGCGATATTTTGCGTCCCCGAAACGATTCTGCTAGCGAGCGAGAGCGGGCTTCTTTGAGTCGGGAGCCGTGGTTGGCTTCATTCCCCCGTTGTTGCGGTAACGCTAATCGCCAACGCAATACGCGCGTGAGAGAGGAGGAGGCTATCGCAAATGAAATGACCGCCGACTTGAAACATGGCCTCATTTGTCTCCAAGGTGCAAAACACTCTTTTCCGTACGAGGCGCGAACGCGGGGGGCTCGTACGAGCAGAGGAAAAGCAGCAATGCCGTATGTGTGTGTGTGCTCTCCGACGATGTATCAAGCTTTGGAGAACGATATACGACCGCCCACAAACATACGTCAGCGCAAAATATCACGGCCATTACTCCTTATCGCCGTTAAGCGACCGCGCCGCGCGGCTTTTGTTCGAGGCGGCGGGGGCGGGTGAGGGGCGGGGCCGGCGGGACGCGGACGAGACCGTGGGCCGGTGGAAGAACGCGGCTGGAGATCATGGTGGATAGTGCTTGCAATTAAAACGTCGCCCTCGGCTGGTGAACCCACTAGTATCACTGGGTGTGTAGCGTGAGTTCTCTCGGCTTCGGGAGATTGGGGCATCTGGAGTTGTTAGAAGTTGACTACGATGACTTTTATTGCGGCGGAAAGCTATGCACGCGAATTTAACAGTCCCAATTTTGTTGCATGGACGATTGATGTAGACGTCGAATTTTTTTGTCGGTTTACTTATTCAGCGGGACGAGAAGTACTTATGAACACAAAGTTTCCCATTCAATCTGAAGGAAACATGATTATTACAAACAGAAATTTGGGCTGAAAGAAATATTAGGTGAATAGTAAATAAGTGTCTAAAAAGACTCAGTTTCCATTTAGTTTTTTAAGTGTTACTCGTATATTTATCAAGTCTTAGGGCACCCACAAGCTTTAATTTTCTTATTTTAATGCCAAGATTAAATTTGAGCTCACATTCCAAAGTACATACTTAATGGGGCTATGAACAAAGATTCGAACGTCTCACTGCAATTAATGGTCGCCTCTCGGTTGTAAGTCTTGTAATTGATAAGATTTTTTTTAAATTTAGGACGACAATGGCTGTAACAGAACTTAAAATGAACATACTATTGCTTTAAACATCATATTTCACATTGAATCAAATTTTCACGGTAAATTATTCTTTCTGTCGGAAGAGAGGAATAATAAAATACAAACCATTAAAATTAAAACACTTCATGCTCACTTATTTCTTATATTACCTCTTTTACTGGCTAACTGCTACTGGCTTCTGGCTTACTGGCTTTAATAACATCATAATTTTTTTATTTATACAAAATTTGAAGTAATCGTGTACATTATAAAATACATGAGAACGGAGACCTGTTTTTAATGGGAATTTCCAGTCGAAGACAGTTTTGCAGAAAGAGTAAATGATAATTTTGCTTCAAACGTCAATGCCTGCATCTGCTATACTACGCATTATAATTGATCACTTATTTGAAAGAACTTCCATATACTCGGCTCATTAACGAAATCTTTTTAATTAGAAAATATTTATCGCAGGAATATTTACAACTGTACTATTTGAGAGTAAATAAAAGTTTATAAAGTATTTTTAAATAATTTGAAATGAAGTAATTTGAAAAATTACCGTGAAGTCATTCGAACCATTGTCATTATTTACAGTAAAAACTCCATTCGTTCTGACCAAAAGGTTTCCTGCGTTTTACTGTCAAAGGCGAGAAATCTGTATCACCGTTAGAGAATAACATCTTCATTACAACATCCATGATTCTGCTCTATACACCGCGACTCCAACCCCCAAGAGATCAAACCTCACCTCCTTAACCAGCCTTGCCGACAACATCACACCGACTCCCAACAACGAACCGAAAGACAAAAGAACCTGAGGATTGAAATGCGCCTACGAGCCAGAGTCGCCCGCAACAATGCAGCGACTCGGGCGGTCACGTGCTTTGATCGTGTTTTGTTCCGAGAGTTCCCCGACCCGCGCCGCGTGGCTTTGAAGTCAAAGGCGCAACCGCCAGCTTCCGTTACTTCCCAACCCCCTCCCCCATCCCGCCTCCGCCCCCGCGCGAAGCACGCGCCGCCTGGGAGCCCGTCCACACCCCACCCCCGCAAAGCGAGCGCGCGCGGTCGTCAAGATAAAAACGGAACATGATGCAAGTTAAGAGAGATTGCGGGTGAAAAATTAGGCACAGAAGGAAGTTAAATATGTTGTTTTTGCGTGTCGACTGGAATATATAACGAAGGGCGCGGGGCGAGGGGGAATAGAAGGAGAGCACGCGCCTGGTACAGTAGTCCACATTAAATTTGTAATGTTTTAATAAACTTTATGAATGAGCAGCCGAGGGTGGAGTTTTACGAAAGGAAAGTGCGGACCTCACCGAAGCTGCCTTCAAGCAGATAAGATACGCACTTTTCACGAGGTCCCTATGACTTACGAAACGAGGAATAATTTATTTCGAAATTGCCGAAAGGAGGCGAGGTACTAAAAGGTGAATTGGGTTTTAAGCTCTATGGCGTAGCTCTCTCGCGGCCCGGGTAGACGTTTACGCCCTTCGCGGGAACTTAAAAGAATCCGGCGGTGACGTTCATGGGCCTCGAGCATCTCTCCGGGATGCGAACTGCCGTCACACCCCGAGCGACTTTATGTAGGTGGTGAAACGAGAGTGGGTTTGAGAAGCCGGTGCGATAAAGGGGGCGTTATAAGAGTATTTAAAAGAAGTACTTTTTGGAGATTACTTATAAAGTTCATTCTTACTTTATTTTCAGAGTAAAAACGTTCCCGTGATTCTAACGGATTTCTTTAATTTTCTGAAGTAAGAGAAATGTAAATGTGGACTTTTCTGAACATGTTTTGAAGTATGATGTATTCCATACTATTTATTGCAGCTTTCATAATTCTCCTTCTTTGTCTTCTCCGTCACCTTTTTTCTTTCTCAGCTCGAGAGCCTGCGTCTTCCGATTCTCTCAATAATTGCTTTCCATTTACCTTTTGTTTTCGCACTCATGTATAGCATCTAGTAATAATTTTCAAGACTTTTATGTAGTACAGTATCACAAAAGTACAAAAGGAGGGAAAGAATTCACAGTAATTACAATTAAGTAATTGGAGAAATCAATAATATTTCATAAAATAACCGAAATAATTTCTTTACCCACATGTTTCTTATATTTATTGGAATTAGTGAATTATGATTAAAATACCGCCTATTGAGGGAATGCACCGACAAAATATTTTAACACAAAAAATCTGGAATGCAGAGGTTTTGCATTTCCATCATGGAACTGCGATCATTAAGGAATCCAACATACTCTATTTGAAGCTCAATGTTGTGAAGAATAGTTCAATGCTTTTAGATTGATAAACTGCTCCATTTTGGCAATATTAATGCAATCTGAGTGACCAGTGTTTACTAAGGGTGAATTAGGAGACCGAACACACAAGCACTGGGCAATGAGTTTAATTCACATCACTGTTTATGCATGCTTCAAACAACGACAGAACAATACCCAAATGCATTTGTTCACGCCTCAACGAACATTCACGGTCTCTCTCTCCCTCTCCCCTTTCTCTTCTCCCGAAATGCAACATGTGCTGAGTTGGAACCCAGAACTCATGGTTTAAAATCGAAATTTTAGTAGCTAATTTTTCGATTATAAAAACAGTGGTCCACAGATTTTCTTGCCTTAAAACCCCTGAAATACAGCTACATTAGCAAACCACTTTTGGGATTTCAAGCAAAAAAAAGTTGCATCACATTACGTACTTTTTGATTATATTACAGCCACCATGATTATATATATATATATATATATATATATATATATATATTCCATTATATATATATAATGTAAAATATTTGTATTGCTTCTTTAAATGCCAATGGAACACAAGAAAACGTTTTGAAATAGGGAGTGATCCATTGTATGTATGAATTAACAGACCAACATCAATTCAATTAGAGTTTACTACAAAATTAAATTTCACTTCCTGCATGTCAGTGGGATTAATGTACAGAGTATCCAAAACGTGTGGATCCCGATTGCTATTTGTACGTTTCTCGAGAGAACAATGCTCCGAGGAAAAGCTTTGGAGCGCCATTTCATTACGTGGGAGGAGAGGGCCGCCCCGCGCTTACGGGGATCTACATCACTTCAAACAGACAACAGCATCAGAGCGGAAGAGCTCTCCAAAGGTTCCAAGTAGTAAACACGTCGCCTCTAAAAGCATGTATTGTACACTCGAGTAGTGTGTAGTGTGAGTTGCCTGCTTGCGTGGAGACGGGGACGTGCTGCGGTGGACAATTGAAAGAGCTGCATCCACAGGATTTACTAGTCGCTCTTCTGAACTTCAATAGAGAAACAATCGCAGTTTGGAACGCTATTCGTGATTTTCTGCTGCACCGCTAGTGTGCTTGGCAGAGTTTAAGGGGAGATAGATTGTCGAAAAGTCGATTGTCGAAAAGCTTACTGCATATAAATAATGATATTTTATTTTTTTCCTATTTGTTAAGGAATTTTCCTATTGTTAAGGAAAAATGGTAGTGCTTTTCTGCAAGTACAGAATTATTTCTGAGGGTCTTTGTGGTCACATTGAATTATCTCACTACTAATACATGTAAGTGGACTTTGTATCACGCAACTAACACTTTCCCGTGTATCAGAAAGTATGGTAGTTGCTATGTAAAACTTACCTGTTTACAATATAATTTTATTTTTATCTTTTGAATGTACAACGAAGAAACCTTAATGTTTTATAATGCAAAATTTCCACACAAGAGAAATATTAGACTGGCAAAATAAATGTTGAACTGGTCACACGATTAAAGAGAACAAGTAGGACACCAGTTAACAGAGCATATACAAATTAGTAAGAAATTTTATTGAGCGAAAGTCGCTTCTCTATTTTTTAAAAGAATCTTCGACTACAAACGAAAATCGTAAATATCTCAATATGCGTATCATACTTATACATAATATTATTGCCTTTAGTGCTTACTTTCTAATTCTTGCAAAGATCTAACAATTTCACTGTTTGCTATCTGTGATCGGCAGGCATTTGTACTCCAGAGAACAAACATTCGAAGAATTGTTGAGTCACTATTAAATGGATTCTCTCAGATACGAGAGACCTGGTAGTAGGGGAAAGCAGAGTGAAAATTGGCAGTTTTATTCACGGGGATTGAAATTGAACACTCGAAGAAGGAGAGAAGGAAATGAAGCGACGAATATAATCGCTTTCACATCACAGTCTGAAAAGGCAATAAATACTCGGGGATCGTTTTTTTCAACTTTCTTGATTTGGTTATTGTAAATTGTGGAAATCACAGGCACCTAAAATGGGGTATTTTTGTCAGAAACAAGTAACACTTTTCTAGCTCGACGGCATGCAACTGTATAAGGAGTACTGTCTCTGGCATCGGTTGAGACAATTCGAACGCTGGGGGAAATAACTAGTAACCGGTGCAGTATACAAGAGAATACTATCATATGTATAGACATTGCAATTTAACTGTCCGAATTACTTATTTATACATAATTTATAGGAGAATGGTATCTTTCAATATGAATTATCCATTGCTTTGACTCGATCTGAGCGGACCTGTGATCCCTTTATGAACTGTCACTTTCCAATCATCAATGAACGAAAATTTCGCAACCGAAATTTTCTATCTTGATCAGATGATATGGTTTTAGCAGTATGTAACATGTGACGAAGGCACATTTAGTTCAAGTATAGTCGTTCATTCGTCGTAATCACGAAAAATTTAATTTTATAAATATAAAACAATTAACACATAATTTTCGAATATGTCCAAATTGTGTTATATAAGTATGTTATTTACGATTCATACCTAGGGAATCATTCTATGTGCGATTGTACGTCGAATGGTATTTTCAACAATGCTCTCAATAAGAAAAGTGACCAGGCACCTTAGCAAACATAAAGACGGATTTGGCGGGGAGTACAGTTGTTCTATGAACCCTTACATAATTCTGTGACATGAAAAATGTACTATTCCAGGGCTTTGTAGAATTAAATATAGTTTGTCATTATTGTATTTTTCAGTAAAGAATTGAAGAATTTAGAGCAGTAACTGTATTAGACACATCGATCTCCGAAAGTCTTCCACTGTTTGGAAATGTTAATATCTCGATTGTGGTCGAAGAGGGTCTGACCCTGTTATAACCCCAGTCCCTTCAAAAATGCCTAACCAAAAATATACGCCAGACGAGTGGCAGTCAGAGGAGTCCCAGTCAGAGGAACCACAGTCACAGGAAACGCATCCAGAGGTGCCACAATCAGAGGAGTCAGTGTCAGCCTGCGCCAACGCCAGCGCCAGCGCCAGCGCCAGCGCACCGGCTTGTGGCGGTGGCGCGGGGGCCGCGGGGGCGGGTCGCGTGCGGCGGCGGCGGCACGCGCAGACGGCGCGTCGCCAGCGCGCGCGCGGCCCAGTCGCGGCGGGACTCGTGCTCGCGAAATGCGCGCGCGGCTTCCGGAGAAAATTGTCACGATACCGGAGCGGACTCTCTCGTGAGCGCCGTATCGGCACCTATTCGCGAGTTTCATCGGCCGGGGGCCGCCGACACGTTTCAGCTCCCTCCCGGCCTCACCCGACCCTCCCCCACCCCCAACCGCGGCCGCTCGCGTGAACGGATCTCTCACGCTCTCTCTCTCCTTCCCCGGCACCAGTGCGCGGCGGGGCACCAGTGGGCCGCGAGGGCACGCGAGCGATGAAGCGATCGCGTCGCGAACAGAGAGCTTCCCCGTTCAATTGGCATCATATGGCAGCGGCAGACACAACGTCAGTTACATCGTCCGTCGTAGCGTCAGCCGCAGCCTCCGTCACAGGGTAAGACACGGCGTCAGTCACAGCATCAAACAGCGTCCAACACGACGGTTGCCTTACGTCAGTTACAGCATCACGACACAGCGACAGTCATACCGTCAGACAGAGCGTCAGATTGCATCACTCAGCGACAGAAACGGTGTCAGACTCATATTTATG
This sequence comes from Gryllus bimaculatus, assembly GCA_017312745.1. Classification (NCBI taxonomy): domain Eukaryota; kingdom Metazoa; phylum Arthropoda; class Insecta; order Orthoptera; family Gryllidae; genus Gryllus; species Gryllus bimaculatus. The sequence goes on from BOPP01000090.1 coordinate 2,380,775, forward strand.
GAAAGTCACATCTCTGAATGTTCTACAATATATGAGTTGGAATGGCCTTTGCTTATTGTCCCAATGTCTCTATATTTGAAAATCCTGTCATAATTATATGAATAATGAATAATTCTCAACCATATAACTGTGTCTAAAACGACGCTAGCATCATATTGTTTTATTTTTTAAAAATTCTTCATTTTAGTAGTGCCTAGTGAGCTCCTGAAACGATACAGAACCTCTTCAATAACCTTAAATGGATTCTGGCGAGTCATAACGTTTGGTGTGCAAACGCCTTAATTCTCTCTCGGCAGCTGCCGGGTTCAACGCAATTGCACACAGCCGCTGTTGAAAATCAGCTTCCACCTTCGAAATTGAACCTAAAATCTTCAGATATATGATAGCCGTCCGGGGTGAGATTTTGCAACAGGGAATAACTATGAAAACTTTCCAGAAATTTAAAATGAAGCATCTCAATGTTCGATAAATTAGTAGATGCAAATTCCCTTGTATAAATTCAATTCTTAAGAAGAAAAGACGACACAAGTTAAATTAGTAGTGACACATTTTCAGAGATTGAAATACTTTAGTGTCATTACGGGGTCGAAACTACACATGTTTCCAGAAATCTTCATTATTTTTAGGTAATATCGAGGGATAAACTCAGTCAATTATTTTATTTAAAAAATTAAGTGAAAATTAATAGAAAATAGGGTGTTTGAACTAATTTGAGAATACAGTAGACATCGATATAATGGTCGAGAAGAAAAAAAACGTGAAGTGTAGGAATTTTTCGACCTACCTTAGAGCTACCTTAGATAAGATGGAGCGAATATAATAAATATCGGGATATCTGCATAGGCATTTCCTGTCTGCACATGCGTAAAGAACGATCTAATGTGACCTTTTAACTACCCCGCTTGTTCGTCCCCTTACATTGTTTCCATTTACCACTTCACTGCGTTTTAGTACCAGCATTTGCGGCAGCGATGGTGTAACGGTTAGCGTTTGGGACTGTTGTGTCCACGTTGGCGGGTTCAAACCCGATCGAAGCCGTGGATTTTTTCAGGGCGAAAATATCCTCCGTACGCCTTCCTTCTGAGGGGAAGTCAAACCGGCTGCCCCATGTACTAACATGCCTACGCGATGCCTACGAGATTTACTTGCATGTAAAAGATCCTCAAGCCTAAATGACGTCTCTGAGCTAAATTCAAATCGTCTGTTTCGCGCCCAAGAAATACCTCCTTTCTCTGCTAGTTGGTAGAGCGTAGCGAAATTTGAGTGGTCAGACGGAAGAGCAGGCCTAATGGCCTGAGTCTCGCCACGTAAAAGTAAAGCATTAATTCAATTCTATTCTATTAAACATTTCTGCTTCATTAATGAAATTCACGTTTTGTGAATAGAACCTGTGACACTTTTTAAACATATCTTAGAAGCCTCCCTGTTTAAAAGTCATCTTTACCACCTCATGTACCGAGCGCGTCCATGTATCCTGCGACGACGCGCAAGGCAAGTCCTGCAAGCATCATGACGCGCGTGAGCGGCGTGGATGGCAAGGGCTGTGGCGGCACGTCCATCAGCGCATTAGCGGCTGCCGGCTGCTAATTTCCTTAGTCAGCCCTCGCGCGTCCGTCCGTCGGCGGGCCAATCAAGGCGGTCCGCCCACGCCCACACCCACACCCACGACCGCGCGTCTGTTGCTGGCGCCGGCACGCGCTCGAAAAGCGCCACGCCTCCACCCTGTCCCAGCCAACGCCCGCTCGTAGCTTGCCTGCTCGTCCACCCACCCACACAGCGGCCCGCTCGCTCGCCTGGCCGTCCGCCCGCTCGCCCGTCCGTTCACTCGACCACTCGCCCGTCCGCTCACTCGACCACTCGCACTCTTGCCCACCATTCTCGCTCCGCTTGCCTGTTCACTTTCTTGTCTCAGAGTTGTGATCAACCCCCTATTCCTTCAAATGTCTTTCAATGACCTTACGCGCGCACACTTTCGCCTCGCCATCCCAAATTTTCGTCCCTCCACTCCCACACGTCCGCCACTCCCACACGTCCGCTACTCCCACACGCCCGCCACTCCCACACGTCCACCACAGCTACACGTCCGCCACTCCCACACTCCCGCCTCCGATTTGTCCACCATCCGCCTCGCCCTCCAGCCCGGTTCCTAGTTCACCCGCCTGCCTCCCACTAAACCACTCCTCTGCTTGCCGGTGTCTAACTCTGCTCCCGTCTGTCACCCGCCCGTTCCCCGCCCGCTCGTCACTCCAGCGCCGTCTACTGCGCGCGCCGAATTACCACAAACGCGCCTGTCAATTGCGGGGGAGCGCCAGCCGCACGACACGCCTCAGCCCAGCACGCCCCGCCCCCGCCCCCGCACCACGTCGGCTTCTGACGCCGACTAGGCACGCGACGTCGACGCCGGCGTTTGAACTAGCGCCGGCCCAAGATCACTCCGCGTTGCTAACAAGCTGTTCCCTAGAATTCGTGGGAAGGTATTTGAGTCAGCGAGCATATTGTGAGTGAACGAGAAGTGGTATTATTTTAGAACGTTACCTTCCGGACACTTGGGAACACTGCTGAAATTACTCCCGTAACGTGTCGTAGTCACAGAAAGTCAGACTATCAGGCCATTACATCTCTCGTCTGACTGCTGCCATTGAAAAACATGTCCCCTCGAAAAACAAAACTCAATGTCATGGTTTTGCTGCTGTTCCTATTGGTTAACTAGGTCGTGCTCGTCATCGACCGATGTGCACAGTTTGCCTTTGATAGCGGAACTCCATGAACACACTGATATCGGACGCAGTATTTGGATGATGTACAAGCCTTACACACACATCATTTCTATGGAGAGCAATAATCAGAGCGCATTAGACATTCGTTGCCTGTCGTTTGAGAAATGGAGCGACACTGGAATTCGTCACTCTCGCAAGTTGCGATCGTTTCGTTTTATAGAATGGCAGCCATTTCTTTCATAAAACAGAATTCCTTATATAGTATTCGAGTAACGTGTGGGCATGCTTGCGTCTGTCTGTCCGCCCGTTCGCCCTCGCTAACCTCTCCGTCGCTAACGGTCCCTTTCCGGCACCGAGGAAAACCGAGGCAAAAATAGATGTCATTCGAAGCGTCTCGGTCTCGCTGTAGGAAACTGATGTTTTGTTTTCGGATCCACCTAGAAGATTCTAGGAAATTTGTGCAAAATCCTGGTTTGCGTTTTTTAATGATCTAGCGATCTAACGATCTAGCGATGCCCGTACTAACCACGTGCTCCAGTCATGGCACCGAGATGGCGCATCGCTATATTTTGTATTGCTCAGACGCCGATGGTTACAGTATGCGGAGTAGGGCTCTCATCATTCGGAAGAGAAATGTTCATCGTCGGCGTTGCCACTTCATAGGAATATTATCGTATCATTTTCTTGTACGATTGTGCGGATGGGATAATCACCTTTTGTAGGATAATTTTAACAAAAATAACATATTCTTGCATAAATCTATGACGATGGAACAAAATTTTTGACATATGGACATATTTTAAAAAAACATTTAAATCTTCAGCTAGTTTTGTAAGTCTTGGCTAGGTTATTGGATTATTACATGGCTCAAAGTAACTTCACACTAACCAAAAGTTTTTATTAGCTCTCTTGCTGCGCAGAGTAATGCTTCTATACGGTTAAGAAATTTGCGAAAACAAATATTCAGAACTGGCCACACCGTGACTGGTTTGACCTCTTTGTCACATTATTCTGCAGACACATCAGCATACAACAATAATAAATAACATTTCTAGGCTGAATAGCATATCGAAATGCTACCAAAGGTTTCCATGCATTGTACGCCATGTGAAGCATGATCACACGTGTGGAATTCGATAATTTTCGCAATTCCATTAAGAGTCGGAATTAACGAGCACTGTAACTGAATTTGTGATTTGCGTTGCATTTTACCCATTAATGAAGGGGCGAATTCTAAATCAGTACATCAGTTGAATTGATGTTACTGAATTTTTAGAGTGAATAATGTCGTGCTAGATATACTAATAGGTTCGTTGATAAATTCGACCACAAAGACCAATCCTGAATTGATTTTGAAACTTTAATTTTGTTGTATACGTACACTACTTTCGGTTTTTCTGAAACTATGGATTGATACTTCTAGACTCTGCTAGAAAACTCTAAAGGTTTTAAATAATTGCATGCACATGAATGAATGAGTTAATAGTATCAACACTTCAGAAAATACTGATCAGAATACAATAGTTCTATTATTGAAGAGACCATTTAAGTAATTGGGCGAAGGGTGAAAACTGAACTCAAAACATTAAAAAGCTGTACTAATATTTAAATAATGTCGTTTGCAGAACCTCCAGTTTTCATTCTTCAAATCTTTGTTTCATTTTTAAATATATATTTAAAATATTTTACGGTTTTTACATTTCTCTAAGTCTAGTTATTTGTAATAAATAAATAAATTCTTATTACTGCATCACAATTCAGAAGCACAGATATTGCCGCTAGTTTTGAAGCATGCTGAAAATATTCCATGAGAAGTAATTATAACAAGGAAAATGTTTCGTATTTAGATTTGGTACACAGTAAGTAAAATCTCACAAAATTGTACTTATCCAAACAAGCCACATAAAAATGTAACAACATTGAAATGAGGAGTACATAACGAGCCAAACACACGCTTTTCCATAATCCCACGTGGAACTTGCACGCTTTGCAGAACGTGACCTGATTTTGCTAGTACGATTAATTTTTAAGAAGTAAATAATTCCATACATATTTAAGGAAATGAAATTGTGATTAACGAGAAGGTGAGAGGGGTGTGTGAAAGAGTGTACAAAGAATAAGCGTACAGTGAAGTTCAGGGATGGGAAAGGAATATGAGACGTAAAAAAACACGTAAACAAGATTCAAAGAATGATTTATCTAGTATCCATGACTCGCAGTAACTCACTGGCCCCAAAATGGGACGCTCTATTGGAGGTGATAACTGATCTCAGATCTTTGGAGTTTGACAATGGAGAGAGGTTTGACAGTCAGGTTCGATTCGGGTTTCGCACTCGGACCCGGCGTCGCCTTAATGATAGTCGATCAAATTGGGTATTGGTGTCCGAATCCTCCCAGCAACCAATCCAGAATATCCTATCCAGCCGTCACACTAAAACCTGCATCCCACCGGTCAACCTCCCCAACTGGACTATCTCGGGCGCAACGCGCGAGGCGACAGTCGCGGCTGGGCGATTACGTGCCGCAGCGGCGCTATCGCTCCTGTGCGTGTTTTAAATATGCATCCGCCGGCGCGGCCGCCGGCCCGGGCGCCGCCGCCTCTATCGCGACTTGTTGCATGCGGCAACGCCGCCCCCGACCAGCCCGCGTTCGAAGTCAACACCGGCGGCGCTCCAGGTCATAGAGATGCTATAAAACGTTGATGTCAATGATTTCAAAACATGGATATATTTAAAAATCATTGATGTATTTAACATAGATTTAGACGCAAGAGCAGACCTTATGGCATGAGCCTCGCCAGAAATAAAGACACTATTATTATTATTATTATTATTATTATTATTATTATTATTATTATTATTATTATTGTTATTGTTATGTTATTGTTATTATTAATATTGTTATTTGTTCAGGGCGATGTTTTAAGGATGGGTAAAATGGTATTTTTCGTTGGCGTTTGAATGAAAAAAAAATAATAAAAAATACAATAATTTTCATATATCCATGAATGGAACTTTCTTCGCAATAAAGTGACCAAGAAGTTAGCCGAGATTTTGTTCATAATTGTAGTGTAGTATTTTTATATTTTCCACGAAGATACATTTTTTTACTTGTTCTTTTAATTCGTTAATTTAACTATTTTTAAAATTTGAACATCGATATTTCGAAACATCAAGGTTTGGTTGACAATGTCGCATCTACACCACGTTACCACCGTCGCAACTTCACCCTCCAACGGCGTGGAAAATGTGTGATATTGAAAAAATACTTACATTGAACGTGTTTTTTATTATAATGTTTTTTATTTATTACATATCGTAAATAATGAGAATGTGTATTTCCATATGAAACAGCTCTGCAACTTTATGCTTTTGTCATTAGTTGAAGATCATATTTCGCACCTCCTATCATGGCTGAAGTATGTGATATCCGAATTCGCACTAGAGGAATGAGATGTATGGCATCAATCATCTACCTTAGGCCAGAAAAGGCGATATATAACTAGGAATATAAAATAACGAACTAAAGTGAAACTCTTATAATACTTTTTAAAAAGAATTCACTAAAATATAGCATTTGGTTTTTTTATAAATAGTATGGAAGGTGATAAATAATCCCAAAAATGTTTGTGTAACATTTAAAGAAACATTTTATTATTTATATTTATGAATTCTGCAAATCTTTCTTTCAAAATGATTTATTAAAATTCCTCGCAAAAGTAATCTCTTTTTCATTTGCAGGAAAGTTTACATCTTTTTCCTTTTGTCCCGAAGCTACTCTCGTTGAGCGACTGCAGACGCAACGATAGATAGATAGATAGATAGATAGATAGATAGATAGATAGATAAGATAGATTAGATAGATAGATAAATAGAATAGATAGATAGAATAGATTAGATAGATAGATAGATAATAGATAGATAGATGATAGATAGATAGATAGATAGATACGAATAGATTAGATAGATAGATAGATAGATAGATAGATAGATAGATAGATAGATAGATTTATTAACAGTTCGCTTTGAGCTAATGCTCGGTGGCAACCATGATAACATTAGAATTAGAATTACAAAACAATTTTAACATTTAGCAATTAGGGTGTACTATTAACAATTAAGGGTCGATATAATAGTTTCAATTAATTTCTAGCTAACTGCTAAATTCACTCTAGTTTACATAACACTTTCACTACACTACACTACACTACACTGCACTCCCCTTACACCACACTCCACTCCCTTCGCCCCGCACTCCATCCACTCCACATCAACTTTCACTTTATAAGGGCCATGCGAAATAATAATTTGACAATAATAATAATAAAAGTAATAGTAATAATATACATAGTAATAATAATAATAGCAATAATAATGTATAATAATAATAGTAATAATATAATAGTAATACTAATAATAGTAATAATAATAATCATAACAATAAAGATAATGTCCTCAGTCAGTATTATTCAAGATGAATCTAGATGGAACTGAAGTATATTTTTAAATTTGGCTACATTAGAAGGAAGAGCCTCTAGTGGCTTCTGCCAGGTAGTTATTCCAATCTACTATAGTGCCGCATCACAAAGGAGAACTTGCTACAATCATTGTTCTTTGCTTTCTACATCGTATCTTTCCAAGGATGGTCTCCTCTGCTTTAATAATCTGATTTCTGGTAATATTTTACGCGATATCTGCCCATGCTGGTGTCCCCTCTGTATGTCTTATATATTACGCATAAATGCGCCGTTCCTTCTCTTAAGATAGGGAGCTCCCAATTCCTTCTCGTTCGTCACCAACGCACCCGCGATTTACAAACTTTGAGGCCCGTTTTTGAATTTTATCTAACGCTTCGATTTGCCCTTTTCTGTAAGGATCCCAGCATGTCGCTCCGTATTTTAAAATTGGACGAACAAGTATAGTATATGCTAGAGATCGGGCATTTCGACTACTATTTTTTAGAATACGCATTACAAAGTGCGGCGCTCTCCAGGATTTTTTAACCGTTTTGTTAATATGATCCGACCAATCTAAGTCGCTTCGCAGGACCAAACCCAAATACTTACTGTTTTTTACACGTGTTATAACGTTAGTTCCTAATTCATACCTGGAGCGTACGTTCGAGCGGAACTTGGTAAAGCAAATTAATTTACTCTTTTCCGGATTTAATTCCATCTTATTTCTGCACGCCCAGTTCCATAAACAGTTAAGATCGCTCTGTAAAACATTTTCGTCTTCAGACGAGCCAATACTCCTATATATTATGCAATCGTCGGCGAATAGTCTAACTTTTGCAGAACAGGTTGCCAAAAGACTATACGAATACAATGGTCCGACAATGCATGGTAATAAAAGCGTTTCTTATTTGCATATGGGAGCATGTGACGAGATCTTATTAAGAATAGCCTGTATCACTTACTAGAAAAAACCTACTTCTTAGATTTATTTAAAAAGGGAAAGAATGTACTCATAACTCGATTTTTGTTTGGGAAAATATGTGTAACATATCAGTGCTGACGAAGATAATATGTACATTTAACACGAATATTTCATTTTCTCGATCAAATATAATTCCAAAACTGTAATGACGTATCATGCATAATGAGCAAGTCGTCATCATTAACGCATTATCATACTACATGCATATTGTTCTGCGAGATAGAAGAGAAAACATTTATTTACTCAGTAATATTGCAAATTCTTGCGTTCATTTTTCACGCCGTCTAAAGCAAAGACATCAAGTACATAAGTACATTCATTTTGTGTTCTTCATAATTAACAATTTACATCTCATTTTAATATATCAGCATATCACTAGTAATGTGAACAAAACTGAATATTTTAAATATTGTTTATTGGATGATTTTATAAATATTAAATTAAAAAAACACAGTTGGTTTTTGTTTTCAGAAGAGCAAGTTATTGTTAATATTTGTCTATTGTCTTATGATGAAACGTTTACTCTGTAGGCTTATAAATTCCCAGAAAATTCTAAATTAGTGAGTTTCTGTTTACGTAATAATAAGAATAGCATTCATTTGTAAGTGCACTTGAACTATTTTATTATTCATCAGTTAACGTACTGTGTCATTGTTGGCCCATCGTTTAAACAATGAAAACAATACGCAGTGTATTGTAGAATCGTTTTACTGGTAATACAATGAATACAGGTTTCAGTTGCATGCAATCCTTTAATGGAAGAATTGCAAATGATAGCAATTTCTCGAGAGATTCACCACGACTCCCGGACTCCACCGAGAGTCACGCAAAGGGAGCTACCGAGATTCTCCCGTCCAATTTCTCCGCCTCGTTCTTCAGGTGAAGATACGCGCCCGACTACCAACGTTGAGATGGAAGAAAATACAGACTTTTTTTAGAAAGCAACGCAGTTTAATCAGCTGAATGTGGTGAATGTTTGACGTCCGAAACTAACTGATCATAAAAAAATACCACATCATTTTAAACTTTAAAACAAAAAAATGTGGATTTGAAAATATTTAGTATTTGGACAACCTTTAACAACTCCCAACAATAAAAAAACTCAGAATTTTAAACTGCCGAGTCGCGGCGCGGCGTTACAATCTGATATCTTGTGAATTACCAAATGAAGCGCCGAAAATTCGAATTAACAAATTTCGGAAATTTAGAAAAAATAGGCTATGCTACTCCTAGTTTTTAAACAATATACGTGTTCTTTCTTAGATAACGAATATTTTAGAACATATTTCATTTAACAAAATATCTCTATCAATACAGGACTTATTCAATGTTAATTTTTTGACATGTTTGAAAATACTGAATTCTTGGAAAATGGTGACAGCACAATTTTCTCTACCGTTCTTTTCTACATACGAGGAAAAAAATTAAAGAAAAAATTGGATCCCTTAACAAAGGCTTCTCTGACTAATCCGTTGAATTATGCCAGTTCGGAACACGCCGCAGCCGTATGGTTGCCACGTTTTTGTTGCCGTACAGAATTAGCAAACGACATTCTTCAAGGCTAAATGTGTGACCATGCTCAATTCAGGGTCTTTTCCAGATAGCCAAGGTTCGCAATTAGATCAAAAGCATTATTATAAAAGGTTTGAAAAGCAGAAGGGATTGGGGAAGTATCGTAGTACTAGTCACAATGGTTGGTTGACACTACACGCTACATCTAAAATAAGAATCAAAGTACTTATCTGTTCGATTGTACTTGCGTGGAACAAATACCAGGACCTCGAAAATTTCTCTTCGTTTACAAGACAGACATAAACCACATTGAACTTGATAAATCCGTTATGTCTGAATCTTCTTAATAATCCGGTTAATGTTAACATTACCATCAACGGGTGGGTAAAGGACAACGACGAACAGCTAAGGAGCCTACGTCGGTCTTAAGGTCGATGAAATGCGAATTAGCTAACACGAAATGGTTAAAGTAACGAGAAATAGCACAGGGTCATACATTTATATTTACACGATACCTTCTAACGTAAGATAATCACCTTAAATATCTCAGTTGAGACTTTCGTAAACGTTTCCTAGTTGACGATGGGACTTTACATAAAACAACATTGAATCTTTGCCTGGCATAATTTAGAATGTATTTTTATGCTACCTTCTTGCAAAACACACAAGATACCTCACCGTGAATGCTCAACATACTTTAGTTAGCGCCCTGTGTCCAATACCAAGATCGAGTGGGTGAAATCCGGAAGGATCTGTTCATCGTCATTCTCATAGCTTTATTCCAATCGTCTGAGTAAAGTAAGAATTAGCAAACGAATTTGCAACTTCCGTCTTGCGACCGCGTCGTATGTAATTGTGAGAAATGGAACGTAGGTTGAAGTTTTCAGGACGGACACATACTATTGCAAAGCGTTTCAGCTTCATTTCTAAATAGAAGCGCTTGCGCGCACGCCACAAGAACATTGTGAGAACACTCACGCTTCGAAGCTGCAACCTTCAGCTTTGCGTAACTGAATATCGCTCCAAGGCCATGCGCTATCAAGGCCGGCGTCTTCTAAGTGCTCAGACGCGAAAAGGCGCTGTTTGGAGGGGTATGGTCAAGCACGAGGCGCTTCGGAAAAGCGCGTGCTGAAGCCTCTACCCGGCCGGGCGCTGGGCTAAGGCCCCGGGGGAACGGCGGAGGGGCGCGGGCGCGTTGGGGGCGCCACGGGCACCTGCACGTAATTGCGGTGGGCACGTAATTGCCTCCCTCGACCCGTCAGGCGCTGCCTCGCATCCACCCTGTCCTCCCCCGCCCCGCCCCTACGTGTCCCCCGTGCCGCTCAACCACGTGGCACCACATCGCAGTGCCCTCTGCCGACCGCGGTGCAACCTCCTTGCCCTATTTCATCTCACTGCTGCCTCCCGCCCACGCCCCCTCACTGTGCCCATGCCTCTCACCGCCCTCTACACCGCACGTCCCTTGTCACCAAGCGCGACCCTCCGCCGCCGGCGTGCGTCTCCCCTTCTCCCCGCCCTCCTCCCGTTCCTCATGCGGCCTCCCACGCCCGCTCGCTACCCCTGCCGTCCCGCAGCGCCCCCGCACGTCCCACGTCCTTCCCCCGCCCGCCCTTGCCCCCGCCCGGGCACCCCTCCTTCCCGCACTCCCGCTCTTCCCGCGCCGTCCCTCGTGCCTCCGTCGCGCTGGCCCCCGCACCGGTCTTCCCTCCCCGCGCTACCTTGCTCTCGCCCGCGCTGCTGTAACATTGAAAAGATACATTGGAACTAATAATGTAGCTGAATATAACATATTGAGATCAATGTATTCCAAGATGAGTATTTTTTTTCTTCTTGGTATGTTTTTGCTTATAAGATTGGCATTATAAAAATGATCTGCCTAAAGACCATACTGTAAGATGAATGCGCTACAGAAAGATGAATAATAATCTCTCTAAACAATAGTAGTATAACATATGTAATTTATTTCGGGTATACATTTTCATCGTTTGCGATAATTAGAGAAATCTTTTAATGTATTTCTGCTTGTATTATCGAATACTATTAAATGTTTTTTTCTTAAAATAAAAGTAAAAATCCACCTCCCTTTCCATTTAAGTGCAATTATTTCAATTTTGTTATATATCATTTTTAAAAACAATTGAAATAAAAACATTTGAATCACTAGCTGTAATACCATAAATAAAATAGAAATATTATCCCGTTGGCATTCTTTTAATACCTAGTTTTAATATAGTATTGAATTGCCGGCTGGTGGTATATGGAGTACACACTCAGTGAACATAAACCCTCAAATTCATTAAACTTCGCGTTTCAATGCAGGGAATTCAATATTGGTCTTCGCGGCTGGTCGAACGGATTACAGGTTCAATCACGGCATTAGTGGGGGGATGCACGTAAAATATCAACAAGTTTATTAGAGCATATTTCTTGAAAGTTGCCAAACACGAAATAAGTTGACCCCATTTACGGGTTACCCGTACATTTTAGTTCGAAGTAACTTTTTCAATGTAATAAACATTTTAAGCAGTTTAATGCGTTTCAAATAATTTGATGTAACGAGTGCCATACCTAAAATTGGCTTAGCAAAATCAGTGAAATGATTTGAGTCATCGAAATACTATTTGCATGACGTCATTACAGGAAGATTACGATATTATTGTAACGAAGCATCTTTTTCATCTCAAAAAATTTCATCAAAAAAGTGATGTTATAATGAAACCTGATAGGTTTTACAGAATATTTTTGGATTAAAAGAGTTAAATCATTTTAACATGTCCTCTGTGACCATGGCAACTTTTTAAAGCGATTTGAAATAGAAAGATTTATAAATGATATCACGTTTTGTCAATGGCTCCTCGAAATTGTCATTACAGTGGCATCGGACAAGGAAAAGGAAAAGAAAAAGACCAGAAGCCTTTTGATGGAATATATTGACCTCCAAATATTCCTGGCGAAAAAAAAACGAACTTCTTCCATTAAAAACAACCGCAGTTGCGTCGGTATCGTCCTAATAATTACAAGCTGAAAATGAATTATCTTCTTCACCTTGAAGTGCTTGGCGCAAACTTCATGATGGTATCTAAAACTTTTTAGGTGGTTTAGGGTACGCCCAACTTAGGATACATTCTGTATATTTTAAACAAGTTAAAGTTTGCCCCATCAATATGAAGTAACGTATTCATGGAAAACCAAAATGAGGTACAACAAAAGAAAACATTTACAGAATATTAAGTGTATAAATTTGGGGTCGATAAATGAAACGGACTATAAGATTTTATTTCCCTATTTTCGTTACATATTAGTAGACCTGCTTGAGTCATCCTACCAGCGAGGGACCGCACGTCTCCCCCAGCCCCAGAAAATGATCAATAAAGAATATTATTTCTAACTAAGGCCATTTCCCTATTTGAATTAAATTGAATTGATGCCTTGTTTTACGTGACGAGACTCAGACCACGAGGTCTACTCTTCCGTCTGACCATACAAACTTTGCTCTGCTCCTTTCACCAAATAGCGGGGACATGAGGCATTTCTTTGGCGGCAAAACAAGCGATTTGAATTTAACTCAGTCTTCATTTAGACTTGAAGATCTTTTACATACAGTAAAACTACTAAAATGGGACAGCCGGCTTTATTTCCCCTCCGAAGAAAGGCATACGAAGGACTGTTTTGCCCTTAAAAATCCAATGCTTTGATCGGGTTTGAACCCGTGAACTTGGGTACAATAGTCCCATACGCTAACCGTACACCATCGCCGCTGAAAAATAATGCAAAATATTATAAAAATAATGGTCTAATATTGTTGTGGGGTCCGCAATTTTTCCCTCGAGCCCTTACGGGTAGGAAGCGCCCGCCTGTAGATGCAATGGCAGACGCCCCGAAGCCAGAGCATCCCGCGCTCGGCTATCGATTTGCCCCTGACACAGTGACTGCCTCGCCCCGTCATTCCGACGCTTCCGCAATCTGCGCTGCCCGCGCCGCCCATTCATGAAGATGCCCACTCGCGCGCGCGCGACGCGCTCCGGCCGCCACCGCCGCCACCGACAACTTCCGGCGCAACTTCCGCCGACGTTGCCGCCCCCGCCATCCCCATGGCTCATCTCCGATGATCCCGTTCCCGCCACCACTACGGACACCCCGCCGTCGCTGCCGATCTGCCATGGGCAAGGAGGCGGAAGCGGCTGTGGTGGGGGCGGCAGCCGATCAGGGTATGGGGTAGGGCGGTGGCGTGGTTCAGGGAGTGGCGGCGGGGAAGTGAGGCGGAATGGAGGTGGGACAGTTATTAGAGTGGGGGCGGAGCAGGGGTTAGTAGGGGGCGAGAGAGCGGTGAGGCAGCTGGGTTATGATCGGGGTCGGTGGCAGTGGCGGGGGCGAGGATGGGCGAGGATGGGAGGAGGTGGCACGGAGCGATAGGAGGATGGGCGGCGATGTGTGGGGCGGGGATGGGGTGGGACGCGAGAAGGAATGAAAGGGATTGGGACGGAGGGGACGACATGATCAGAGTGCGCACAAACGGCGACGAGAGAGACGGAACGGGATGGAACGGGCCGGAGCGGCGTCGGGGTGGGATGGGAGCGGAACTGGGGCGGGGTGGAGCGTGTGGTTTGCCCGGTGACCGTGCCCGGCGGTGGGCGGTCGGGCGGCGTGGCGGGCCAAGAACAAGACGGGATGGGTTGGCGCGGCCGGAGAGTCAGGATGGGGCGGGGTGCATTTCGGCCGGGAAAATGAAGAGGAGAAGGCGGAAGGACGAGAGTCCCCAGGCGGGACGGGGGACACGACGGGCGGGGCGCATTACCTGGGGGCTTTACTAACACACCTGCAATCCGTCGGCGGGGGGGAAGGGGGCGGGACGGTGTGACAGGGGAGAGGGCGGAGGCGTTTCCCCTTCAGACTCCCATCCCTGCCCAGACCCTTGGCCGCGCGCTTTGTTCTCTGACAATTCGACACCGCTGCGTCGCATGCGGCATGATTGATCGTGCACAGCTGTTGTCGGCTGACCGAGCTTTTTGGTACGGAAACTACGCGGAGCGACAAGAACAGTCCGTGACAGTTAGCTGCGAGGAAATACCATGCCTAGGGAATGCTGATTTTTTTTATTTTAGTGAGCTATAAAAAGCGTAATCCTTTATTCATCTATAACGCGCACAATGCTGGGCTATTTCAGAATGGCCGAGTAATGTTCGCTTCATAATGGACTGATAATATTGAATGAGAGTGAAGGAAAATAATCGAGACTCGTCTCTATTAAATAAGCAAAAAGTGTATGAGGAAGTTAATGCATAGGATAAATAAAGTATCTTATCCCTTAACCTGCCTGCGTTCACGAACCAATTCCGACGCCGTAGGGCGACAGAGAGAAAATAAAGAATGACATACGGGTCCCTTAGTTGTAAAATGCGTTGTTCAACGAATTCTTATTGTTATAAAAGATTAATAAAATTATGTATGATTCAAAAGTGTGTTACTGTATTGTATTTGTAATAAGGAATGCTTGGAAAAGAGAATAAACAAAAAATGAATTAAAAAAGTGAAGTTTACCATATTTTTTTACGTATATTCATCGATTTTTAACGATAATAATCTTACTTCACATTTTAACAGAATAATTAAAAATTCATGTTGAAATCACATCACACTAGAATGCAGAAAAAAAATTATAAATAATTCCATTGTCGCAGCGGATAGGCATTATAGGAAAAATACCATTTCTATTTTATTATTTGTGAACAGAACAATCCGACACTACACACATTGCAAGCGACACTACAGTTCAGTTGACCCATTCACTACTGGCGAATTAGCTTCAAAATACTTGGCGAAATATTCGCACTGACACTGTAAGTGCATGACCGCAAGTTAATGGTTTAATTGAAACTGAAGTAAATCTTTTTGCAGAAGTCGCCCAAATTTTTCATCGGTGATATTCGAAATGATGGTGGGGTCCAGTAGACTATAGTGAGCAGTTCTAGGGTTAATTGCGTGATGATGGACTATTTTATTTCCTACATTTGAGCGATGTTTATTCCAGGCAAGAGAAAGGTTTACAATTTTTTCTAGAATCAAAAGTGCACCCAAAGGCAGTATAAGTGAATATAAAACAAACGATTTATTATTTGAGTACAATGAATTTGCAAAGATGTTTGATTTAAAGACAAAAAATATTTTTGAAGTTGTATTAGAAGCAGATACTCAATATGTGCTTCTTCGATAACTCGATAGTAAGTCAGTTCCTACATTAAATTCTGTGAATTGGCCATGCATTTCATTCTTTGTTCTAACAAATTATTCGAAAAGTAAGTAATTGGATATAAAAAATATGTTGTAAATTATGCTTTGTTCAAACTCAATTTTGTCTTATATTGATTAAAGTAGGGTACACGGTACACCCTCAGAGAAGCGTGGCAGCAGGTGAGAGCCCTCCCTCAAATAATGCTACGCGCTCTGATAGAAATGAATGAAACTTGCGGATAAGCGATTTTCATGGTTCGCCCTTTATACGTGGTGTCTCCGCTGCATTGTAATGCCAATTTACTTTCAACGGCACGTTTTCTCGCTTCGCTCGCCCGGATCCAAGTCACGGCGAGTCTCGGGGCTTCGACCCTCGCGTTCACTATAAACATCCTTGAGTCTATCCGCCGCATAGTTACCAATTTACTTTTATAAGAAAGCACTTTTGAAGAAAGCCTCCAGAATTCAAACTGCGCAGTTACCTCCGGAGCGGCGCGAAGAGCCAGACAAAACGGACCGTATACTAGACTTCAGCCCTTATATACCACTATAATATATAAAATACACACGCTTAAAAAGCAACTGTAGTACCTCGCATTTCAAATAATTTCTCGAAAACGTTTATCACTAATGAATTAATTATGGGAGAAATCTACGATCTTGTCAATGATACCAAGATAAAGTTTTCAAATTCGTAGTAAGTGGTGTTCTACGACACAGAGACATGTCCTGGAGGCGCATTGGCCACATGAATGAATTAATGAGCTGGGTTGCCGAAGCACATAAGATCAATTTCGTTAATCCCAACTACTGGGTGCAAGATTCCGACTTTGGTCGCGAATGGCTCCACTATAATCGAACAGGAGCAGACTGTTTAAAACAGCTCTATTCGCGTGACTGCAACTCCATGCTCTGTACTGTTTGAGAAAGAAAAGCGGTGACTAACATGGCGGGAGGGAACACGGTGACGAGGAACGAGATGGCGACGCAGGATGAGACGGCGGTACGGGATGAAGCGGCGGTGAGTGACGAGTCGACAGCGAGGCGGGGCGAAACGGTGACTTCGGAGATGGCGGGGCGGGACCAGACTGCGACGCTGGACGAGACGGTCGCGTAGGACGAGACGGCAGAGGGGCACGAGACAGCGGTGAGGGACGAAACGACGGCGCGGGACGAGACGGCTGTGCGGGACGTCGGTTCAGGTGAGAGTATTCTGCGACTGCTGCAGGTGAAGTGTAGGAGTATGCGATCGAAAATAATTGAATTCGAAGCGACATATTGACACACATAGGTCTGAGGTAATATGAGGACACACATAGGTACAGAGTCTTCGCTCACAGAGGAGATAAACAACGCAGAAATATTTAGTTCGAGTTTGATTTCATACAGGAGGGTTGTAAAAAAATAGGAGGGGGCATTTTCATTTGCGTAAGAAAGAACATGAACAGTTTTGAAATATTGACCGATGATGTACATGAGATTTTAGGTGTTCAGTTACGGGGAATGGGATCGGGGAATACGATCTTAAATATAGTTGCGGAATATCGTGCTCCTAACGAGAACTTGTCAGCACTACATAAATTAGTAGAAATAACTAGAAATCTCGGGCTACTTTCAGGAAATCTCATAATTGGCGGAGATCTAAATTTACCGGGTATATCGTGGGAAGGTGTGGTGATGCAAAACGCTATGGACAATCGTTAACTCGTAAACGAACGAACGAACGAAATCGTTAACCTCGTTAACGAACTCGGATTAACTCAGGTAGTTGATGTTCCTACAAGAGCTAGCGCGGTGCTTGACGTATTTTTAGTTCGCCCAGAGCAGATGTTGATAGCTCAAGAAACAACACCAGGTATAAGTGACCACGAGGGAGTGCTTTTGCAGGTGGCGTGGCCAGGTATTCGAAAAACACACGAAAACTATTATTTCAGTACAGTCGTGCTGACACAAAAGGTTTTCAGGAATACTTATTAGGGAACTATGGCGTCTTGGAATCACATGATAGAAACGTAGAATAAATATGGAACTCCTTTAAACAAATAATGTTTATAGGCAGAGAGCTGTTTGTGCACACTAAGATAGTTAAAGAAAATAGTGATCCAGCGTATTACACGGCTAATATCAGAAAACTAAAAAGAAAGGTCAGAAAACCGTACAATAATCGCAAGAAAGGTCTTCTCTACGCGACTCTCTTCAAAGATATACGTAACAAATTAATGCAGCGAAAACGTATATCGCAAGAAAATTAGGTCCGTAAAATTCTAACAAACGAGCGAACAAGTTGGAGAAATTTTCATAGATACTGAAACGAAGAACGTTTCTGCATAGTAACAATAAAAATTGATTACTAATTCTAAGTAAAAGAAGCACTAAATCGATCAGCGTAGTAACGCCGCCGCCGCCGCCGCTGCCACCAACGGTCAAATCGGGGGGCAGACGGGCGAGGCGAGTGACGGTTGGGAGTATCGGCAGTGAGGCCGCGAGCGCAACACGGACGGGCTGTGCTGCCCCAAGCAAGTTTGTAGTGATATTACCAACAGTGTGGAATTGATTGTAGCCATTAAGTGGGAGATTAGAGGTGATAAAAATTGATAATCAGGTGATTAGGAGAAATGGAAGTGCGCCCCAGGACCGGGATCAGTGAAAACCTTAATATTGGAGTTTGAGTGGCCGACAGACACGCTTTCCCATTTCCGCCCGGGTGTGATGCAGCAGCGGGCCACACCGTGCGAACATTTGAGTGGGATTGAGAAGAAGCTGCTGAGATCGGAACTGCCGACGGGACGCAATTGTGCGTTGTGCATGTTGGTACATGTGATATTGCGTGTACTGGCTGGGGTGGTGGACCCCGGCGAGCTCGTTGGCCATTGCATCGGGGGGCTAGCGGAGTCGACCGCCGAGGGAGAGCGATTTCCCGACAAACTTCGGGGCGGACCGAAGTTTGCCGAACACGCCGCCGCCGTTGCCACGGCGGCCCCGCTCGCCACCAGCCAGCCGGTGGACATCGGAAGCCTCAAGGTAGCGTTACTCGTGCACGAATCATTAAAGGCCTTGCGCACTGCGTATTGTAAAGAATTTTTGTACATAGTGTTTCAATCATTAAACTTTTAATTGCACAAAAGACTTTCTTCGATCACTCTTCTAATGCAGCGTCAAACCCCCTGGAAGCCCATTCACGAGAATGTACCCGTCCTTTATATCATTTTATTTGTCGTGAAAGTACCGTTTCCCAGGTAAGTCACAATACATAAAACAAAAAGGGGGTACCAGAGAATCCATTCCGCCTTAAAGACGAAAACGAGAAATTTTAACTAACATATAAGGAAAAAGCCGACCATTTTAGTGCATATTTCCCATCGGTATTCGGGTTAGGATCGAATACTCCCAGTACTTTCGGAACAAATAAAGGAGAAAAATTTCACGTATACCCATGACTCATTAGACAAAGAATTCGCAATATATGAAGTAAAAAATCCGTAGGGTTTGATGGTATCGCCGGAGAACTATTAGAAATTGGATGGGAACAGATGATTACATACTTGAAGTGATTATTTCAAATACGAAGCATCAATAATTGTATTGTGCCTCACGATTGGAAAAGGGCTACAGTGGTTCCAATATTTAAAACCGGAAGTCGTTCTTGCATGCAATATCAGACCAGTAAGACTAACGTCAGTCGTTTGTAAACATGAACATTCGAGCGGCTCGATGGTGTAACGGTTAGCGTACTGGATTTGTACCAAGTTGCGGGTTCAAACCCGATCGAAGCCGTGGATTATTAAGGGCGAAAAATCCTTCGCCTTCCTTCGGAGGGGGAAGTAAAGCCGGCTGTCCATGTTCGTAGATTTACTTGCATGTAAAGATCTCAAGCCTAAATGACGCCTCTGAGCTAAATTCAAATCGCCTGTTTCTCCGCCCAAGAAATACAGTCCTTCTCTCCTAGTTGTGAAAGGAGGTAGCGAAATTTCGGTGTCAGACGGAAGAGCGGGCCTGATGGCCCGAGTCTCGCCACGTAAAATAAGACCAATTCAAATTCAGACATCTGGTAGCTGAGTTCTTGCGTCATGAATGGGACAAATTAGGGTGGTTATACGAAGGGCAACATGGTTTTCGAAAACCCTTTCTTCTGAAAGCCACATTCTTACAACTTGTCAAGATATTGCTGAAACTTTAGATTTGGGAAAGAGAACAGACGCAATTGTTCCAGATTTTTCAAAAGCATTCGATCTTGTTTCGCACGATATACTACTTACGAAAATTGCATCTACGGGAGTTGACCATCGCGTAATAGCATGGATACGGGAATTCCTAATAAATTGGGTTCAACAAGTTCGAGATGGACATGAACATTCATTAATTACGTCCGGCGTTCCCCAGGGAAGTGTCGTTGGACCGCTGTTGTTTCTGGCATTCATCAGTGATCTGCCATCTTGTATTAAGCCAATAATGCACTTATTTGCGGACGACTGCATAATTTATTGGCGAATAGATTCGGATGAAGATATTCTCACACTTCAAACGATCTTAAAAACATTCATTCTTGGGCTACCATTAATAAAATGAAGATAAATTCCGTAAAAAGTAAATCACTAAGCTTTTCGAAATCAGCAAGAAGGTTTCTTTAGAATACCAAATGGGAGGCGTATTCATTCCACAAGTATCGTATTGTAAGTATCTGGGTGTCATATTACGCCAAGATCTGGGATGGCCTAGCACGTTACTTCTATTGCCCGAAAAGCGTGGAAGTCACTACACTTTGTAATGAGAACACTTAAAAACGGGAAGATGGAGAGTCGAAAAATAGGATACACATCTTTAGTTAGGCCGGTTCTTGAATACGTAGCAGCTGGATGGGACCCATAGAGATTAGGTCAGATTGAAGAGTTCGAAAAAATTCAAAAGAAAGCAATAAAATTCATAAATAAGGAATCTTCGAGTAGTTTAAATCCACCGAAACCTATAGAGGTCCTCAGTGTGCGAAGAAAAAAGCCACCTCTTCAGGGCGTACAGTAAGTCACCTGCATGGGCAGAAGTAACGAAAAAACTAGACTCCCCTTCAAGAGTTGGGAGAAACGATCACAACTGCAAAATAAAAAGATGTCAGATATCCGAGAGATCCGACGTATAGCAATATTCATTTGTAAATCGTACCATTAAAAATTGGAATGATATCCCTGCTGCAGTCGTAGAGCCTTTTCGTGGCTCTGTTGGTGTTTTCAAAAGATGACTTAATAAGTACCGCCTTAATAATTTTACCGCACAGCTCAAAATACATAATTCAATGATTTCTAGCGTATTATAGATATAGTGTAGTGTAGTGCAGTGCAGTGGAAAGCTATCTTAATTAATTATATGGCATAACCAAAGAAAGATATGGTGAAAGTGTAGTGTAGTGTAGTGAAGTGGCTTGACGTTAAGTGAGAGAGTGAGTGGAAAAGAAATTTAGATGTTTATAGAGCTAACTTTAAAAATCCACACTGTGTTCCTATTTTTAAAAAAAGTGTATAACTGGTTAATTTTATGTATATGTATATCTATGCATGTTTACTAGGTGTAACAAAGTTTATATTCTTCATATAAATGTAGACATATACATTATGTAGAGCAAGTGTGTGTTCGTGTTATGTGTGAACGTGAGAGTGAGCATTCATGTATAAGAATGTGTAGGTACGTGGGTGAGTGGGTGAAGATATATATATATATATATATATATATATATATATATATATGTGTGTGTGTGTGTGTGTGTGTCGGTCGGTGTGCTATAGATTGTATACAGGTATGTGTATATATATATATATATATATATTATATATATGTATGGATGTATATGCTGCGAAAGGATTGTATTGTAAATTGTTTTTTGATTGTAAGTGTACATATATTGTAAAAATGTAGGGTTATGACTACCACCTGGCAATCAGCAAATTGTATCAAATATAATATTATTACATTAATTTATTATTATTATTATTATTATTATTTTCTTACGCTAATTCATGAATTCACATTCACTTATTACTACTTGTTAATTACGTGACAGAATATGTAAGAAAAGTCAAAATGTGAACACAGTAGAATATGTAAGAACAATCAGGTTTATTAATATGACATTCAGAATAACACACATTTAATATTTAAAAGTAGAAATTTTATGATTTACAAAACATATTTTCAGGCATTACTAACCAGTCAGTAAGGCGTGGTCAAGCCGTGTTCTAGAGATTTTTAAAAATTAGATGCGGCACTTACTATTTATGCTTCATTTTTCTCAGGCGTAAATCGACGGTTTCTTAGGCGATGTACTTCTCGAAAAATGTTAAATTCCAAATCCACTGTTGCCATGTTCATGCAACATTAAGCATTTTACTGTGTAATATATCGCAGTAGTAAGTAAAGTTACTAGAAGTTACTAGCTTTGTCAATCAACGTTTTAGTAAAAACCTGACTTCTAACATTTTCACGATTTGTTACACATTCTATTTAATGAAAGTTCCTTCCATTTTTACAAAACGTCTCTCTAGGACGCATCGATACCTTCGTGAGTTTTCGGAGCACGTGCTGCTTGTTACACTTAAACGTTCACACAACCAATAATGTTTGATACTCATTCAGTTACTTCCAACCCAAAGTACTTGTTCATAACAAATTTGCAGAGATTTTCTGGCTTCCTAAAGGAACTCAAACGAAACGCAAGCTGAGACGTGCTCAGGTCGGCGGCTGCAAGTGAGGAAACGCTGGTTGACCCTGACGCAACGAGGCTTGAAGCACGAAGTGGTGAGGATAATCGGAGAACGATGGGGAAGAGAAAACGTGAGCACCTTAAAAAGCTTTTAAAATGAAATAATTTTCTTTAAAATTAACAAGTTCAGTACCTACGCAGAAAGTGTTCTAACATTCAACGTACATTTTATTTTATGTCTCCAATTACCAATTCCTTCATTTATTGTCGTGACTTTATTTATTGACATGCCGACGTTGTGTGAGGAAAATAATGCACGTTAACATCACAAAAATAGTAGTTTTTGAATAATGTGAAGAAATTGTATAAAAGCAATGTTATTTTTATTACGAATATTGAAAGCAGTGTTCGAGACATTCGAAGGTCCAGTTATATTTTTGTCACTAGATGCCGCTCAGTAAAACAAATGTTCTCTAATTTTTGGAATGTGTACCTATTCTAGTGCACCAACAAAATATAACAAATAGAAGAATCTAAAAGAACTATTTTTGAAAATAACAACCATTCTTATTAAACTTAGCATTCAAGCGAAGTAACTCATCAATTTATTTACAGTAAATGAGACCATATTTCCTATTCTATGAAGTCTCTTCAGATCAGCAAAACTTGCGCAGTACACGAGAACTGGGGCTCGCGGAGGTTCGCTTAGGCAGGCATAGGCTTAAACAGAATCCCCAGCGTTATGAAGAAAAAAAAGAAGCTCCTTTCAATAGAACTTCAAAACTACGCTACTCGGAACCTCCACCATGTCACGTGATCCCTGTGAGGGCGCGGCAGCGAAAATAAACCGGGAACTTTCACTCCATATTGAATTTTTAATAAGAGTCTCAATGCACCTGACTTTAAAGGTGTCGAGCCCATACCGTGCCGAGGAGATACGTGGGGAGGAAACTTTTGAATTTTGTTTCGCCAGCTATCTTAAATGAATATCCGAGAGGGCCTCTCCCTTCAAAGGTATATCAACAGCGTGGTCCTACAATGTTTTTAGCTGCACATAAAACGGATTTCGCTTATCGCTAACCACGATTTATATTTTAAATGACCGCGCGTGCCCCGGCGAAGGTTTCGATCTCGTTTTATACGTCGGTCGCGCAGAGTCCACAGCGCGTCGACACGCAGTATCGATTCGTTTTTATCCATCGACGCAGGGATGGAGGATATCGTACAAAATAGGAAGGGTGCGGAGATGTATCAGATGTAGAGTTGAAGGGATAGAAATAGGGAAATATAGAATCATTTTAGAGGATGATAGACATTTTGTTTCTAAAGATGATATGTGATAAAGATGATGTGAAAGATAATAGCAATGACAATGAGAACATGTTGTGTATCAATCTGTGACATTTTGAAAATATGGTGAATTATATGAAAAAAGAAAATATAAAAAATGAAATCTAAATAATTTAAAAGTTGAAGGTACGAAAAATAACATGCTTATAAAACATAGACTTAAAGATATCATTTTAAATGGAATGGTTCCATAATTTTAGATCGACAAGCAAATTATCGTTTGAGAATACTCTCTGACTCAGAAATATGACGTAGTGCAAACAGATACTCAAAATTCATAAGTTGATACCTCTGAATAAAGTTATGTTTTAACTTTCAGATTCCCTCAAATATTATAACGAATTGTAAAATATTGTACTTAACATTTTGGATACTTATTTCTCTTTTTAAACGTATTTTAATTTTTATATAATTTTCTAATTTCTAAAAAGTAGTTTATTACGAGAAATTCTTGTTATTATGTTATAAACATTATGCTTATTTCGTGTGTTATTATATAGTATACAGATAAAAAGACAATTAAAGCTCGAAACATCATTATATGAAAAAGCATTGATCGACTTGTTATACTTCAAAATATGAAATGATAGCAAACATGACGTATTTCATTACTTTTTTTTGTGGCTGCAAAATGCCAGTTGCCCGCCAGGTGTCCCCGCCCATTTGTCAATCGCCCAGTTGCCACATGTCCGGACCAATTGACTTTTATTATCAGTAAAGAAACTACTATTGTTTAGCATTAGATTTCTAAACCTATTGAAATGCTCCAAAAATAAGTGTTCGAGTGCAATGGATGCCAATGAGCAAAACGAATGAGAGAATTAACAAAAATAAATAAATAAATAAGATCAGTCTGATCCAGGACATAAGAACAATTGTTCTAATTTGTAAGTGTCGAGAAAATTTGATTTTTTCTTATAAACATTTTTCCAAATCTGATGAATTTAAAATGGTTTATAGTGACTTAAGATAATTCATATATTGAGTGACTTTGGATACTACTGAAAATTAATACGAACTTTATTTACGAATATCTACTATCAGCTACGGAGGGGTGAGTCTAAAACCCTATGATCCGCCTACCCTAGGGTGCACCAATGGTTCATTCGATGTAAATCACAAAAGATATTAACTAATGACTGGAGGAAATATCGATAACGTCAATGCAGCCAAGTAACCTTAACAGAAGATAAAATAAGTCACTGAAAATATTTCAGGTGATGACTAAACACGACCAATGCAGAGCATCAAGACGGGAAGCATTTAGATTAGTTCAAATGCAAGGCAAACTGGAGGATTGGATAAGGTAGTAGGTGATACGATAACTTCAGTGATAGAGGCGATAACTACGTTGCGGGGTTGTGAGGTAAACGTGAAAATATGAGAAAACACGAATTAATGCGATGACTATAGTTAATTGCTGAGGATAGGAGTACGTATCTGGAGGGGGAGGGTAGGTCTTAGCATTGGAAATTGAGAGTTACGATGAGCTGATGACGCGGGAGGGTGGGACGTGAAGGCGGGACGGAGAGTGGGACGTGAGCCCAGGTTGTGAGGTGCGGAGGGGAGAGCTGGTCGTGAGGGAGAGACATGAGGGCTGATTGTGAGTGATGTGCCTGGCGAGAGGATTGCGAGAGGAGGGGGCAGTTAGTTGAGCGGTCATGTGGGCGGGGAACGAGAACGAGACCTGAGGGCAGGGTGGGACGGCATGTCATGAAGGCGGCTCGTGAGGCGCCGTGAGGCGATCGTGAGGGTGGCGGTCGTGAGGCCGTGTCGAGAGGGGCAGGCCGTGAGGGCGGATCGCGAGGACGAAAGGGGAGCATAGGGGGGCCTGGGTCGGGTGGGCCAGCAGACCTGAGGTGACATCCTGAAAGAAAGGCATGCATGAAGACGCGCGGCGGAAGCAGGAAGAGGTCGCAGCGGGGAGGGGGAGAGCGGGGAGGAGGGCAGGCGAGGGGGCGGGGCCGCGTGTGAAAAAAGCGGCGCCGGTGCGCACGCGGACACTGAGGGAACGCGACGTGGCGCGAGCATTTCGCGTGCGCGCCGGTGACATGCGACGGCGCGCGACCTATCGGGGGCTGCGTGGATCCGAATGCCACCGCCCCCACCCCCACGGCCTCTGCAGAGCGCTCTGCCGTGGCGTGCACGCCAGCCCACTCCTTCCCGCCCCATCGACGGCACCTCGATCAACTTTCCGTTCGATTCTCGCTTAGTCGCGGAGCTTTTTGCCCGGCGTTCAACTCGCTGCGGCCCAAATGGATCCAACTGCATGTATTCATATTCCATGTTGTGTGTGATGACTGTTCCGCTGCATGTATTCATATTAAGACTACCTCAGCTTCGAAATTTAGTATTGTCTTTGGTCTTACGTGTCAATCTGAAGTTGATGAGTTATACCTAACATATTTTTGAATTTAGTAAATGTCTTTTATTTTAAATAATATTGGAGGGCGGGCGTGTTTTTTGTGTTAACTTATATTTTCTTTCGTTAATTGAAATATAGTGTAATCATATCCATCTTGCATTTAAGGAAATCTATTTTATGAAGTGAAGAATGTATATGTATTTTTATCCTTTTTATAATCTAATCATATTCATCTCGCATTTACAGACATATGTTTTATACTTTTTATACTTCGCAATGGAAACCCCTCACTCTAGGTAATGTAAGGCTTGCTCAAGGCAAGAATCATTGACGGTGTCTGAAACTATTATTTTTTCTTAACAATAATAAATCATTATATTATTTTATATAATTTCCACACTACTAATGTTAAGTCAACAGTGGCTGATTTAGTACAAGTTTCTTTCCGCTGTATTTCAATATTCGACACAGTAACGATAAGAATTCGTCACGTTTTCACAAGAACGATTTGAGACTAAAGATGAAAGCACATATACATCTCCGAATTCGTCATAATGTTTGAGTTAATACATTGTTAAGTGCTTCGTTCTATCTTGACCGGTTTTATTGCTTTGATTAATCGCGGCCAGTAATTGACTCTTTTGAACTAACTCGACTCTCAAAACGGTAAATTACTTCGGGTTTGAATTATCCTCCGTCTAAGCGGATTTGCGGTCCTCGAGTCCATCGGAGCAAATATCATTGAATTCGTTTTGTGTAGGTTAACACTCTATTGCTCACCACCACTATCCCGTTGAGAACTCGGGACCCGGTGGCGCCCTTCCGCACCCGCGCCCCCTCAGCGAATCCGCCAGCCCTTCTTCCCTTCCTCCTTCGAAGACCCTCAGCGCCTTCAGATCTCGTCCGGGGGCGACCGTCCTTGGCGCTGCCGAGGGCTCCCGAGCGCGCCCTTCCAACCTGCTGGAGGCGCGCTTCCGCTCCGCTTGCTCTCTTCTGCCGCCGCCCCGCCGTCGGCCCCGCCGCGAGCGCGCCCACGCGGATTAAGAGGCTAACGGGATGGAGCAGCCCTGAGGCAGGCGGGAGCCCAATGGAGGGCACTCCATGCAGTTGCTCTCAGAGAGTGTGGGGGTCCTATTACCTCCGTATGACGGTGTAGGGTGCCTTTGTGGACGCGAAGAAATTGAGTGGTGATAATTGCTTCATCTGAGGACCCTGTGGTACTCCAAAATGTATGCGTCACCACAACAAAATAATCTACTTTCACGATATTTTTATAATATATCATAATATTTTGAATCAATAAGAAAATTATACTTCGTTTTCTATTTTGCAATACATCCCTATGGATTAAGAGACTAACGCGATTGAAGAATTCTGAGACTGACCGGAGCTTAATAGAAGAAATGATATGCAGTTGGCCTCAGATAATACGGATATCCTATTGCTTCCGACTGTGTTACAGGGCTTAGGGTGCGTTGGTGTACGTAAATAAATAGTGGTATACTTGTATATTGCTTGCACTGAGGATAGTGCGGTACTGGAAGTTCCGCACTTTCCTGGGCGCAAATATCGAGGACAGAGAAGGTTGTATATTTGATAGAAGATGGGCTCAAGGGATTCTGTCTTCGCCTGCAAAACGTCTTTGCTTATGTGAAGAAGTTCAACGGCGATAATTGATTTCCTTGTGGTAGTCCGAAAATCAGTTGAATATTGTAAATCTACAACGTATTTTTATAAGTGATATCAGGCATTCTCTAAATGCTTCGATTCCTCATAGTAAAGAAATGTTTCGTTAAGCCTTTAAAAAAAGTGTTTGTGCAATTTATACGAGGTTTCTATTTCAACATTTCTATACCCCCACGCAAATTAGGAAAGTAATGGAAGGTAAGAGCTGAGATAAGTTTAATAAGAAATATTTTCGATAAGGCTGCGTAGAGAATCAGAAGAAGAAAATGATCTACTGAAAATGTAATTATTGTATAATTAACGAAAACTGTGGTAAATCGTAAAGATGCATTATATAATTTAATAAAAAAGTATAACCTATTCCTATGAACCTTATTATCTTTTTATTAGTAGTCACTACCTTTCAACATACAATTCAAACGAAATGTCCGTTTTCAATTTTGTCCGTCCTAATAAAAAAGAGATATCGAAAAGTCTATTAAATTTAAAACATTTCGCCAACACCAGATATTGAAATCGACTCAACTGTACGTAAGCCATTCCCTACATTCAAGATATAACTATTCTGGCAACAAATATATTTTGTTCTTCCGGATTGTTTCTAATTCATCTACGGATAATTTAGATTATCGAATAATTGGAAGAGTTGTTTGGTTCCTTGTAATATTTTATTGAAACCAATGTTGAAATATTGAGATTAATTATTTTTATATTACATCATCATTTACATTACATCAATAAATCAAGGTGTGGATTTTTATTTTAAAGGAGATAAATTTCCAGCAGTACACCGAGGTCGAAGACCGGCCAAGAGCATAAGGCCGTATGAAGACATTTATATCTTGAATAAATATGAAATAATTACTGAAAAACATGGGAAAATTAATATTTTAAGGCAGCCATCGTCGGTGAACTTCCAGAAGCGGGCGGGCGATCTAGGCGGAATTGACCGCTGGCGTCTGGCCGCTTGTCGGTGCTTAGTCACTCTACAAAAAGGGCTCCCATATTCCGCGATTATCTCTGAATGCCAATGGGTACGCGCGCATGCCCTAACGCCTACGCACACCTGCCGCTACGATGGCTATTGCCACGGACTTACAATGAAATTCATCTATTGTGGGATCTAACTATAATGAAAATCTATCATTTGCTCCTCTTTTACTGGAATCTTTGATTTGCACATGCAAAATATGTGAGAAAAATACAAGTAGAAAGAAATGAAGCATAACAAAGCTGTGTGAGTCTTTTTAGGACATGTATCTTTTCTACTCTCGGTTTATGAGTACGTAAATATCTTACTTGAGTAGACAAGAAAAAAGAAAAAAAAACGTTGAAAAATCTACCTCAAATACGCAACACCCCTCTGAGTGAATTGCTTCATAAACGTTCTTTTCTTTACGATAGACGAGTTTTAATTAACGAGTTTTCTTATACTTTTTATTTATCCCTTCTTCATATTTCCTTTATACCTTTACATCATTTCAAACAACATTTTGTTTGAATGTATAACAAATACTTTCACCAAAATTCGTGGACAGCGAAATATGTTTTAATGTGGATATTTTTGGAATGCTCTGTTGCATTCACTGATCACATGGTAGAGGTATTGTTTTATTTCGTCAAAATGCATGCGTAAAAACATGAATTAAACTACTTCCAGGAATCGTTTTAACTTTTAAACTAAAACACGCTTTGCGTGCTATTAAAAGCTACCCTCTCGCTTGGTGTAGTTGGCGTTTGAAACCTTTTTGCGTCACCAAAATTTACAAGTGCCAGCTTATTTAACTCTTTTTTAATATATTTTTAATATAACTGAAACCGTAGTGAAAATTACAGCAAAACGGATAAATTACTAGGAAGGGTCGTGAATTCGAATCATGTGGTTAAATGCTTCTTTTGTGTTCCTTTTCGTTGTGTTCGCTAATTACAGATCCTGGAAACCCTCAAGTATGTTGCTGTCTAGTACCTGTTTAAAAATACACTTAATATAGTAGAGGATATTTGATTTTAGTAAGAAAATGCCATTAAAAACAATATTCCATGATAATATTACGTCTTCAGTCAATTTGCATCATGTGCTTCTGTGGTGATCATGTTTTCCTATTAACTTGGCTGCTTAACAGTTTCTACTACCTATTAATTCTTATCGCATTTCATTTTAAAAAGGCACTACTAATCCTTTCTTGAGACAATTTGCTACGAAAACATTTACCGTACTTTCCTTTAGTGCCCGACCACATTTATAAATCAACTTACGGATATACCACGCCAAGTGACTCCTCCCTAAAGAACGTCACTTCCGATTTCAACTCAAGTACGACAAATACAAAGATGAGTTATAAATGGAGCAGAGTAATGAAGTTCAAACGCGCTAGATCTTATCTCTTTCATATCTTCGTAAAGTTTCTGTTTCTCTCAGTTACACAAAGACGATAAATCTTTCCTCAAGAAGTTACGAATGGAAATGAGGGATTGCATACTTTCAAAACCCAGGAATTTATTTCTAGATGTTCCCGCTGCTCTCTCCGACTATGAATGAATCGCCTTCCTCGAATCGCTTCTACTCTTCGTATTAAAACACGCTTTGCATGCTTTCAGCCTGGGAACACTTCCCCGAAAGATTTACGCGCGTAACGTGTGCTGTCGGCATTTTCTGTAGAGTACTTTGTCCTTGAGATGCTTTACTATCAGCATAGTTTCACACGGATCATGGTTATTACATCGAAATTAGTACTGATTTCGAGGAAGAGCTTATATTGAATGTGGAGAATTTGAATCCTTTTCGATAATATCAGTAGGAAGAGACACGCAATACTGCTTATTTCTCGGAACATTTGAGTTTTTTATGAATGAGGTAATGAAACCACAATGAATGAAAGACGAACGAAAGTATTGAATGGACTAAAAAACGTATGATACTGAATGCCGAGTGCTGAAAATGTGGATGAAACATGGATTCATACTTGCAGCAAATCTATGTGACTAAAACCTTTTTTTGGCAACACATACATGTATGTTCTAACAAATCACAGTTCATAATATTTTACGAAATTATGAGCTGCTAATGTGGACAAATTATTGTGTAACGTATGTGGTAAAGAGTGTGGGATCAGAATACCGAAGACAAACAATTCCTAAAAACATCAGAATGCTGTATTGAGTTATTTGTCTTTGAAGGGAAGGGCACTGAATAATTTACCTTATTCATCTATCATCACAAACATTTTAGAGATGGTCAATTTTCACAAATACGTATGTAGATTTTCTTACACTTCGTCTTAAGGCACCCATTAAGTATTTTAAAAGCAAATATGAAGCATTAAAATTTAGCTCTTCCATTTGGTAACTGCAGGTGTATTAAATTTTATAAAATCACATGAAATTCATGTTTCAGTGCTTGCACGAATATTGCATTTTTATTGCATCGTTTTTCTTTGCAACGCATCGTGAGCAGGGGTTTCTGGAGGGAAGATTGACATGCGCTGAAATACCACCTTTTCAGATATAATCCGCAAAAGAAGAGAAAAAACAATAGTACTGACATTGAATAAATATAAAACTGGATATTTTTAACTTATAAAAATATGAAAATAGGTCAAAAATGAAAATAATTATTTTGACATAGTAGGGTACTGGCAGCGTTGCTATGTGAAATTTAAGATGGATGGAATATTTATTTGAAAATTAAGTGAAAGAGATGTAAGGCACTAAAGGTGATTACGGATATGAGTGTATTAAGGTGGGAAATTAAATGTGATTAATGGAACAGAACAAAGAACCTGAGGTAGTTAGCAACAGTAAATATAAATGCGAAAGCATGAGTGGATGTCATGAGAGTGAAAGTTGTAATTTTTGTTCTTGTTATAGGAATGATTAGATTCAAGTCAAACGGACACCGTTTTCTGACGGGGTATATGTCAGGATTGTTCCGTATCTGGAGAGGAATATTTATTAAGTCGGTTGAAAATAGGTAGTCGCGAATATCCAAAGCCCAGAAAGGGTTGAGTCGCGTCGTAATATCATTTACGAAAAGCCATTGAATTGCATAAGATATCAGATGGCCAATCCGGAAATATTGGGGAATTTATTCGGACGATAGGCGAAAACATAATAGTTGGATAACAAGGACATCCTATCGACGATGACAACCGAGAAGCACTGCTGAGAAAGACATTGAGACGTTAGCAGTAAGCTTATAAACGTTATTTAAACAACCGTAGAGTACATTCACGTAATTCAGACAAAAAAAAAATATTTGCTTAATTCATGAGCTTTCAAAAATTGTGTAAAAGTATTGCAATAAATATAAAGTTTGAATTTAGGGAAGAGAAAGGTCTGATAAGTCAGAGTAGTTTCCCTCAATTTAATAAATAATTTCTTTCGCAAAACAGCGAGGAATAGTAATTCCATATAGAATTACACGTACACATGCAGCAGGTAAGACGAGGAATA
Organism: Gryllus bimaculatus; assembly: GCA_017312745.1. Taxonomy (NCBI): domain Eukaryota; kingdom Metazoa; phylum Arthropoda; class Insecta; order Orthoptera; family Gryllidae; genus Gryllus; species Gryllus bimaculatus. Next base: position 2,413,208 of record BOPP01000090.1, read on the forward strand.
ATGCATGTCGAACCCACGATTCAATTTTAAAGCGAAGTTAGCACAATAACATTTCCATATTGAAAAAAATTGTGAGGATAGCACGGCAACCGAAGAAATAAGATACATTGATAAAATCAGTAAGAAAAATAGTAATGTTACAATATTGAGCTGGTGAATTGATCGAGAGGTTGATAACTACTATAATGTACAAATATATTTTCTTCAAACTACTAAGAAAGCTAAAATACGATTTTCTTTGACTATAATATCATTATTGAGAATGTTAAGGAAATGCCTATAGCAGGAGTGCGCTCTATTGTGCCTAGGTGATGCCTTCTGACGTAAGATATTAAAATGATCACTTTATTATTTTACTCGTTTGTTTAAATTTTGTTAACAATAGATTCCAAACCTTACCTACATTAAAAGTACAATTAAATGTCTAATGTATCACAATTAGTTTTATAGTTATTTGACTATATTGAATTTGTGCCGCATGTAGTAATATTTAATGTATGTTCTCCTTTTTTCCCCAGGTAAGTAGGGGTAGATCTTCAATATGAGAGTTCAATCGCAGTCATTATGTAAGTATATTTAGATTAGATTTACATTTAGATTTAGATTTATTTAGTAAAAAATAGTAAAAACTGTATGTGACGTATGGGGAGAAGATCATCTATGCACGTTTTATTCATTTCTAGAATTCCTTCCCATCATTTGTACTGTAAATAGTTGAAAGATGAGAAAAAGTTGAAAATAAAAAAAAAAATAAAAAAAAATAAAAAAAATCTCGAGATTTGCAACATTTGAAAAAAATAGACATTTTCGTTCCCGAGTTATAGAAAACATTTTCATCGGTAAACTAATTGCATGTATGATTTTTCTGCATTGCTAACAAAATAGTAACTCGCCCTTACCTCTACTACCATTACAAGCAAAAAGGAGAGTTCAATAAAACGTGCCCATAGTGAAGTTACATTTTCGTTCAGAAGCAAAACAAGGGGCCATCTCAGCATTTGTTCAATGAATCAGGGAAACTGGACAAAAATGTAATGATTAAAGTATTTTTACATTATTAAATAATGAAGGATTATTTATGAGCAAAGTAATTTCGAGAACATTTTGTCAAAGTTCCTAATTATGACTGGTTTCCGACGCTCCTTTCTTGAAGCTTAAGATTGACATAGAAGTTTACATTGAAGAATAAATGCAAGTCTTTTAATTATTTCAAGACGAAATCAAACCTCTCCGATGAGTCTTTAACCTCTTAACACATTTAAATACTGTGTCTCTCTACACACGAATTCAAGTACTACAAAAATGGTTACGGTCATTGAGGAAAAATTCAATTAATCAGTTCTCCTTAAACAAGAACTTGGTTTATCTAAATGAAAATAGTGTTACATTATTGCTATATGAAAATGTTTTCTAAATTTGGCACAGTAACAGACGGGAAATATGTGTAAAATTGGAAAATGTTTTTTTTTTATTTTCCACACATAGAGTATTCCTCTTGATCTCTTATGTAACACTATGAAGTCAATCATAAATTTATACAAAAAACATATTTTACATAATTAGTACATTTGTCTGCTTGGCATCGTTCTCATACTGAACTGAAGTATTTAATTCATCGTCGCGTTTTGAAGACATGTCTTATAGATAAGATGGACTTTTTGTTTATTTATCAAGTAATTATTTGTTCCGCTCACACGAGCAGTGCAAATGTTTCCAACGGTTCGGGATATGATAATATCCCGTGCTATTTCGCGAATCGTTGATTTATTGATCCTTCGCAAAGTACTAGACATATCAGGTTTGAGCGCCTTAGGTTATCAAAATCTACATGTTGATTGATCGTAGCATTACATCGGATTTCCCTACGCAAGCAGAAATCAACAATTTTACCGAGCAAGCAACTCCGATCGCGCGCTCTTTTCATATGGAACAACCTTAGGAAGCCCCTTTGCAGGGCTCCTCCGTTGAAAACTTCTCGCGAGAAAGGGGAACGCTCGGCGGCCAACGAGGCCGATTCAGCGAAGCTCCTCCCTCTCGGCCTGCCTTGCATTGCCTTGCCCTTCGCTGCGTCTGCGACTGCGGAAGGCGTCGAAGACAAAAGGGACAGTGAATAGGTGGTGGTGATGGAGGAGGAGTTGGAGAGAGTGGTACGAGCGGCGTGACGGAGTCGGTGAAGACGGTAGTGGAGCGCGAATGGAAGGTGGTGGCGGTGGCGACGGGGGCGGCGGTCTGAGCGGCGAGGTTGGCGAGACGGAAGGGATGGCAAACGTATGATGGTGATGGTGAGCTGGCGAGGCCGGTAGGGGCGGCGCGGCAGAGTAGGTGGAGGCGACGGTGTATGGCAAAGATGACGTGGGTGGTTGGCGGAGGGGCGGGGGGGCAAAGTAGGGAAAGATCGAGTGGGCGGCTGAGAGGCAGGAGAGATGAAACATCGGCGAGTTGGGCGTTGTGAGGCGACCGAGATCAGAGGCCTGAGAGGACGGCGAATGTGATGGCTGGGGGTGGCAAAGGTGGGGGAGACGGGAGAGTGGCGTGACAGGGTCAGCGGAGGGGAGAGGGGAACTGGCAAGTGAGGTAAGGGTCAGCCGATGTAGGTAGTAGCAGGGCGGGAAGGTGGAAGTGGGAGTGAAGGTGTGACGGACAGGCAAGGGGCATCGGTGAGTGCGGCAGTCGGAGCGGCCCAATATCGTATTATGAAGGGTTCGTTAAGAGTTGCAAAAGTTGTGTGGTGGTGTGGTGGTGGTGGTGATAGTTGGTGGTGAGAGGTGTGCTGGTGTGGGTCCGTAGGGGGCGGACGCGATAAAATGGAGGCAACAGCTGGAGGACGAAGTGGTTGACACTGGTCTGTCTTGTACGTAACGGAGGTGGAAAAGGTAGACTGGCAGAGGCGGCTGGTCGCGCAGATGTAGTGCCGAGCGGGGCGGTGTGGAAGTGTAGGGCGGGCGGAAACGCGAGGATTCTTGAAACTTGTGTGGCAGACGGGGGACGGGGTGAAGTGGGTCGGTACCGGTGATGTAGAAGAAGAGCGGCGGCGTGGCGGGGCTGCCGGGCGTACGGGATGTTGTGCTGGTGAATTGGGAATAGTGACGGCGGGGGCGGCGAATGCAAGGCGGGTGCCAGTTAGGCTTCGGGCGGCAGTGGTGGAGGTTTGGATTGAGGATGTCAGCAAGGGGGCAGGGGTGGAGGAGCGGCAGAGGCACCGAGAGCGACACAGCTGAAGGTGCGGGTCGGGGGAGGGGGTCATGGTGAGGGCTGCGACGCAGCAGAATGAGGGCGTGCATCCGGCGAGCACGTAAGCGCCCTCCGGAGGCTCTCAAAATATTCCGAAAATGCGCTGCAGAATTTCGCGCTTACGCCGCGCTGCAGCCAAACGCTCTCCTGCGGAGCCAGGGAGCCGAGAGGGCGGCGCTAGGACTACGCACGAAGACCCTCGAGTTCATATTGTCTTTGTTATCCAGGTGACGCCGCCGCTGGGAGTGAATTGCCATTTCTGGCCACCTAACACACCTTGTCGCCTAAAAGACATGGAACGAAAAGTTTGAAGCGAAACTTTGGCAAAAAGAGATCCTTGCTGGGAAAGCTGCAAAAGTTTGCAGTGTTTTGTATTAGTCACGTCAGCCTCCTTCTTTCCGAATAATCAGACCAATTTGTTTTCTGAGTGCTCGGATTGATCAGCTCTATGCGTGAAGGGAAGGATTTGTACAAACGCAAATAGTTCGCTTGCGCCGGTTTATAAGCTATCTTGAAAGTAAAAGGGCCTCAAATGGAAAAAGGAAATATGACAGATCAATGACATTGATAAAATTAGTTAACACAACACACTCGCATGTTAATTTTCGTATATAAAAATGTGTAAAAGAGAATTAAATCGATTCATACACATAGATTGGTAAATGAATGCTGGATCACATTCTGAGTTCTTAACTTGAGAAGCGCATTAAAACTTAATTTAAATGTTTAAGCGTTCAGTATTTGTATCTAAAGGCCAACCTGGACAATTAGTATTTTTGACATTATACAAGAACATTGTTGAATTCGGAAATTTTGTTTGTGTTTATCCTTTACGGTGGGTCGATTTCAAAAGATGGACGTATCGTGAAGAGAACAGGTAGTATATGAATCTTTTAGTATTCGACCTTGTATCTAAATACCCTAAAAATCATGCAAAAATAATGCGATGCAATACAATCGTCTGTAATACAACGCAGACTATTTGTGTCTGCCCCATCCGGAATTTCGCAAACGCTACCATCTCCTTACTCACTTGTCTTCGCCCATGCCACGTATGTAGAAAGAAGAAGCTCATAGTATTAATACCCGCCATTGCGTTTCCTCATCGCGTTCACCCGTGGGACGCATTCCCGCATCGCCCCATCGCCGCCAGCCGTTTTCTTGAGTCCCCAACTACCTCGCCAGCCGCGTGCCCCACCTGAGTAGGACCAGAGATATCATAGAGCGCAGCACCCGCGACAGGACGTCTGCAACGCGGCGCTTACGGAGGAATGCGCGAGGGCCTCGTTGGCGGAATTTCCTCCCCGCCCGCTCTCGGCGGAGGAGATAGCAAATGGAGTGTGTAGGGCGGTGGATGCAGAGCAAAAGGCGGTAGAGTTGGAGGGGAGAGGGAGGGGAATATCCATCGCGCTTGCTCTTCTGCAGTGGAGATGAAAGTGAGAGCGATGGGAGAAAACGGGGCCCTCAGGCGGAGGCGACGGCGGCGGAGGGCTGAGGTACGAGGAGGAGGGAAAGTCTGTACAAGGTAGAACGTCATTCCCGTTGTCTCATTCGCGATAGCGAAAATTAAGACGATAGTAGTTATACCGTACACTGTTACTCCGTAGTAGTACGTGTGACCCGAGGAATGACCGTAGGTCAGGTGGTATGGTGTGTCTCTAGCAGAGATATCAGAAATGCCCTTCTCGCACACTCTTCCGTGGCGACGGTGTGTGCTAATGGCAGTGACAGGTGTGGTGACAGTTGAGCTGACAGTGACGATAGCGATTGTGATAGTAGCAGAGGCAATGGCATTCACACTGAGAATGCAGGGGATACTGACTGACGGATTCTGAAAGCAAAGGAAGATGGAAAATATTTGTTGTGGCGGTGATGCAGTGGCAGCCGCAAAAAGGCGCGGTATGGGTGTGGATGTATGTATGGATGTGGATTTCGATGAGATATGAATGTGGACATGTGTGCGAATTTTGATGATGTGGGTGTCGGCTTCGGCGGCGGCGGCATGGTGTCGGCGTGGATGGCTGAGGTGCGGCGTAGGCGTTCGCGGCGGCTGAGGCGCCGACGGTCGCGAGTAATGAAGCTACGCCGCCGGGTGCTCCGAGCTCGCAGCCTCCGCCTGCACCTACTCGCTGTCGCCGCCGCTGGCGCGCGCCGCCCTCCGAACCTAATAATACGCTCCCCGTGTCGCGGGAATCGAGGGATCATGCGAGTGATTAACTTGCTCGAGGAAACGCCGCCATTTCCACAAGTTCAGATCCGGGTGGATGCAGAAACTAATGAAACATCAGAGTAAAGGACCTGGACGTGAATAGCTGATGGGTACTCAATAAATGGATAAGTACTTTTATTTTTGTCCTCCAGATTATTTCTCTCTCTTCAGTTCTCTCTGGTTGTTATTTCAATTCAACATTCAAGAGATCGAAGAAATCCTTTCTTTTAAAAATCGTTTTATTCACTATTATATCTTATTATTTAATTTTAATTGTTGAACTTTTCATTTCATTAATTCTGAAATACTAGAAATGCTGTTTATTTTATTCATTAAATTCATTTACAAAAGTATTGTGGTGTACTTTCTTAGACTGGTTTTCTTTTTAAATGAAATGTGTTTGAATAGAAATATAGTTGACAGTAGAGTGTAGTGAGTGTTGGGGAAGCGATTGTTGCAGAAAGGAGTGACGAGAGAGACTGGAGTAGACGTTGAAGCTGAGAATACCTGCTCATGTGCGTGTGTGTGTGAGAGTGTGTAAATTTAAAGGACTAGATACACGATTAATTTGAACGTGGGCAGAACTGAATGAAAGACTGATGTTTTTGGTGAAATCGAGCAACTGAGTTCACTGAACATTTAAATATATAATGGAAGTAAAAATTGATACCCATGTGAAGAAATCTTAGAAGTTAAGAGAAAGTATATAAATAACAGGTTCAAATAATTAAAATAATATAAACACTTTTTGGAAACACTTATTCATTATTTTCTTGTAAACATGTGTTACTCTATTCTGTATTTTTTTTAAATTTCTACACATATTTACTTTTTTCTCAGTGTGTCGCAATAGCAAGAAGTTAACATCTTCTACAATTTTGTTGGATATTATCAAAAAATTAACGATACTGAAAAATGAAGTCGGTATATAATTTGTTATTAAATGTATTTGCGTATTATTTGAACGGAATTTAACTCTCCAAATTATTAGAAAATCTTCCTTAGATATTAATACTTCTCTGTAGCGATATTTAATGTTAAAGTTTAATCAGTAAAGTGCAAGTCACAACGCTCTAAATTATGTGCCAAGGAAAGGCTATGGTTTGGAGCATTATAAAAGGCAACATCAACACAAAAACTTGCATGTATTTTTGTTTTGGATATAAGATAAACCTTTGTAGTAAAAGAAATAGTTTTATTACAAGATAATTAAGACATTATCTCATATGGTATAATAAAGGAGCAAGCCCACGGACAGCCCGCAACACACTTTTCTCTCTAACATTTGTTACCAGTCCATAACGTGAAAAAAATACATTCTAGTTCCTTAAAACTAAGTTTTCATGATTATAGGGAACAAGCATTATACTTATCACAGTAAAATTGAAAAATGAGCGAAAATACCATCTGCAACAACGGCTACATCTACTTTAAGCAATGTTAACACTTTCGCTTGTGTTCGGCTGAAGCAATGTCACCCGCAAACTTGTGCAGAGGATAGCGTATTGTGGAAGACCTCGTATCTATGTTTATCTACTAAATGGTGCTCTTAGAAGACAAAGGAACCAAAATTAGTATGGGTTCATGGTAAACAAGGAGGTTAATAGTAATGTGCTAGTTGCAGTCTGGCTTGGGAGATTCTCACCAACTATTATTATCTGTGACTATTTGCTGGAACAATTGGGAAAGAGTAAAACGTGGGCATTGTTAGAGGTAATATTAGTTTCAAGCAATTTTAATTTGTTGCGTTTATTCAACTATTATTTACTAAATTTATTAATGTGACATGGGAATAACTGAACCAAAATTTGAATTCAAGCTTTATTTTATGAAGTTAAAACACTGTACGAAGGAAATGGATAACTTTAACTCCTAACATATTTACACATTAACTTTAGCCCCTTACAGATTTATATCTTTAACATTTCTTTTGTTAGAAACATTACTAACTGTTTTGTCAATTATTTACTCGAAATTCCATTTTTTATCTGTGTTGTTTCCGAATCACTATTTTTTCTCCAATGCATTAATAAATTTCGTAGCCAAATATTTGCATTACGTTTTTCCTAGTGTCCTAAACGATCCCAGAAGAGTCCTCGCCCGTCTTGCAACACTACCGCAAAAACGGAAGATCCACAAAAATATTTTGTCACCTGATTTTTTGTCTTGAAAACATGATTTATTATCCCGCTACCGCTCCGCGTTCTTTTTTTCCACTATTTTCTCTGCAAGTCCAGCGTTTCGCTGAGTTATGCACGAAGCGGCAGAATTTGTATCAGAACAGCGTCTCTCGAGCGCCCCTCTCCCAGCGCATTCGAGTTACCTCCTTTGCGACCAGCTCCCTCGACGGAGCGCGGTCCTCTTCAAGGATCAACTCGGAATCCGTCGCACTTGTGAAAGAGGCCATGCGTGCGACTTGGAAGCGACCAGACGACCGCTGCCACGAGTTATGAAACGGCGGGAAAGCACCGAAGTTCCTGGAAAAAGACGTAGACATAGGCACGGTCCGTCCGAGGATTATTGAAAGCGATGACAGTGATAATGATTAGTGATGATAGAATTTAGGACCTTCAATTTTAATAAACAGAAAATTTGAAAAAAAGGCTCTAGCATTTTATAGCATTAAAAAATTAAGATTTAGCATTTTGTAGCATTTGTTGAGTTATTTGTTAGTAAAGTAGGAATCTTAGTTCAAAAAAATATTTTGATGTTTTTTTTAGGTTTTCTCGTTCAAATTAGGAAATAAAAGAAAGTAATTTAATCTTTTTTGCCATTTCTGAACTTCAACAAATACGAGCGAAACAAATGTTAGATGTAACGCGCGCACGATACCTCTCTTTTCATTTGACCCTAAGAGCTCACGCTTTCAGGATAATTTTTTATGTGTTCCAATAATTGTTTTACTTCGTTTTTTAGTTAAATATTAAATAGTACACATGGACTCTTTCAAATTAAATGTTTTCAAACATTTAAATCGTAAGACTGTAAATCGTAAATCGGCAACAAAGCGAGGTGTTGTTGCCGATGCCTTATATGTCACATCCCTATATAGACAGCAATCAAGGAAAATCATAAAATGCAATTTAGCAATTATATTAAAGATTCGCGACCAGTTTCCCTTTGTGCATGATTTTACATATTGAGATAGATTTCGCAATTTATTGCAAATTGAAAACTTTTAGAAATATACTGCAGCCACAGTTAAAAACATAAATTTAATGAAAATTATGTTATTGGCACAAGAAGAAGCAAAAAACCGTACAAGTTACGTAACAATTGCGCGAATGTCGTCACGCACATTCTGCGTTTGCTTTTCTTAAAAATCCCCAGTGCAAAAGAGTTTTGCACACTAGTAGAATTTAAAAAAATAGATGTTTCAAAATCAACACATGTGGCTGTGTTTTGCTATTTGCGTGTCAAAGGATTTAATAATTACAGAGTTATTCATATATTACATAACAAAGGCAATAAAAAACCAAAGTCTAAAGGGCAGGAGTTTTGGCTGTTCATTTACTCAAAATAGAATCAAATTCATCCGCCAAATGCACAAGTTTTTAATCTAAAAAATCTAATTTCTGGATGACATTTATCGGTTATAGCCCACTGATTGCTGCCTGTCCAGTTAAATATGAACCTTCAAGCTGCATTTTCAATTCGGGAAAAGGAAAAGGGTGAGAGTCAACAAAGTTTGTAAATCAACTGGTGCAAATTGTTGACATTTACGTTTCTGCGTGGAACTAGAGATTCATTGCTGCCGAATGAGCCGGTTGTCATACAGCAGGAAAAACTCACTTAGCTGAAACACTTCGAGACCTCTTTACTTGCTTTTGTGCTTGAAAACCTCCTTTCCAACATAATTTAATTACTATTTGTCTTGCTCGTACACATCCATTTCACGGGTTTGAAACACACACGGCAGATTTTATTACACGTTTGTGATCTTCAATGGATCAACTTCTAAGCGTCACCTCATGTTATAAGCTTGAACAATTTGAAAATTAATTTGTACAGAAAATGACAAACAGGAAAAAGTTATATTGGATTGTCAGCGTTAAGAATGAAAAAATATTCAATCAATAGCAACTATGAAAATAGTTTAAATAAAAAAAGTCGGAGAATATGGAGGTGCAGAGTCTCAAGACCGCTTTCTGGTCAAGAGCAGCTTCCTAACCTAAAACTGACAGATATTTCTGTAAAGAGTATTGAATTCCTGCTTATTATATTTATTAATTTCTAAAATCTATAAAATTATAAAGTAAATATGTTGAAACGTTTCCTATAAACAGAAACTTACCGAAAAAAGTTTTCATGTTCTCCTAGTTAAAAAATATGAGGTAGGTTAAGATTTGTACTACTAATAGTTAGAAACAGCATAGAAATGGTGGTCGATTTTCCCAGAGGAATTCTTTGAGTGTGGAAATAACAGGACCTAAGGCAATAAAAATATTCTAGAATGTCTACTAATGAATCTTTAGTTAATAGGGTGGAAAATTCCGAGAGTTGATTAAATGTTAAAATGAACATCAGCAGCATGCAGCAGGATTGAACATCAGCAGCATGTAAGGAACTCGAGATCTTCAGCGCGCACGCAAGTCGGAAGAGCAGAGTGGGAAACGCAAAGTGGGAAAAGGGGAAAGGCTCCACTCGTCGCCAGCAGAAGAGATCCGAGGCGAAGGCGACGCCGGGCGTCAGACGGGAGGCAGCCATACAGGTCAGGCGAGGCGGAAATCCGTCTGTCCAGGTGGGAAGAATTCGGCCGCTTCCCAAGCGGCCTTCTGCTTCCGCGCGCGCGCTCGTGCTTCCATTGCGGAGGCGCTGCGCTTCGCCCTCGGACGGCTGCGCGCGGAAACACGCCCTTCGCCGTCCCCTCCACGGGGCCCTACACGAATGGCGTAACGCAATTTCAGAATATTTTGAGTACCCCTTTTGCACCTGTAACGCGCGCTTGAACTTCTCTAAAAAATGCAGAAACGCTTCTAACAACATTCGCTATTTACAGTACGTTGAAATGTATTAAATGAAAGTGAAAACGATTTGATTTTAATTTATTTGTTTTATATCTTAAAATTTATGTTTCTGAAAGTTACAATTACTTACATGCTGATTGCACATAAAGAAAAGGATTGAAGAAAACTTTTGAGTGAATGAAGGACACATAGGCGAGACAGTTTCTGACAAGCTGTACACACGCCGTCGTGGATGACTCGTGGGTGAGAGACTATTGTCTCAATTTAATACGATTCTACAATACACGAATGAACAGTTCAGAATTGTTTCTTCGTAATCTAACAGATTAAATCAATATTTTAATGATGAACACATATTTCAATTTATTGAAATAATTTCATCATAATTTCTTTAATTTATTTACATTAAAAATAAGTTGTTAATATCGTAATGTTGCAGTATGTGACTAAATAAATATAATTATTTCAGAAAGTGTTGAAAATTTTTAAGAATATCCACGTTACGGAAAACAAAGCTACCGACCTATGTAACGCAGCGTAACGCTGCCACAAACCCCCTCCCCCTCTTTCGCGTTACGCAATTTATGAATGACCCCTAACGCCTGAGCCGACACTCTCGCCACCTCTTCTGCCTCTGCCGCCATCTCCTACAGCCCAATCCGCCTCTTCTGCCGCCATCTGTGCTTCCGCTTGCGTCTCCGCTATTTGTCTCTCCGCCACCGCCGCAGTTGTACCGTCTCTGTCGCCACCGTCTCTACCTCGGCTTCTGCCTCCTCCATCTCCGCTTTCACTTTTGTCTCCTTCAAAAGATCACACGCTCCTCGATATCTTCTTCTGTCTCCGGCATCATTTACCCCCCCTTCCGGCTCTGACGACGTCAGTCCCTTCACCTCCCTCACCTATCCCTACGTCACCTCCAATTCTGCATCCGCATCTGCCTCGTCGTTTACCTCCGTCACCTCCACACCATACGGAGACTCTCGCTCTTCATCCACCGCCTTCACCGCCGTCTCCGTTTCCTGGCCGTCGCATTCGCCTCCACTAGCGCTTCCGTCGCCATCTCTCCCTCCACCTCCACTGCCTCCGCTCCGCTTCAGCTTCCGACCGGTAGAGAGGGATCAGGGTCACAACTGATGTCACAGCTGTGCCTCTGAACGGGAGGTCCTAAGTTCGAGTCCCGACGGAGGCAGGATGAAGCTAGTGTCTAGTTCTGTCGCTGTCTAGCGGAGAATTATAGCGGGAGGTTGCTCTGATCGGTAGTTTTCCTTGATTTCTCCGATGCCGATGCTAGACGAATGCCGAAGCAGTACCCTAACAAACGGGCCACTTACCGCGCGCGATCTTTTCTTCCTCTTCTTTGTCCTATCCTCACCCCTTATTTACACACAATGAAATTCATATTCTCTACACTACCACATATGCCGCAAGCTCTGGCGGAAGCTTGGAGCTTGTCCCGGGTGGGGCGGTGCTCCGCTGGTGGGAGATACCTGTCAGAGGAAAATCCCGCTACCTGACGGTAGGTCCCGGATTTTGTCATCCACCGTGGGAAAGTCATCGCCACCTCACGAGCAGAAAACATGCACTACACTTACAAGACCGATTATCTTAGCATTTGAGGCACCCGGAACTACTAACAATCAATTATCCACTGCTTCTGTTGCTGCCTTTACTTGAAATTCCGCTTGCTCCTCTGACCTCGTTGCGTTTCCGTCTCCACTCCGTCTTCTTCGCGGCTTCCATCGCCTCCGCCGCCGCACCGACTTCCACCCTCTCCATCGTCTCCACCTCAAATGTCATCTCCACTCCCTCCACCGTCTTCGCCAACATATCGCCTCTCGGCCTCCCATACACATCTCGCAGACGTGAAGCAGAGCGCATCTTCTCTCGACTTGCGGTCCTCAAGAGACCAGAACTCTCGAGCTTGCGTCGTGGTTATTGAAACATAGGTAGATGGATTCCATCCTTGCTGAGGGCTGAGCCCCTGCCGTATTTTTTCGATAATAAAAAGAACTAGTAGCCTGCAGCAACGAATACAGTGTAGAACAAAACGAAACAAAATGATTTCCCAAAAAGTAGCACACACACTGCTCAAGAACCACAAATCTTCTAAACAATGCAATAAATTGAATATTTAAAAATCAGTTTTTCAAATGCAGTTCAATTCGTCTTTACGTAAAAAGAATATAAAAAATGGGCAAATACTTTTAATAATACAACACGTAAACAACAAATGTTCAATGGTGTGTGCCCTCTACTTTGGAGCTTTAATGTAACATACCATTAGCTTCATCCTACACAGTAACGCAGTGATAATGAGAATACAGTAGGTAAACGTAGTATGAAAAATATCTCAGTCGGAATATCTTGATCAAATGTTTGCTTTTTTTAATCACAATCGAATAATTTTCATTGATTTTTGAAATTTCTGTGATGAAACACGAGACTCCTCTCGCGCGATTGGAAGCTGCATAGTTTGAATTTTTTCAATTTCAGCCGGCTTTCGAACTTAGTAATAGATTTTGGCTATTGAACAGTACAATTTTCGAGCGGTATTTTCATTTAGCATTCAAATCGAACAAACCAAGCCTGTTCATGTAGCAACTTGCAAACAAAGCAACAAAATACAGAAACGAAAGTAACCCACCCAACTACAAAGTTCAGGTCCAAGATCCGTCTGTTTCCGTGGTGTATGCTGGTGCGGTATGGACGAAATTTGCTCCATTATGACTTCACTATTTTGCCAATGTGTGCACACATTCATAATCTGTTTGGAAAAGGGTCCAGTGAAAGATAATTGGGGCATTAGTGCAAGCCTTACCGCCCGCAGTGGCAAAGCGTCGACTATTATCTAGTACGGGCTCTTGCGTCCAATGGGCTTCTGCCATTGCAATTGTCTATTTGGGTCTTCCGCATGGGAGAGAAATTGCCCTTATCTTCGAAATATGCAACGCAAGGTAATCATGTTTCATTTCAACTCACCACCTAATTTCGCTTTTCCGTATGAGAATAGTGCAAAAAAATTTAAGTACAAAGCTTGTGTGAGTCAAAATGTTTTAATTTAACTGTTAGTGGAAAGTTTTATTCTTGCAACAGCAAAAATATCAATATGCGTTTAAAACGCCTAATTAAAAATCCCATTAATTAAAAAATTATGTTAGATCAATTATTAATTATTTGGTGATATAAAAGAAAAAAATCGCATATATAACAATTGAAAATTCGCTCTACAATTGCAATACATTCACATCATTCATGTGGATGCAAATGAAAAACGTGAGTTTCAAGTTATCCTTCTGAGAATAGTAAAATTAAAGGTTATCATTAAAAATAATGAAATATAATTCTCAATAACCTTTAGAAAACGTTTGAAAAATACTATTTTTCTACCCGTTACTAACTATAAGCCATTTATCTGCAATTATTTGTGTTTTGATATGGCTCTGGGGGACTCATGAGTGGCGTCTTCTCAGTTTCTATAGAAGTGTGACAAAAAGTTCAGACAGGCGGAGATACGGTAAAGAGGAAAGGCCATGTTCACCGCATGTCTCTCTTACCCCCAAGCGTGGGAATTAAACTGTGCCCAGGAATGGGGGACACTGTTAAACTAGCCGGAAAAGTCGAACAGTCAACTCAAAATGCCTAATACATAGAACATTGCGTTGTGATTTTGATGTATGATATATTACGTTGGGAAGGAGGTTTGTGAATCCCCGCTGCCAGGCGACCGCCCCGAGGCCCGCGCCGCTGCGCTCCGCCCGAGAGGGAGAAATTCCTATAAAGGTCAATCGCGCCGCCCGTGCTTCGATCCCCCGCAGCGGCCCGAGGACCCTCTCTAGGCACTGCGCCCGCATGTGCCCCGCCCTCACAGCCCACTCCTCCCGCTAACACGCCTTCCCTCCACCCCGCTCTCACAGCCATCGCCACTCGCCAACACGCCTTTGCTGCACTCCATCGTGCTCTTCACATTCCTACAGCGGACGAGGTGGCGCTCATTCTTGTTCTTTTCATACACACGTGCACCTCTACTACACTACACTCACTACACTGCACCACAAATGTCAGCAGGTACAGAGCTTACAGCACATTCCAGAAAGGGTGGTGTCTTTCAGGCAGAGATCTTCGCCGGCTCTTACGTTCCAGTAAGAGAAAAACACCACTACTCCTCCAGTATTACAATCACTACAATTAATGGAGAAAACACCATAGTTGACGTGGTTAACAAAAAATTATAATCAGTGAATCAATCTGGCCGTTCTACGACCCCATACACAAAACGCACGGCACTCGCCAATATGCAATTCCCTTCATCGCATTCATATTCGTTGCCTTGATAACACTGTCGTCCTGGCCTCTATCGTCCCAATACACCTCCTTTCCTTGTTGCTCTGTCGTTCACATTGCCTCCATCTTCATCGCCACATTCGCCTCTGTCTTCTCCGTTTCGACCCTGCGGAACCCGACCATTCCTTCCCCTCTTCCTTTCTTCTGCAGATATCTTCGTGTGACCCTCCGCCTGACCTCGTGTGATATCTTCGCCTGACCTCACCCATTTTCATTCTGAATTTGATTTCTTCCCACCTTCTCCCAACTCCGTTTTTTTGCGACATTCCTAAACCAGCATCATCCATCTACATCAACTTCACACACACACACACACAGCCACAGCATTCTCACTTATACGATTCTTCGCCTACTCCACGACTAGATTGCCCTGGGGCCACTGTCACTGGAAACTTTTCTATTCATCATACTCCTCGCTGTCACCGCGTGCGTTAAACATCGTCTCTATCACCACTGCGCTAATACAAGTAGACACTCTCGCCGCCTCCTATGCTTCTTTTGTTCTCAGTACCTCCTCCCTCCTATTCACCATCGGAGTTTGCGCTAGTCTACATCCGTGTTCCCGCTACCCTTTACTGATATCGCCGAACCATGGCCGTTCGGCTTTTTCAACGGTGACGCTAAGATCACCACTCCATCACTCACCGTTTCCGCGAAACCGCAGCTTTCTTCACGCGTTCACCCTTCATCACCCTCAGCTACGCCCTCACCATGGCACCGCACAGTCATCTCCGCCCCACAATCCTCACCAACCCATCGGACCGCTACATTTCACGATCCTGGAGTCCTCACCGCCATCGCCTTCCAATCCCACGTCATTCTCTTCGCCCTTCTTTCTGCCGCGCCCGGCAAGAATGCTGTTTACGTTCCCACCGCTGCAGCGCTCTCGCGGTCGCCGCCCGCCGCCTCGAGGATTTCTGAGAAAGGGAGTTACGTGCGACGCTGCGCGCGCTGGGTTGCATGCACCGCCCCCGCCGACTCCTCCCCCCACACCGCTCT
>BOPP01000090.1:2441437-2472064 GCA_017312745.1 Gryllus bimaculatus
GAGGGGGCAGGGCGGAGGGGGAGGGGCGGTGTGGTGAGGGTGGGCCCGGCGGCGTCTGAGGAACGTGGAGGTGGAACGGAGCGGGGTTGCCCGGAGGTAGGCGCGCGCTCTGCATTTCATTTCCGCCGCCGGCGCCCAATCCATCGCCGACGCCGGCAGTTGCGGCTTCCATCGCGCCGGCCGACTCGCACGCGGAGCCAGCCCGCTCACGCACGCACGCACTCACTCGTGCGAGATATGCAAGAGGAACGTGGGATGTGTGGAGTGGACGGTAAGGAGATGCAAAGATCGTGAAGGAGCCGAACTAAGAAACGGGGATTTTGGAGGCGTGGTTGTGGGCTATAGTGAGCCCAGCATGTGCATAAATGGCGGATTCCATGTAGGGAAGATGTATCGAAAAATAGGGTTGAGGAACGGAAGTGAAGAATGGATTCTTAGTGTCGTAGAAGGTATCGTATACGTGTATAGGAAAGTGGAGTCGAAGAAAAATGTTGACGGCTGGGATGAAATAATGAGTCTGAGAGTGGGGTCGGGAGGCGGAGCCCGGGATAGTGTCCGGGATTGAGTCCAGGAATGAAGTCGGAGAATGGTGTCTATGTGTGTGTGTGTGTGTCGGGAATGGGATTTAGGGGTGGATAATGGGAATAAAATACGGGAATGGGGTCTGGGAGTGGGGTCGGGAAGTGAGATCGGGGTGGCATCGATTAGCTGAATAGGAGAGGGTGTCAAGGTGTCAAGAGCGATATGTGTGATATGACGCAAAGGAGAGGCAACAAAGACTGAGGGAAAGGGGCGAAGAAATGTGCGGACAAATGAATTGTTGGCGCGAAAGGGGCGGTGACAAAGAGTAAAAAAAATTGCACGGAGAACTGGAGGTAGGCAGATCCCGGATAAGACGAACGCAGGTCTAATGCGAAATCGCAACGCAGCAAAGCGCGAGTTGGAGCCGAGAGACGCACGCAGGTCGGTGGAACGGCAGAGACGGGACGAGGCGGGCGCGAAGTCCCCGCACGCGAGACGCGTGCCGAAGCGAGACGGAGCCAGCTGGCGATCAAGGGAGACGTGCAGCGGAGGGGCGGGGCGCGTAGCAGGGGGAGAGGGAATGACGTGGTAAGGAGCGACTCGTGATGGCTGATGGAACGAAGGCGACGCTGGCAGCGAGCCGCGGGCGCCGGAGGCAGACGGGTTGGGTGGTTTAGTGGGAGGACACGGGGAGGGGGGAGGGAATGAGATGACGGCTGAGGACCGGGGAGCGCGGCAAATAGGGGAGCAGAAGGGATGAATATGTAAATTAATTTTGCTGGAGAGGTGTGATTTCCGCGAGTTCCCATCCAGGCCGTCAAAGCTTAAGATAAGAAATGGGATAGAGAACCTTTGAAATAAAAACTAAAATGCGTTTGTTTGTGGCCAAATTACAACGCAATTATGTAGTTTATACTTTTTGAGTCAGGAGTGAATGCATCAAACCAATAATTTTGTAAGTTGATATACTAGTATTAGATACAAGAAAGTTGTAAAAAACTGTACAATTGAATGTTTCTAATTGTCGATTTTAGTATTGTATAAGAGCAATATTGTTTAGAATGATACTGTGTATTTGCTTTAACATAAAACTCACGGAACAGAGTTATGTCTTTTGCGAAAGGATGTTTTTGTATATTGGGAGAGTATCAATATACTATATTGTGCTTAATTGACTTACCGTGTAACACATAACCTGTTATAAAATAAAGCAACAAATCGCAAGCATTTTCAAAATAATATAACATTTTTTTCTTTAACAGTGTGTTCATTGCATACAGTTCACATTGAGAACGTATAATGATAATTTACTTTGATTTTTTGCACAGAATAATGTCTTACATATTAGAATACATAGTAACATATTGATAAATTTTGCACAGTAAGCAAATAAACATTGCTTTTTAACTACATTTAGTTTCCACTCTCGTTAAATTTATAAACAATGGGAAAATATTTTATTTAAGTTAATAGATTAGTTCTTTATTTTTATTAATTTCTATTCTCTCTTTACTTAATATAGCCTGAAGTGAAGAGAAAATGCACGTGGAAAATGGAATTGCGAGGTTTGCTAATTAGCATGACGACAAGCTTCTCTCGTATCCATATTATATTAATTCAAAGAGAGAATGGGCATATATATATATATATATATATATATATATATATATTCCTATTCAAACATTTGAAGGGCTCCGATTCAACATGGCTTCCAACGTGCGTCTATTGGTATGTGATCGCCCATACACACGTGTGCCCAGAAGCCCCAGGACAATGGGATTCCAGGAAGTGAGAAGAATGTCGAGGGTACGACATGACAAGGTTCGGCCAATGTTTGACGAGCACCCGAGGGAATTCGATCAATGTGTAGAAGACTGCAGGATGCTAGACCCTCAACAACCAGAGAGCTAGAGAAAAGCGAAAAGCAGAATCATCTTCGATAGGGATCCCATACGACCACCCGTTGGTAGTTAATTATCGCAATCACTATTTGTCTTAAAGTTACAGAAAGCAAGTGACCCCTTTTTTAAAAAATAAAATGTAACTATTTGCTATGCTCTCAAATTTGATTTTTTTCTTTTCAATTTTTATATTCCAAAGCAATCTTTTCCACACTTTTGTCTTATATTATTGGACGTAAATGCCGAAAAGAAAATATGTGAAACTCAGACAACATTCCACATGTTATCTATTGAGTTACGAAGTAATAACTATATCAACAAGTATTTAAAAAAAATCATTCTCGCATGTACAACAGCCAGATGAACTAGTTAGTGCAAATTAGTACTCTAAAGTACTTACTAAGATTTTCGATTAATTTTTCTCGCAGATGTATGAATGATGCAGACGTATGACAAAGACATTTTAGCGTCACGTGTATCCAAAAACTCTTGCTTTTGCAGACATTTTTCTTTAAGGTAAATACTTTTAATTAAATAATAATTAATTTCTTTTCAAAATCGTCTCTAAATTTTTGCTTTAAATTTCTGGTAAAAATAGAGTAAAATACATTTATGAAGGTAGCAAATGTCCGGTTTTCAGGTTTAACTCTAAATTTTGGAAAATTTCAAAATTTTAAAATATTTTGTGCGTCTTTCTACAGTTACAAAATTAAAGACAGAGATATTTCGTTCAAATACAATTTCTTGTCGATAGTTCATTCATAAAGATCAGGTTCATTTTTTTGAAACCTTTAAAAGTTTTGCGCAATATTGCGAGCAATATGTGCAATTTTTAAAATTACAAAAACATGATTTTCTCAAAAACGTCTCCAATTTTTTTAAAACTTTTATTAGGGATACAACTACGTTCACTTTATAACATGTCATAAACGCCAGATTGCTCTGTTCTTGTGTTTTTTTCGAAAATGACAAAAATACTTTTTTGCCTTTCACGTTGTTAATGTTTATTTTGGTGACAATTTGTTCACATTATTATATTTATGAGTACATGTGCTGTAAACATGTCATACAAAATTTCTCGGAAACTCAACAGTTTTCTGTGAAAACTATCTCAAAATTCCTCATTTTCAGCAAACGCTAACACGCAACTTTTTTATATGTGTCCACATTTTTTTTCAAACTTTTCGAACGGATATGCACATTTCCATAAATTTGTAAATACTATTGTATTTGTGAGCTAAAGTGATTAAAATGACTTCTTAAGACGTTTTTCGGAAACTCAAATTTTCTGTGAAAAAGAGCTTCAAATTTCGAATCTACAGTAGCGCTTAAAAGAGGCTCCAAATTTATCAAAGAAGATTGCGATTTAGGACGAAGTTTTGCTGGTCTCTAATATTCTTAAAATAATATTTCCGTTCTACTTTTAGGAAAAAGTAAGAAAATTTCACACAAGTGGACTTTGGGCGGGTATGGATGGCAGCTGGCAAAAGAGTGTAGCAAGTCCGAGTAGTTAGCCGTAACCAAAGGAAATAGAAAACACATACGAGAAAGTTTGTGCCATTTTGAAGCACCACTAGTTACGTATTAAGAGAGCACTCCCCAACCTTCTTACTATTAGAATACTCTTAGTTTTGCTCTGCGTTTCTTGTGGTACTCTAGAGTAAAGTTAGTTTCAAATCCAAGAAATTGTCCAGAATATTTTATGAGCACTGAAATATTTTTCTTCACCCGATGCGCTTAAAAACTTTGTATTTTTATACATATTAACTGTCATTCATTAAACTAATTTTATTTATTAAACAACGTGTTATAAAAGTTAAATACCTCATGCAATTGTCACAATTAGTTTTTGGTTTATAAATAGGAACTGCGCCTAAATGTATCACTGAAAACAGACTTTCTCTCGGGAATCCTTCAGCTTATTTTCATTAAAATTAATTTTCATTATAATTAATTTTCATTATTCTGACCGCCATTATTTTGAATATGAACAAAATAACACTCACCACTAATCATGTGAACGAAAAGGAATAAAGAAAACGATCGATCAGATATTTCAAATGAAACGTTTTTAGTTTGAGCAACAGTTTATTGGTAAATTCAGTCTCGCATTCTAATAACCGTGCATGCTATCAGAAAATATCGAACTTTTATATTTGTAAAATTCTGGAGATTATAACGTCCAGAAAATATTTGTTGGCGTTAAAAATATGAGAAATGTTGAAATATTTTCATTGTATTATTTCATCTTAAATCTTCCAGTTATACTTTTTGAATTCTTCCCTATGTTTCCTTTTTCAGTTAAACAATAAAGACACTTATTTCTGAAACAAAGCTGTAATACATGAATTGTAATTCAATTTCAGTTTATTTCAGTCACGAATATTGAACCAGAGTGGAATAAATTTCTCGCCCTACTCTGAATTTACTGAGCCCCACCCTCAACGCTTTGAGTCTACCCCAGCTAGTCTTAACTTGACAGTTCCTTTTGATCCCTTGACTTCAGCCCCCCATTCCCAGAGGTGAGTAAATTTGTGACATTGTTAACGTCCAAGCACGCCGACCGCAATACGGATCGGGAAGGGAAGTCCAGGCACAATGAAAGAATCCCACCAAGACCACATTCAAGCTTCCCCCAGACACAACGGCTAACGAACAGCGCACCTCGACGCTCCAGACACCGAACAGAACTTCCCTTCTTTCGCAGGGCGGTCCGGCGGGACTCCTGAAAAAGCACCGAGGGAAGAGACAGTCTCTCTATTCCTCCCTCCCCCTCCCACCCCCTTCCACACTATCACTTTGATTTCCCGAGAACCACTCGGGTCGCCCAGGAAAGCAACTTTCTGTGGAGATGAAGGGAAAGACTTCGGCAGAGATGACAGGAAAGTTTCCATATTCCCATCTCTTTCTTTCTCGGTACTCGGAATTGATAAATACGACATTAAAGCAAAGCGGAAAGTTTTGGGAGAGTAAAGTATCCATTCCTTTATATTAATAATGCCCAAAAAGAAAGAACACTTTCGTCTTCGCTTTAGAGGAAAGAGCTGCGGGAGGCGTTACGGCGGAGGCTTGGGTGACGCGGGCGGAGGATCACCCAGAAGGCTACGCTTCGAAGCGTGGCTCTTTGGGCGAAATAGCCCCAGAAGGGAAGAGGTCTTCCCGGACAAAACGACGCATAACTCAATGCGCGCGCTCTCATCTCGCTCACTTCTCGCTCGTATTCCGAGGCACCGGGCGCGTTAGGCAAATCTAAGGAAATTTAAATTCTTGTCCGGGCTCCGCGCCCTTGGCCCGACAGAAGAAAAGTCGCCTTGACAAATAACTCTTTCGCGGGCCGGCGACAGGCGGCAGGCGCGGTGGCGGTGGTGGCGGCGGTGCGACCCGAACAACCCGGGGTGCCTGCCGTCAGTCAAGGCCACCCTGCAGGTGCTGCCGCCGTCCCTCCCTGCGCGACGTAGGTCGCGCGAAAGTGCCAGACGCCTGCAGGCCATTCAACACAGGAGATCTGATACTTGAGACACGTTGCTGTCGCCCAGTGTATTGGAGATCGTCGCAAATTCCCGGATGAGAGTATCTTCAGCTATTTTTAACTTCTTCCTTGCCTACATTTTTCATAAATTTGCCCAACATTTTTCCATTAATGTACATAGTGTAAGGAAGTGTTTTTTAAAACCACGCACCAAGATCTATTGATGAAATTCGGAAATGCATATGCACCCTATCACTTTTAAGAGAACATTTTTGTTGAAGAAATGAGATAGAGTGTTTTTATTTATAACACGAACAATAAAACACAATGTTGAAATGCTGTGTCTGCTGTAATGTTGAAATGCTGTAAAAATTATTTCTCTTGCTACTCCAATAATTTTTACTTATGGAAGACGTAAATTCGCCTTACAAAATCTGTGTAGTTACGTCAAAACGGTTACGTCAAAATCGAATTATGAATAAGCATCACTAAAACGTTTCACTTTCAACGATGATTTTTTAGCGTTGTCTGACCAATGTTATCTCTAAATTGCCTCACCATTGCTGCACTCTTCTCACGTCGTTAACTCACCCTGTTCTTCAGTTACTCCGAGTCATTTTGGGTCAGTTGTAATTGTCGACAAGAAAATTATTCTTTCTCTTCAACGGCTTTAAAAAAATCAAATTTACATGACTGATTTACAAATTGTCATTTTCATCAGCACTTGTAAGTTATTATGCAATACCATATATTGTATGGGGTAATGTATATGTATGGTATATTTACAATGTATTGTATATGCACGAATACTGTAAACAATACAAGGTATGTGGAATATAGACGACCCTGCAATATAGGACATATGGGATCTTTTTAGAATTTCTTCTATCGCCATTATGTCACTGTCATGAAATCAACTGCTCACAATCTTTTCTTCACTTTTGATTTCTGGTCTCCCCTCACACACACTTACAAGCATCACGTTTTCACACATGTCGGCACACCAGACGAAGTATTAAAACTTGATCTGCCTAGGTCGGTGCCTTGCTGGTGAACATACCTAAGGAAAACCCCGCACTCCGACGTAGAGGTCAGTGCCTTTTAGCGAGCGTGGAGGACCGCCACCTCCGCTGTAACACGCACTGCAGTAAAGGGAGTAATGACCAATGTAGTAGACGCGCTCATAAATTCTCTCTCTCTCTCTCTCTCTCTCTCTCTCTCTCTCTCTCTCTCTCTCTCATTCGCTCTAATCATTCAAGTTGCTTTCGTTCATTCACATTTTCTGCAAAATTGCTTTTTTGCCCATACGAGTTTCACGTTTTTAGTTTTGTTCTTATTAGACTTATGTCTTTATTCAATTAAAATATTTTTTACTTACGACGTTTCATTTTTTTTCACCGTTAAGTTTGAATTTCTAAACAAAACAACTATTGAATATTCAGTGTCAAAATGTAAGTAGTACATAAATATTCTTTGTCAATAAAAATATTACATGTATGTATGTAAACATTGTATGCATATTATTTGTCAATATCAATTTTGGTCACATAAATGACAATTTGCACTGTAATTACAAGAAGCACTAACATTTTATCCAGTTGAAAAATGTTCATTTTTATACCTAGCTCATTATTTCAATACTAGAATTTCTGTTCAATACACTTGCTCATGCTATGCTATCTCTTGAGGATGGTTCTTTTTTCTGAATCACAAGTTCTATCGGTGTCCCACTCTTCATTTCCTTCATTTCTATGCGTAGTCATAGCATTATTCCCTCTTCTGCCGTTTTCACTTATATATTTTGCTTTCCCGTTTTCTGGACGTGCTGGTACGTTTTGCAGGTACCCCATCGTGATAAAAAATAAAAATTGTAAATAAACTCGCAATTTTTTTGTTTTTTCTCGTACCAAATCCACTTATTCTCAGTAGATTCGTATTTGTTTGGGCTTCTATTGTGACCAGAGATCGAGATTAATCAACCTTTCCTCTATTTTTCCTTGGAAATCAAGTGTCATTGCCTGACTGAACCTGACGTAAATATTTACATTTAACTACATTTTTTTCTGCCTTCAAAATTGATTTTGATTCATATTTTTAAAAGAAAATATTTTAGTCACGCCTGCATTGCACAACGTTCGGAGTAGTTCTGTTTTACTCGTATCTTTCCAACAAAATCTAAAAATTGGAAAATAAAATATATCTTCCTCAACTAATCTAATAATTCTTACTCTTGTTAAACATACACTATTGTGAATGAAAATATGGTTTTTGGGAGGTATTTGGTCTTATGCAGTCAAAGAAACGTCGTGTTTCTGGCAAATATTAGTGCAAGATGAGTTGATTCCGAAATAGCGGCGTATGTCACATGTGAAACATTGACATACAACATTTCTCACCACATGTTCATTGCCAAAACATGATCATCTCCAACCCTCTGTGTCAGTGGTTGCCAAACTTATGAAGCTTGTTATCAATCATACCGTTGTCAATCCTACTGCGAGCTATCGAGGAACCAAGTCAAAATTCGTTTTTCAAATCTTAACATATGTTAGTCTACAACCATACACTTTTGTTAAACATGAAACAAATTGTAATAAAACTCTACGAAACGAAAAATAAATTGAAACGGAATTGCACATTACAAAAAACTGAAATATGGTTAGTAACAAATTATAGTTAGTAACAGATTTTTCATCAGACTTGTGCTCTGTAAAACAAGCCTGGGTTAGCCAACCTTGAGATGACCGCGAACTACCGAAAATTGACCCGCGAGCTACTAGTACCTCGCAATTGACACAGTTTGGTGATCACTGCTCTATGCCCCAAAAGTTTGTAATATTCATTCAGAGACACTCAGAATTTTCAAATACCTACCCATAACTATCGTACCTTCCTGTTCTGCAAGACTTTGGGTTCTTAATTTCCTCTCTAATAAGGCTTATAATTAAATAAATATTTTTTTAATATCATCTATTTTTGTTCTCTTTACAATTCTACATCTGCCGTCCTCAATAGCTCCCATTCACTGGCATTAATTTTTTCCAACAGTAAAGTACTCAGTCTTTTCGTCTGGACTTGCATTCTGATGGATTTTGTCCAGTTATCAACATCTTCCATTGGTCATAAAGGAGGTTCCCTTACACCTTGCAGGAACGTGTTCGGTCTGAACTCCGGACCTCCGTCTTCACAAATTGCTATTCCTAAATTTGAGATTTTTAACATCCTGACATCCTGACAAAAAATTCAACTCAGAAAATTAATTATTTCTTCATTGCAAAACATGCCCTGCATTTTCCAGATAAATAATGTTTTCCACACTGAGCTTACATTGTGTTAACTTCTTCCCAGGTACTAGCATCTTCGACTGGCTTTAAACGTTCTTCCAGCTTCTCAAGCAACGTCTGCCTAAGTTTCTCCGTATATCCATCTTCCCAAACTTTCGATCATTTTATAAAAGAAGTTGAACGATTTTACACCGATAAAATATTGAACGAAGAAAATAAACTTTTCCTTTGTTACGAAATATGCCTGGTGTATTTTTTTCTCTAACCTTAAATTCGATTGGAGTCTTCTCTCTTGTATCTGGATCTTACACCGTCGTTATCAAGGTTCCGTTAGCTCCTGCATAAACGTCGGTCTGAGCTTCTCCACGC
The DNA here is from genome assembly GCA_017312745.1 of Gryllus bimaculatus. NCBI lineage: Eukaryota > Metazoa > Arthropoda > Insecta > Orthoptera > Gryllidae > Gryllus > Gryllus bimaculatus. The sequence continues at coordinate 2,450,983 of BOPP01000090.1, forward strand.
TGTAATATCCTCCCATATTATCAACTCGCTGTTCTAGAAGTTGAATGGTTCTAACAGCTGACAAAATTTTCTACCTGCAAAATAAATTCTTACTTTGTTACGAGATATGTTTATTATGTTTCCAATTCCATATTTTTTTCTCTTTAAGTTTATATTCAGTTGGACTTTCTTTTTCCAAGTAGCACCTGGATCTCCCAGAGTCCTTAATGAGATTGTCTTAACCTCTGCAGGAACGTCGTCCTGCCTTTCACCATACATCAATATATCCCTTCCCCACTATCTTTGAAACCACCCATCTTGCTGTTTCAAAAGACAGTTTTAACAACTGACAAAATATTCGACCTAGAAAACAAATTCTTCCATTGTTGCGAAATATGACTGTTTTTTATTTGTAATTCTATTTATCTCTAAGCGGTTGAACGTTTCTCCCGAGTAGTATCTGGATCTGTCACCATCGTTAAAGAAAATTCGTTAGCTTCTTCATGACGTTGGCTGAGATTCTCCACATCTCAATTCCCCCCTCCCCTAATTCCTTTCAGCCTTGCTGTTCCAGAATTTAAACGATCTTAAAATCAGACAAAATATTAAATCTAAAAATTTAACTCTTTTGTTGCGAAATATGCTTGACGTTTATCCCGTTGCAATTTATTCTCTCTAAGATTACATTCGGTTGGATATTCCTCTGAGTGGTACCTGGATCTTCCATCGTTCTACATTATTCCTCCTCTCCTGCAAAAACGTCGGCTTGCGCCTCTACATGAATCAATCTCCTTCATCTTTTCCTCTTGCATCTCCAAAAGCTTCAACAACTGACAAAATATACGACTCAAAAATTATTCGTAAATTATTGCTTTGTTGTGAATTGTGCGTTAGTATTTTTTCCAGTTGCAATTTTTTTCTTTGTAAGCTCACACTCGGGTGGACTTTCCTCTAGAGTAGTACCCTGATCTCCCACCGCGCTTAACGAGGTTTCCTTAGCTCCTGCAGGAACGCAGGCCCGTGCATCACCATCTGGTCCTCACTGCGCCACCGGCGGCCGGCCACGCCCCCCGGCCGCAAGCAGCGTCCCCCGCGGCGCGTCCTCGCCGTGCTTCAATCGGGCGGCCCCGCGGCGCCGCGCCGGCGAGGGCAGGGGAGGTCGTCACCGTCCTCTCCCCAGGGGGCCGTGACGACAAGAGGAACGGGTCTCCAGGAGGCCATTGTGACGCGTTCAAGGTCCCCCCTCTTCTCCTCCTCCTCCACCGCCACCACCGCTCAGGACTTTTCCCTGCGCTTCTTTCGTCGCCTTCGGTTTATCTTCGATTTTTCCTCGCAGGCTTCGACCACGCCCCGTCTACATTCCTGCTGGAAGTCTCTCCGTCTCCGGATCTCCTTCCTTCTTCCGAATCTCACCCCGTGGCCCAAGCGGGCGTCGGCACCTCTAAACGCTTTTTGCCGATTTCCCGGAGAGAAGTAAAGTTTCACGAGCTGTAGTCATATTCCGCCCTTTCGATGCTTGCGTTCCTTGTTCCAAAGCGGGGTGTGACGCTGGGGCGGGGGGGCGGGCCGAGCGAAGGGGGAGGGGGACGTGGACTCGAGGTAGCCACAGCGTCACACCGCACAACAGCGCCCGGACAAGAAAAAGCTGTTCCAGAAATGGAACACCGTTATCGGCTCGCTTCGCATTGGAATCGCGTCCGGCGGGAGGCGTCTTTTTAAGAAGTCTTTCTCCTTCGATTCGAAATGGATTTCGGTTTTCCTGGTTTGCGACCGCAGGCTGCCTTCGAAGCTTTCTTGCCCGTGTCCGCTCATTACCCCCCAAACTCCGGAGTATCTGCCCGCCCCGCTTAAGCCGTTCTGGAGAATCCCACGCGCTCTCTGGTGCCGTTTCGCTTCCAATGCCTTGTCGTCTCCCGGATCTGCTTAAAGAGGATTTTGTCGCCTAAATCTTACTTTTGCGGTGTCGAATTTGGTATTGAGCTCCAGTGTGAGTATTTATCAGCTGGAATTTTGGAAATATAATCTACATTTGTAAACGTAATTGATAAAAAATTTTCTCAGTCAATTAGAGTTAAATAGGTTCAATATTCTAATGTACATTTCTTCTCAGTCATTTAGAGGGAAAATGCTTTTATATACTTTTTAGTATAAGCTTTCCCAAAAATGTATTGCACATACAATTTGTATTGAATACTATTAGTTATATTTTGATTTTTCGAATTGCTGTGAATCCTTTCCTCTACATTATCTTTTAATTTAGTGTTATTTTTAAATATATTTTTATTTTATTTAATAGTAATTTACAAACGAATTGATTACTTGATCCTATGTGGCTAGGCCGAAAGCCTTAGCCATTACAATATCTACATCTTTCGCGTTCTAATCTTTCGATTCTGGTATCACCCCAAATGGTCTCTCCATCGCATCAAAGCCGCGAAAAGAGACCACAAGGTACGGCTCAGGAAAAAATCCTGAAGGGAAAAACCTGCCGTCAGAAGCAGAGTACATTCTAATCTATCCGACGTTTATTTTAGCTATTTTATTTTCTGCGCGGGCGCCGCCCGTCTCTTCCTGTGCCTTGGCCTTCCTCAGCACCTGAAATCAAACGGCGCCACAGAAGATCTCCGCACCAACGCCTTTGCCTTACATTTTCGATCCCCCCTTCCTCACCCCCTAATGTGCTTATTACTATGCCGTTTTTTTATTTATTGTATTGACAGTTATTTACAATGACCACGAGTATGACTTATTTCTGTTCACTGACTGTTTACTAACTTAACATAAAATTACGCCTTATTGTTAGCTTATTGACTATTTATTCTCTCCAGTCTAGGCTCCGCTCAAGCTAACCAGTGTGTTTTCCATCCCTAATTTGTTTCTCTAATGGTCCGGACCTTTCCTAAAAATGTTCCTAATTCTTTCATAAATTTAGATCTTTTGTCACCTAAATGTTTTGGCAGCGTTACGTTCTGGTTAGGAGTAGTAATTTCCCATTCCCATTCATTTTTTCTCCATGTTTCTGTTGCACAGCAAATTAAGAGGATGTGATTCCAGTCTTCCTATCACCGCAAAGCACACAGATGCCATTACCACTTGCGTCTTTAGTCTACGCTGCATCCACCGCCAACGCTGAACCAAGCGTACCCCCTCTTGCGTCCTTTCCGAGAGTATGTATGTAACTTTCGCAACCCCATAATGGACTCGCATGGATTTTAGCTACCAGCGAACGTTTTTCAGCCGTTACTGCCCAGAGCTCTTGCCTCTTTATATCCGCAAGTTATCGGAAATCAGCCTTCTATCACACGGGTTCCCTATCTCCACCATTTCCGAGAGACGTCTCACAACCCTGCGCGGTCAAGTTGCCGTTCATTTTGTCGCCAGTAGCGATGTCGCTTCCCTGTCATGCGCTCCAAAGCAACCTATGTATAAGTGTGTCAGCTGCTTCATCTGTTAATTTATCCACAGTTTAATAGGTTTCATTTTAAATCTTTCAAAATTCCTAATACTACGACTCTCTTAAGACTCGGCAATTTGCTGCGCACCTATGGACACTCCTAGAATTAATTTGCAATAATCTGTTTCGATGCTTTCTAATCGATCTATCCACTCCCCAGATTTCTGCTCCATAGTTCATAGTGGGAGAACTAACAATTTGAACATTGTATCGCATTTTTACCGGCAATTCCGGAACCCTGCGCACTGCGCAAACGATTCTTTGAGCGCATTCTTCCTTTGCTGTGAGCCGTCAATAATATGATTATTCCATCCCCCATTCATGAAAATTTTTGCACCAAGATATGCAAATGTTTTGACGCGCGGTCAATTTCTTCCTAGCGTAGTACCATTTCTCTTTGCTACCCCAAATAAACCATTCTTGAAGACTACTACTTTCGTTTTTTGAATATTTACTTTAGTCCCCAATGTCTCACTATTACCGTTCTAGAATATTAAACTCTTCTGTAAGCCCTCAATCGTCTCCGAGCAAAAACTAAAATCATCAGCAATAGTAGTCCGGGATTTTCAGGCATCATTACGGAGATTTATTAACGAAGATTTTTACGAGAATTAACGAAGATTTTTAAATTATTTGAAGTTATTAAATGGAATATAAATACTAAGCTATAAACTGAATATGGTTCATCAGTAACAGTGTTTATTATTTCGTTGTTGCACTCACCAATCAGGTAAGTGATCCCCTACAAAATTAATTTCTTTTTTTATGATTGTTTCTCAATATTAGATCAGTTTTTCAATTTCCAATACTTGGATTAGTTTAATTTATCGACTTATTCTATTCAACAGTTCTATTTGTAGTTCATGTTACCTTGTTCTGAGGAACAATTTTATCCTGTGCTGCTCTCTGGAATGTCAGTGAGTTTTAAAGACTTATCCGCGCGCCTTCGATTTTAATTCATTCTAAATGATTGAAAAGAGCTTTGTAAATGACCATCATTTGAAAAATTGTTCCAACGGATACCTCTGTATCACTGGAAGCGACATTTTCATTATATTTATTTCTACATCTGTACAGCTCTCATTTACGGGATAGAAAACTTTAATGCGACGATTACAAATTAAATGTAAAGTCATTTTATGACGTTCATGTGGTAGGATTCACCCCTTGACAACGTCAATGTTTTAAAATTAGTGCAGACTTAGAAAAAAATGTCAAAATGAAAGTCAGAAGACGTGTCGGATTTATCATATATTTTTAAAGGATTTCATTCACAATAGGAGATGATTTTGAGTAAGAGAATGTGAATTTTCTCCATCAATTTAATGTGCTTCAAAACCTACCTAGTTTTTACAGAGACCCAACACCTCACAAATAGAAATGCATATGAAAAATCTCGTAAAATTTCATACCTCATTGTGAAATTTTCTCCTTCCGATCCATTCATCTGAAATATCAATTTATACAATATAGAATGTATGTTTATGCTTACAAAATGTTGAGGTGCACTTATTGCAGCGTATATTTCATGTAGCTTGGCGTTGCACATAATAAAATATATGAAACAGCACTCGTGTTTACGGTCGTGTAATACAATATTTACAAAGAGTGCATCATTTACGAGCTGTATACCTTCTATAAAATATATTTCACCGCGTAGTAAATTAGAGGTTCTATTTCAGAGTAATAAGTAGCTCTACAGACAGGTGAATTAATCTTAATATAATGTTTGGCCTTTCTAGTAAAAGTTGCATTCTCACGATACAATGTTACTGCTATTACATGTTCCGTAGACAAGAAAAAATTAAATACCCTTTCTCTTCAGTCTTTTCCTTTCACACACATTTACACACATTCACACACCCAATAATTATTCTCAAATGCTCCCAACGCAACTAGGAAGAAATCAATATTTTAAAAAACAAGACCTGCCATCCTGCCTGCCTGCGTATTACACAACTCTATTGTATCATAAGAAAACACAAACACTGTTTTGGCCAAGCATTTTTTGATTACGTCAATGATCACTTCACAAATACAATTCCGCAATATTAAGTTCAAAATGCAATCGCATTAAAATAATATGCTTTTCAATTATTTTTTCCACACATTCGGTTCTTAAGCTTCAGCACACAGATTTCGAGTGAATTGTGGGACGTGTTATTAAATTCCAGATAATTTTAGCACTCACTTTTAGATTACTAAATTTATATATACTATTTGCTTCCTCGAAATGGTCTTAGCTCCAGTAGGGATGAAATCTTTCTGAATCCGCACATTCTCGTACATTTTATTTTCCTTATTTCCACATCACGTAATTCGTATAAGTGATCTGTTTCTGGAGAAAGATTCTACGCTTTAGGCATCAAAATTATAAAAATATCGTTCCTTTTCCTCTTCTTTCTCCATATACTCTGAGATATCTACCGCAACCGCTCTCCACATCCGACTAGCCCCTACTGCGATCTGCGAAGGGGTGAGCACACTGGGATGAGGTGGATTACCCAAGGACAAAATTATTTCTGGTCTCGCACGATAATACGAATTTTATTATCAATTTTCAGTTGTAATAAATGGGATGTAAGTTCTAGAATTCAATTAAGTTGAACTTACTACGTTACAACTATGTAACTATGATTCGGAGATTACATTTTACTTCAAATTCAATCAGCAAAGAATTTAAACATTGGTCGTAAAAGAAAATAGAATAAAATATTCCCCTGTAAAGTTTTTGTATAACTTTCACTAATGCCGACAGTAAGAATTTTTTCTCAAATTATAACCCAAAGTACATGTATGCGGTAAAATGTTAGTTGAGGATTAATACATTCCGAGAGAAATTACTCATTACACCAGATTTCCTCTATAAAAAGATTTAATTGTAATTAAGACGGTGGTAGTGCGTTACGAAATAAGAATATACCTTCAAAACTTCTCCCTTTCTACACCTGTCTGTGGGTACCATATGAATCTGTTAAAGCATTCAGCGTGAATTGAATAAATCGTGTCTAATGTTTCACATTACAAAATTAAATGCGCAAATATCGCTGATATTCGTCGTTTAAAAAGGGCTTCAAATCAAAAGCACTTCCCTCAAATCAACTTTAAAAAAATCTTAAGAATGTTTCAAATAAAAACTTCATTTAATTTGGATGCCCATTGTGACGATATGACTTCCCAAACACATGGTCTCTATAATTACAAATTAAGCGTGACTAAATTCACGACAAATGAGCATCACTGGCCGAGAAAGGCTTCTGCAGTTAAACACCACAGAAAAATAACAACGGCGCGGATAACAAAAAATGACTATCACATCAACAATGACAAAGAAATGGCAAGAATTGTAGCAAAAACACAACGGTCATGACAATGAGAAAAACAGCGACGACACGATCACACAATGACAACGACAAATGCAACAACGTCTGTGACATTTCGAAAAAGAAATAATTGTGCCCCCGCAGAAGCCTTCCCAGACCATCGTGCGGCACCAACCCAGGCGAGAGAGCAAAAGGCGGCGCGGAGATCCGCCACGCCGTCCCGCGCATTCTTATCGGCCTCGCCCACGCCCTCGCCCGCGTCCGCGCCGCCGCTGCCGCCCGCGGGCGCGGCTTAGCCGCAGCAACGCCACCGCCACTCCACAAACGCCACCCCGCCACACCTCTTCCACCATCTTGCCAACGCCTTCCAGCCACCCCGCCACTTCGCCATACCGCCACTTCGCCACCGCCACATCGCCACGGCCCTACATCGCCACACTGCCACATCTTCACACCTCTACATCACCACACCCACTCACCGCCACATCGCCACCGCCACTGCTAATACCACCAGTGCTTTCGCCTACTCCACCACCTCCGCCAACACCTCTGCCACTGCCTCCGTCATCGCTTCCCCCTACCCTTCCGCCACCCTTACCACTTGACTTTCCCTCCCACGCTAGCCTATACTCCCGCCTTCGCTCCATTCTCCGCCGCCGCCATCACCTCCACAGCCTCCACCTCCTCCATCACTGCCTCTGTCGCCGCCGCCCTCCAGTCGCCGCTGGTCGGCCGAGCGTGGCGCTGAGCCGAGCCGAGCCGAGCCGAGCCGAGCCGCACAGCACAGCACCGCTCCGCGCCAGCCGGCCGGCACGCAGCGCCGGCTCGCATTCTTATCACGACCGCCCACGAGCGGCAAGGGAAGCCGCCGCCACCGGCACTGCCACAGTCGTTCTTCCCTCTGCTATCCTCGCGCTCCACCATCGGCCTACGCGCTTCTCTGGCGCTGCCCAGCCGACCGATCCTACTGCCTACTCCATTCCTTTTTACAGGTGTCCCAGAATAAATGTTGGAAACGTTAACGGCGTATAGACGATACTATTTTGCCAATGAACTCTTGGTAGGAAATTTCATGTATCATGTTACACATATCTCATTTTTCCTTGACAGACACCTCTGATATTGACCGGGACACGAACATTTTGACAGCTGAATGAAATCTGCAGGACACTATTGCACGTGAAGTTCTTTCACAGTTACGGGTAAGTGTCACCCGAGTCCCATTATTTGAAAATAAGTAACATATATTCATTGGCCAAAAGTGATCATTTTCTATCCTTTTTCATGCCTCAGGAGATTGTAACATATATTTTGAGACATACAGTCGTTCAACAGCGTGTAATACAATAGTTCGTTGCACATATGCATAAGGTTTGATTGATGGTTGTTCCCCTCGAGAAAAAAACTGGTGCAGCTGGGCACGTTCGTCTATCTTTCAACGAAATGTCATACATTGTGTATCAGTGCCCGGTGTTATTCCGTCACTCGCGTAAAATTCGAATCGGGTGGCATCCCCTCAATTGTTCTTAGTCGCAATTGCACTCCCACTAGCCCACTAGCTCATCGACTTTATTGGACAGGAGTGCTAGTACCCTGGATACTACATAAAACTGAAGGATTGCGAAATTTTCCCCTCCAGGTATCATATCCTGAATGGCCCAGTTTCAGACGGGACAACCTCTACGATCCCAATCGATTTACCGTCAGTTGAGAAAGTAAAGATCATGTAAGTGTAAGTTTATGTTTGTGTATGTATGTGTATGTGTGTGTGTGAATGGAGATAAGGATAACGAAAGAAAGATCGCATGGTGTTCATAAATCGGTTGTCATGGGTTCTGCTCCTTCGTTTCGGAAGAGAATAAAAAGATATTTGAATCCTTTCCGGAGAGAATAAAAAGAGAGCGTAACCCTTGCGTCTCTCTCGCGACGACTGCGCGGAGGACGCCGTGAATTACATCCGCTGCGTTGTCTCACGTCTGCGCCTGTGGCTCCAACACCTGTTCTTGTTCTCGCTACCCTGACTTCCCTGATGCCTTTGCAGTCTCTCCGTCCTACACGCGGCCTAGGGCGCCTTTCTCACAACGGTTCAGCGCCTACCTAGCGACATGTTGTCACCACCTCGCCACGTTGTGGGCGATCCTCTTAACGCTTCTCTCACTCCTTGGATGGCCTCTTCGACGCCCTTCACGCGGCGCCTTACCCGCCTTCTCGCCACGTCTCCTACGTCCTCCCCAAACGTTTAGATGTTCTTGCTCTATTCGCTGTCTTCTTCGCCGGCCTCTTCATCACTTCTTCGCAACTCTTATCTTTGCTCATCGCCGATCTTTTCCTCAACTATTCTCCGCTTTCTTAGTTGCTTGTTTAGTGGTTCTCTGTTCAGCTCACTTCACCGCAATTTTTGCCTAATTTTTCGTGTCTCTGCTTCTCTCTCTCCGTTTCTCTTTGTCACTCTCTTATCGCTTTGTCACCGCTCTTAGACGTTCTCTTGCCTACATTATTTTTCACTTTCTTGACAGCTCTCTTCGCTGCACTTTTTTCTTCTCCCATCATCGCTCTTTGTGTCGCTCTCCTTGTCACTCTCTTTGCAGGTCTCATCGCCACTCTCTTCGTCCTTTTCCGCCCGCTCCTGGCACGATGCAACACGTCGTGCTCGCCGAACTGGCGCCGCTGCACGCAGCCGCTGCGGTCCTCCGTATAAAACGGCAGCATGTTAGGTTCAGACGGCCCAACGTACGCACAAGGACTCGCCAACGACCTCCCTGCCTCGCACCAGGGCACGTTCATAGAGGTCTGTGTGCGCGAATGCTCAGAAGCGCGTCATGCACCCTATCAGCGCTTATATCTCTGCCTAGCTGTATTCTCAGGCGTCATTTATGCTGATATTTACGCACCCTCCTCATTTTAGTCGACCCTCTTTTACATAACTCTAATTCCAGGGTCCTGGTAATGGTCAAAGTTAATAATTCTTAAACTAAAACGTAACTTTTTTCTCCCCCAGGATCCTGGGCCCCTCGCCCCGTCGGGTGTTACACATTCACTCTCTACAATCAGTATCTAGGGTCTAGGGAAGGGGCTTCCCACTATTTCCTCTCTATCTAGTTCTCCAGGCCTGAAACCTATCTGTCCATAACTCGCTGGGATATTCTCAGCTAGTTCTAAGGTTATCGCCTTGGCGCCGATGCGATCCGTAGGTCCCTAGTGGAATGGCGGTTAATGATAGGATAGGATACAGAATCAATGATAGAGTGATCCGGTGGAATGAATATTGGCAGAGAAAAAGGAAGCAACCCGAGAAGATCTGCCACGAACCCGCTTTGTCCACCACAAATTCCACTTGGATCCGCCTGGGATCAAACCCGGGCACTAGGGGTGAAAGGCAGAGCGCTACACCACGGGCCGACCCGAGTTAACAAATCTTGTTCCTATGTATATTAAATTACTTCCTATAACACGTTGTAACGTCAAAATTCATATTTTGTAGGTATGCCAAAAAATGGACAGAGGGCAAAACGACTGTTTGTCCGTCTGCATGTGGTCAACGCTGGCGCTTAAACTGTTCTGCCGATTTGCTCCAAAATTGATATTCCTCCTTCAATTTTAAGATTCACGGCATTCTGAATTCGAAACGGATAACTTTCTTTTAGGAGAACTTTACATCAAGCCTCAACATTTTCAATGTGTTCTTAAAACTGGTTACAAATTTTGATTAGCATTTACCCTGCTATAGCCCAAAAGACGCTTAAGAGAATGGTGTATATATCAGCTTCGTTAATATCTTAGATTTATAGAAAATTGCAAAAGTTCAAGATTTTCCGCATCTTCCTACAACTACAATATTAAAGATAGATATTTTTTCAATGGTATTCATTCTTTAAAGAGATCTTTAAATTGGGTAAAGTTCAATGTTTGAAATGTTCAATGTTTGAAAATATGAGTAGTTTTTCCGTAATTGTGTGAGAAGTAAGACAATTTTAAACAATTCTTTTCTCAGAAACCGCAGCAATTTTTTTCTACATTTTCTCCTTGGGTGTATTTATGAACGGTAAGATAATTGCCGCTGGGCTCATTTTTGGCGAACTCTCTATTTGCAAATGGCAAAAGTTAGACAAAATGTAAGAAAATATGTACTGTTGTAGCTCCACCACTTTCCGGCGTCTTTCAATGCTCTCTGAGTCCTCTTTTCATCATCAATTTGTAGCAGCTAGCTCTCTAGACTATCCGTTGTCGGCACTATATTAGCAATCGAAATCGTACTTCTCACTCCTGTGTTGGAGATATCAACACGTTGACAGACTCCGTTCTCGGAAGCATTCAGCCGCGAGCGGCGCGGCGCAGCGCGGCGCATAGCGGCGCGGCGTGGCGGGGTGGACGGGGACGACCGCAGGTGCGCTGTGGTACGCGGAGCCGATCTCTCTGTACTGCGTACCGCGCCTCTGCGTTCACCGGTCGCCGGGTTAATGGATGCTCGGAACCCCGGTGCCAGACCTCCCCGACAAAGCTTTAACCCCGCATCGTTTTCTGCTAGGCCGTCTTTTCTGTCGTCTGATTCACCGCACCTTTGCTGATTTCTTGGCTGCCTTTTTCGATGCTGCATTTACTGACGTTTTTGCCTTTTCTTTTCAGCGCTTTTGTACAGATCTCGTTATCTTTGCCACCCGTTTTGCCCTACGTCTTACTCTACATCGCTCTCCTATCGACGCTGTGTTCTCCTTTGCGCTCTCTTCGTAGCCTCCATACTGGTTTATTCGACGCTCCCCAACCACCACTATATTCATCTTCTCCCCTGGCTCATTCATCATTCTTCTCTTCAGCATTATTTTCTCTTCCCTGCCTTGCCTATTTATTCATAGTTCCTTTTATCTTGCCACTGGCCACGCTTATCGTTCTTACCTTGTCACTTGCTATTCATTAATTCCTTTCCTTCATTATCACACTCTTTCCATTGCCTCGCTACTGAGATACCGATTTCAAAATATAGCAGTATTTTATTCTCAATTACTTTGATTCAACTTTATATTTAAAAAAAATATTTTTAATGTATATTTATGGTTGTTACATTAAATCTCTGAAACAAATGTTCAAGCTAGGTTAAAACCATATGCATTCTGTTTTGAGGTTCAAGTGATAAAATTTTAAATTACATATTGATACCAACAAGTTCATTTTTTTCTGTGTGATACGATCTTTGTGTTACTGTTTTGATATATTTTGTATGTGATATTTTTTTACATTTTCAATATCAACAAACATTGAATAGATTCAAGTATTACAACATTCTTATCCGTTCAAATATTTACAGTAATAGTACATTCCAAATTGTTAGGAAATGTTTCAGCAACTACTCCCGCTACCTTCTCTATGCTTCCCTTACCTACATACAGGTGAAACAGCAACTCCATTCCTTACAGTGGAGTTTCTGATCTCTACCAAGTTGTTGTCCATTGCCACATAGATTGAGATTCATTCTCGAAAATACACAGCACATTCCTGAGGGTTCGTCGTTTGAAATGTACCTGGATTGCCTTTGATGTACTTTCAGTAACAATGGTAACAGGGAATCATGGAGATAGAGAAAAATCTTCACATTTTAGCAACTACTTCTTTGAATACAACGATAGTACATACTACTTGGTATTATCATAATTCGTCTAATTTGGTTTACAGATAGAACTATCAAAGAGTTTTTGTATTTAACACAGTTTTTTCTAATAGTGATTCTGTTTATAATGAAACAGTAACTACTAAACTGCATGTGATAATATTGTAATAGAATAAAAAATAATTTAAAATAACACTTAAGTAAAAAAAATATATGTTGCATTTTAAACATTGCGACTAAATATAGTTGATATGAGTTTCTTTTAAAGTTCAATTCGCAAATACATATGGGGAATAAAGAATTATCATGAAGAAATAAATTTCTTCTCTTAATCTGTTAAACAAATTTCCAATGCGTGTATAAATTGAAAGAACAATATGCAGCCTCCGGCCTTATGAGAGGTGTCTGTGGTTTTGTAAGACGCACGGGATCCAAAAACAATGAAAGAGTTTCGATTTTGTCTGCAAAAAGTGAACATTTTGTTATTGTTCCCTCTATTCTCATACACTGCATCCAACGACTGAATCCTCATACTCACGTACGTCGCGTACCTGCCGACGACACAGCTGACTTCATGCGATATAACTCCATGAAGCAGCCCTTCATTAAATATTTGCTATTCACGTATTGAGTTATGAAATAGAAATTTTGAAGATATTCTAGTTACATAAAGAATTATTGTTCAGTGATTCTGAATTTATTATACCATGTTTTTGCAGAATTCTCGAAGATTGTTTTTGTTAAAACATTTAATGTGTTTTGTTATGTAATAGTATTGTTTTACCTACACTCGAACCGTGTGCTTTCTACTTTTTCAAAAAACAGTTTTTTTGAGTTTGTTCAGCAGCATTTTTCTACTGCGGGCCACCATGTATATTATTAATATTTGGTTAGCCGCGTCGTTCCATGTAAAGATTCGTATTTTAGACGGAAAACATCCCTCTTCAACGTACAAATCGTAATTACTTGGGACTGCATACACTGCTGGAAAGCTACAGATATTTTTGGTCAGTTTACGTGGAAAGGCTGGAAAAGCAAAACCGGGTACATAACCGAGAAAAAAGAACCGCATAAAAGATTTACATAATGGACCCGATTTTTTTTTAGAAACGCCAGGACGTACGTAGAAAAATATCAGCACACGGCTCTCATGATATAAAGGAAATAAAACATTACCACACGAGGTAAAACCTTTGAACTCGACCCTCGGGTAAATATGCGAATACCACAAGCACGCATTAATTGCGAGGGTCGTTTCAACCACAAACACACTTGCCTTTTAGCTTACCATAAAAAACAGCATTTACTGGCCAGCCAATGCTGTCGATCCTACAGAGAAGCTCAGAGGTCTAGGGGATACCTCTGTATAAATATCCAATTCACCAAAATGGATCTCTGACAAGTAAGTACATTTTCAGTCTACAATATTATCACAAAAAATATTGGGAATGCACGACATATCAAAACTATGCCTCCATTTAGGGTTAACTACTCTTTTTAAAAGTAGTTATCCTGATATTATTTGAACACTTACAATTGTGGGTGAAATTGAATCGAGAAAAATCTCTGGCTGGAAACTTGGAGGTGAATGATGGGTACACATTTAAGCTTATGCATTGTTTTAAATTTTTGAAGATTTTAACGCAAACATGAACTATACTTCGATTTTTCTATAGTAACCGATAACATTAGCTCATTGTCACACCTCCTACCTTATAAAACGTTTCTTTTTAAACACGTGGTAAACACATTTCTGAAACCACAAGCCCTATTGATAAAGGCGTTTGAGAAATGAATAAAAATATCCACTTTATGAGGCAAGAGGTGTATCAATGACCTAATGTCATCGGCCACTATAGAAAATTCGAAGTATACACCATATTTATAAATGAATTTTCTCTTTGCGAGCAAAACATTTAAAGAAAAGACTTCCACTCAGCTTCCGAAACACTTTGAAAATGTTTCTGAGGCTTCATGAAAAGTTCGTCTCTATATTAATATATCTTAACTTACCTAGGAACGGCACAACTAGATCTTACTACTGACATGTTTAGCCATTTCCAGCTGAAAATAATCTTATATAACAGGGTTAATGGAGAGACATATATACATACATAGTCCTCGATACTGGAATCGATCTTGACCTTCTTTGAAACAGCACTAATGGATTTGAATCCTAATATGTGTGCAAAATTACATCTCAAAGAACCGTAAACACCTATTTTACGATACAAAATTCGTTATAACATTGTTGAGGTGATTCTAAAACTTTTCCTCCCTTCAATACAAAACAGGGAGGACGAGCAAATACACACGTGAAAAAATCTAATATGCACAGTACACGCGGCTCATTTGTAGCAATTGAATGAACTCGGTCAAGCGCATGCCTCACACGCACTCATTCAGGCATGGCAATGTCCTCTAATGTTTAAATATATAATCCCGAATAAATCAGCGGTCGCTAATGAGCGCGCGTGTATTTGTTCGCGGCGCTGGAAAAGCCACCGAGGCAGGTGAGTCGCGCGCACAATTAACTACCATGCAACTACACTGCTGCCGCCGCTGCCAAATCGGGTGGCCGGGACGACAAACTTTCAGGGAATGCAAAATGGCCGCGCACATCGGTTCCGCTTTGCGCGATTTTCGAAGAGTGGAATCAAACATCCAGAACGAGCTGGCAATGCAGTGATTGACATGCAGTCACGCTCGCCAGCAACGAAACTGGGGGTGCTACGCATAGGACATACTTCTTCGTAGAATAATTCTACGAAAATGTCTGCCCTTATGCGTAGCGTTATAATTATCGGAGAGAGTTGCCGTACGAAAAAAAGTATGAAACGAACTCTGAATCCTTTCGATTACATCGCACCAAACTGAGAACTTGAGAAATGCCAACATATAATCCAAATGAAAACTGGAAAACCGGTAAACAAAGGTTTCAAATCTTTCATAAATATTCACTAAGGCTCTAGAAATGACAAAGATTTTCAAATTTTGGAATATTAATTAATATCTCGTGAAGTTATACTACAAATAATGTACGAAACCTGTATAAAAGTTTCTTTCGCCTACTCATTACAAAATGCCATTGAACATTTCATTCGTACACCACATACTTTCTGAATAAGTTACGTAAACAATTACTAGATCGGAATATTGAAATATAGTACGTAGATCCAGTATTTCAAACGACGCGTCGCGACGGTGTGTATGTTCCCACCGCAAAGCGACTGACGTCGAAGTGTCTCGAGCGCACTGAAGAAGAAATCTCGCCATCGCATCGTTTGACTAACGCCCCATCAACACATTTTCCAAGTAATACAAAGTTATATTGAGTATAGATATCATTCCTGAATTCCACCATTCACCACGTGGAATAAAGCATTCTTAATAAGCTGACGATGCAGCGATACATGTTCTTCGCTCAGCATTAATGGATTGATTATTTAATGTTTCCGTGCCAGCATCTAATAGCTATTTGTCCCGTAAGTGTAGAACATGCTACATCGAGGTAAGCGGTGATATTCCTCCATGTTGTATTCAAGTTGGCGCTTTCACGTAGGCGCGCGCGCAAGACAGCGAGATCTCTATTTTGAATTTCAACAGTTCAGCGAAGCAATATCCACTCCACCAAACGGCACGCCGTCGGAGAGAGTCTGGGCTAGCAGCGGTGACACGTATACAATAGGAGGCCAGGAATCTGGAAAAGCAGATCAGATTTGGACTGTGAGCGAGTGCGTTATAGTTATTGTTACTGAGTCCGTTACGCAGACTACACTAAGAACTTTGTTTGTTGCTGTAACTGTTAATGAATAGCATCAGAAGTTGTACATCTACTAGTGAAAGTGTGAACCACCTCGAACCTGGTATTTTCTCTTCTAGCTAGTTGGTCTACCCCTTTGTTCATTGTACGATTGGGATTATGACACTTAGTAAATCAGAAAGCTCAATTAACTTATATTTGGTATTCCAGCCTTCCTGTTTCTTAAACATTTCTCTCCCAAGCTGTATCGCAAGACTCAGTGGCCCCCTACACGCCGGATTGCGGGGTTTTACTCCTCCAATGAATGTAAAATAAGAAAACGCCATCTTCATAGAGACCCCGAAAACAGCAAAAAATGCGATTACTAATTTGCTAACATGCTATTGACAAGCACAGTGGGGCGTATCCGGCGAGTAGTTTCATGATAGAAGTTATTTTTAGATGCAAATTCATGACACAAAAAACTTTAAACATTATACAATTACCCGGTTTGTCTCCTATCGCACATATAATAGTACTAATAGATTGCTCTTCTCGAGAGGAATTGATTGACCATCCATGTAACTTATATACCCGAAAAGTTTTAGATGCTTTATTACTCCCCCCCCCAAAAAAAAATTGGAGAATTCTCTTAGGATATTTTGGAAGAATCAGGGGAAAAGTACTCAGATTCTCACGAAGACGTGTCAAATGACATCTCATTGACCGAGATTGATGAACCATTAGAAGACAAAAAGAGGAAAATGCACTAACTTGTGAGGCAATGCTGATTCAATCACTGAATAATAACTCGTACTGTGTTGTGTACTCTAATTACTCGTACTGTTTATTGTGTCACAGAGTATTTTTACACAATTATTATTTTATAAAATAAAAAAGAACAGATTTTATACGTCGCAGTGAGATAATACTCGTGCAATGCAATTCTTTATTGCTAAGCGACAACGCATAATTGTTTATTTATTCTTAATTTCAACAATTAAATATGTTAAGATGCACAAATAATCTCCAGCTACCTACTATAGAACTACTACAGCTTTATAGAACATATGTCTTACTTATATAGTAAAAAATGGATATTCTTTTATTGTTTTACAATACCGATCCTTCTCGGAATATATATTTTATACAATAACCCTTAATGAAATAAGACCCCTATCAAATGTACACGGACAAAATCGTTACATGAGGACGTTTGACAGTGACAAAACAATGTCTAAGTAAAGCAAGAAAACTTCAAAAACAGGTTTATTCAAGATTATTTTTTTTCATTGGAAGGCAGGCAATTCACGAAATGGTTGTCAAAATCTAAAAAGTGATTGTTAACAATTTGATAATTTAATTTATAAAATTCAATCAAAAATTTTAATAATTTAATTTATAAAATTCAAGCTTTTACTGCTGCAATTTCCGCTTTAATTTATTTTTCAATTTTATAATTACTCTTTTGGCGGTTGACCTCACTACATTGCTTAATGGCACAAGCTCTATCTTCGCTGCTTTTCTCATATGCAGTGACATCCGAGGCATGGATGATGACAGACGTAAGGCACAACGGGTATGTGAGACAAGCTATGCGGGAAATTTTCTGCATAGTCTTTATGAGGTTGGTGGGTGACGATCTCGCAGGTGATTACGCGGGGAAATTTTCAACGATGCGAGCGCGATTGGAGATATGAATGTGTAATACAGTAAACGTCATATGTAGTGAAGAGGGAATTTTACAATTAAAACCATTTAGAGCTAATGATATATATATATATATATATATATATATATGTGTGTGTGTGTGTGTGTGTGTGTGTGTGTGTGTGTGTGTGTGTGTGTGTGTGTGTGTGTGTTGTGTAGAGGTGCATTGTAAATATTGATCTCATGGCTGAGAGCTCATAACAAACGACAGGTGGTCTCAGAAAAAAAAATATTCGAATAATAATCATATAATCATATAATCGAATAAAATATCATCTTGTAGTTCATAGCTCCAGAATATACGTTTATAGATTATTCATCCGCAAATTTGAAATCTTAACCATAACGAACTCAACATAAAAAAAATCATGGCATCTATGCAATGTTTGTAAATCAACCGGTACGGGAGTCGGAGCACATGGTTCCACGCTCTCCTCACGCTCTGCACGGTCGTCCGCGCGTTGGGCGTGTGCCCAGGCCGCCACGCCCCATTTTTCGTCGCCCAGCACCGCTCGCCCCGGCCCTTTCCGTCGCGCCGCGCCCGCGCCGCACCGCTTGCCTATCGATTTCCCCGCCCCCCGGCTGCTCCGCGCCGCGCAGGGGTCAAACCCGGTCCAGCAGGACCGTCCGTCACGACACGCCCGCAGCGCGCCGCCACCGCCGCCGCCGCTCCCGGCCAGCCTCCCACCCCCACTGCCTCCTCCTCCATGACTTCCGCCGCTCCCACCGCTTCCCTTCTCCGCTCCATCACACGGTCCCCCTTCACTCCCCCGCCTGCTGCCCCGCCCCAGCTTCCCAATTCTCCCTCGTCACTGCTCCGCCACCTACACTGCCGCTTGCGAGAATTTCCCTTTCGGGGTATCTCCCATCAGCGAGGCACCACCTCGGGAGAGATAAGCTGGTCTCCCGACATAAGTGATAGTGCTGTGATTGTAAAAGTGCGTGTGTGTATAAGAAGAGAGGAGGGGACAACGTTGAGGAAGAAAAGATTGCGCATGTTCCGTGGTCCGCGTGTTAGGATATTGCTCCGGCATTGCCCTGGAATTGATCGGAAAATCGATAGACAAGCACTGATCAGAACAGCCGTTAGCTAGAATTCTGCATACAGCGGTATATCTACTTAGTGTTGAAAATCCCCCAACCTCTGGCCTCAAACCCAAGACTTCGCGGTCAGAGTCGCAATAGAAAAAGTAGCAATGTTCATCCTTAATTCGGCACATCAGCTCTTTACTAGCTAAGACTCACCAGCAGCGATCCGGCGTTGTGACCATGGGTTAAGGGGTACATGTGGTTAGCACAGAGCCATCCCTTCGCAGAGACAGTAACAACGCTGGTAAAAAATCATATTTGAGCTAAAAGTGAATACATTACTTTCAGAATAAAACATGATATTACATTTTATAATTTTATTGGCATAAAAGCTGTAGAGAATTGTTTAAAGATCATATTATTTTATTCCGTGTTTATCTTAATCACATTAACCGTAACAATATACCATATCTACCAAAAGCATTTGCAAAATCTAATTGAAAATTGGGAGTACTTTCAAACTCAGATATTTGTATTTAGACAATGTTGACGGAATGATGAGAGCCCTTTGAAATCATTTAAACAATTCTACAGCAAATTATCACGGATTCGCATATAGTGTAGAACAAATATGTTTTGCCAAGCAGTAAGTAAAATAAAAATATAAAGGAAATGTGAGAGATTGCAAATACATAACACGAGCATATTAATCTACTATCCTTCGGTGTACGACGTTACCATGACCAGTTCGGACACACGCAATTAAGAGTCAATATTAATTAACAAATCAGCGCATGTTCTATCCCGTGCTGCAGGCAGCGTGCCATTGTCATTACGTCCATCAACCAACAGGCACCTGTACACGCGATGTGGACCCCATCCTGGGCCTATCACATCTCGCTCCCCTCCCTCTCCACCCTCTCCCTTCTCTCCACGCCCCTCACTCACGCCCCTCTTCCGTTCTGGCATCCTGGACCCCTGCCCTTGACAACACTCGGACATTCCGATCACTTCCAGGCGTCCAAATGGGGTTCCTGATTCGGCCGCGTGGTCGCTTGTACGCACGAGTGTTAGTGCTCGGAAACAATGCCAACAAATTGGACACCTGACCGACGTATCTGTCCTACATGTGCTGCGCGTTTAACATTCAAAGCGTGTGTTGATTAAATGAATACAATTACGTACACATGATTCCCATTAAAATGTGTACGTTCGCAAGTACATTTCTATTTACATTTCTATGGTCATAATATTGTTATTGTTGTTTTTATCATGAGGGTTTGTGAAAATCTTTTATATGTGATATTTTATAGTGGAAAGAATCCACTTAATTACAATTTCCTTATGACATTGGACTAACACCTAGCTGTCTTTTCTTCTACAAAATTTCGTAGCTTTTCTATTATGAATATTGGAAATTGACAGCTTATACTTCATTTGTGTGCCACATATACACCACATTAAGAAAAAACATAATAAAAGTAAACGTGTTAAAATATAAAAGTAAACATAATATTAAATATTTCATAAATTTCATAAATATTTAATGCATTAGTGCTATGTAATCACAACATATTTCGTTGTTGTTGATAACCTTAACTATTTCATTTTCTAATTCATAATTATAATTTAATTCACTTCTGACAACAAATATTTCTGCGATGATACAATTTATCTATATCTAAATGGAAAATTTGTGTGAGACTCCAGTAAAACAAAATAGTGAAAATTATTGAAGTATTTACATTCATTAATCAGTATCATTTGTGCTAGAAAGAGAAGTTTCATTTAAACTTGCTTCCATCGGATTACAAAGTGATTATGGTTTATATTTGGGTAGCTAGTTTTCTAAGGGAATCTTTAAGAACAATGCTGTAAAGTTAAGGTTGAGGTGTACCGATAACAAAGCTGCTGGTCAAATCGTAAATAAGCCGTTCATCATAATTTTTATTAAAAAAAGATCTTTTTAAAATTGCACAATAAACATTTTGTTACAAATCTCTAAAAAATCGTTGACTTGTTCTTATGAGAGGCTTTGCCTGTGGTCAAACCGGTAAATGAATTGATGTATTTATAGAAATGTCTGGAAGTTTCGATGCAAATCTATATTTTTGTATCATAGAAAAGAAAGCCAAAATTATACAGTGATGTCTTCCAAATCTGAAGAAAACGTTTTTTAATTAAATTGTTTGAAAAATTTTCATTTTACTACAAGTAAACTACAACAAGATTGATATATATATATA
>BOPP01000090.1:2473639-2525624 GCA_017312745.1 Gryllus bimaculatus
ATATACCCAAAATTCCACCTTTACTATTTTAACGTCCGATGAGAAAATTTAACGTCATGTACCTTTGTGGATGTTTTGATCCACGTTACTATCAACTTAACTCTGTGATAATAGACATGAATCACAATAATAATAATACTTTTTTCACTCATTAAAAATAATATTTCACTATCTTATTTCCGAAATTATTATGATGCATTTGAAACGCTTGCATTTATAATATGAGAATAAAGTAAAGGCAGGGAGTACATTCTTGATTTCAAAATCACATATTTTATCAACAAACAAATTTGTGAAGTGTGTTGTATGAATTATTTACCAATACATTAACCAATCTAATAATGTAATTAGTTATTTTGAAGATATTTTTGTAAATGGTTTAATAAATCTGGATTAATAAACATTTCGCGTAATTAGGGGCAGAAATCCTAATATTTTCTGTCGACGTGCAATTTGCAACATTTGTATTCCACGAATTAGTTAAGAGACTTCATTACATGAGCGAGCTCATCACTAAAAGTTCGAACAGGATACACCCGGATTATTAAATATGACGAGTGACGCTGGCCTTATCATCCCTATTCATAAAATGCTGCGAAACTGCGTGATATACAGGGTAAATAAAAAATATTGGAAATTAAAATTATTAATTCTAGGCATTCTACATAGACAACTGGCAAATTTTGATGAAATATGAAAATAAGGAAATTTTAAGGTGAGGTTTATTTTAAGGGAGATTGTAAGTTTTAATATTGTGGTTTGGAAATATTTTGCCTATAATTATGTATTTCTCAAAACATTGTTCTTTCTTCTGATAATTATAATCTTCTTATAACGCACGTGGTTACCTTTCCAAATTTGTATATTATCCGGAGAATAGGTTTACAAAGCTTTAGGTGTATCAAAAAATAATTGTACTTTCACTGCAACTCAAACTTCACATGTTATGCACTTGTAAATATATTTCCCAATTATGATATTACGATATTTTTGTCTAGTGGTTATTGAAGTCTGCGTCGTACATTCCGAAACCTTGCAATAATACATTTAATAGAAGTTATTTTTACTAATCGGAGTCTTAAGAAACAATATTACTTATACCGAAAAGGAGACAAAAGTGAAATATTAGCTTTTCGTACACTAAAATGAAGATAGTGCTTATTTATTACAAATCTGAATTGTGTCAATGTGCACGTTCACGATTCATGTAATTCTGTTGTTTAATATTTATCCCTTAATGCCAATTTTTTTTATTACAAACTCTGACACATGTCGACGAGAACGTTTTATCTATATTCCCTATTAATCGCGCTGAGTCCTGAGTCACGTACATTGATTTGTTACAAAACATGCTGGAAATATTTCTAACAAGTGAACTATAATACCAAAAACATCAAAACACAAAAAAACTACAATTAAATTTTTACTATTGATATCAAACATAATCATACTAATTTGTAATCAAAAATCGTTGCTTATAATTTACATTAACAAATATCATGTTTAAGGATAAAATATAAATTAATATTTTAGAAAAGAACTGAAAACTGAAAAAATATAGTTTTCTGAAAATAATTCATGGAACTATTACTACGTCAATCACTATCGACTAGGCAGCATATAATCTACGTTCAACCACCCATGCATCGCTTATACGCACTTACCTACTCACACAACCAGCTGGAGCTGGAAAATGCGGTATCGATGCCCGAACTTCGGCAAAGCGAACGCATAGAAAGCCAGCGCTTTCGCCTGCGGAGCATCTCGGAAAGCGGCGGGGAGCGGCCTACATCTCCAAACGCGCAGCTCTCAAATGCGGGTATTTCTAATAATTTCCAGATATTCCTGCGGGTTCGGAGAAGCCGTATCGGTGGGACCATTTGGGGGGGAGGGTGGCGCGAGCGAAACTAAAGGCTCGTGTGCACTTCCACCTTATCCTCTAGGCCACTCTGTTCTCTGACAATTTCCATTCCCTCCCAGCATTCTCTTTGAATTTATATCACCTATTTATATCTTAGTTTGTTAAGATAATGTTTTTAGATTATTTTCAAATACTATCACTCTTAGTTTTTGTTGTTGAGTATGCTTATTTCATTAAGTATTGTAACGTCATGGCTACGCAGCAGCTCGGCGCTGAAGCGCAAAGGTAGAGGGTTCTAAAAATTGCCGTCCGAACAAAAGGCTCGAATTTCCAGAAGACACGGAGCCGTGTGCAAAGACAACGCCAGAGAATGACCCTATCCAGCGCATGAGGGGGGGGGGAGAATGACGTGGGAGGTCATGTGTCTCGCGCCTATATAACGTCGCGTCGCGATAGCGCGCTCTGGCGGGTAACAATTCTGCTTTCCTCGTGGCGAGTCCACAAACCTCTGACCGCCAAGGCTGGTGCGGTGTGTCGATGGCACATGGTGGTTCGATGTGTTCGGACCAGGCGACGTGTTCCTCGAACACTGTCGGACAGATTGTCGATCTGCCGGGGCACACCAGGTGCCAACTTGCGCGGCGGCCTAGCAGGCTTGTTGCAGAGAGGGAGGCTGCAGTGGTAGCTCTAACAAACCGCCTTAAGAGTGAGGTTTTGTATATATGTACATCTCGTAAATAAACTTGTATATACTCACTCGTGTCTGTTTTCCTTGCGGCGTAGATCCCTACCTATGACGTTACAGTATCTTCTCTCATCTACATTATGAAATTGACTCTTATATTATACAATGTCTTTTATGCATGGCAAAACGACATTGCTTTCCTTATTCTTCACTTATTATCTCTCTTTCCCAAGTTCCCATCTTTACGTTTTCGTCCTTTCATTTCCTCTAATCTTCACATATTTTGGATTTTCTCTCATTTCAAGTCACTGTTTTTCTCATAAAATATTTTTCCACCTATTTCTTCTTCCTCTTTAGAGCTCCTCCATACTTGTCCTTTTCGATTCTCATTGAATCCACCTTAATGTCCTCTTATTCCCCAACCTGTTCACCTCCGCTTCTCTGGCGACATCTCCACAGATAGCAGTAACGAGGGAAACGCGGCCTCTCTCCCCGCCGTTGGCTCTCCACCGCCCGATCCACTCCACTTACCCCTCCCTCGCACCTCGTTCCCACGCTCTGCCGCTGCCCGCCTAAAGAGGATTGTGTGTTTTTATAGGAATCGCTGCTGTAAAATTATCGCGGGCGCATATCGATTCCCCTATAATTTGACCTCGTAAAACCAAGGGGATTCACACGCACAGCGTTGTTGCCGTTGCCGAACGACATGGCGCCTTTTCACGACGCGATAGAAGCACCGATAACGTTGATGGGGGTTTGATGCGCTCCTCGTTCACAAGATGGCGGACGACCCCTCCTTGCTGATGGAAAGACTGGTTAATGAACGCAGGATGTTTCTCTGGAGAGTCCGATTTTAGAAATGTAATCGAATACGGTGCGTGCTTAGGTAGATTCCCTTCGATATTTGTTTATTATTAAATGTTCGCTTTTGGAGACTTTAACTTCTGAAGTGCATTTGAATACAAATATCTCTACATTTTTCCTTTAAGACACTGCATGTCATGTAATATCTATGATATATAAGCATACATATGCGATTTTGTATGGATCAATGTAATAATACTCTGTATTTGTAAAACATTTGAATTTTCATAAAATGTATTTATGATTAACTATTAGAAAGATAACTAAGTACATTTGTACATATTTGTATACTAATTCTACATCAGCATGAGTAAATATAGATTAATAAGGAATTTATATGTGGAATTACAAAATTATCTTTTCACAATTTTGCATAATTTTTTCAATAGTGCTTTAATTCATTTTGCATTTTATTATAACTTTATTGAAGGTTTAAGAAGGTTGAATAATATTGTTCATTTTTCATGCCAACAATTTTGCTCTATAGGGGCTTAGAACTTCAGTGATACTCCCCTGCCTTCAGGTCCACATTACAAATACATATATCATTCGAAACAATATTACGCACATTCATATTTGCTCGGAATTATATATCTGAGAATAGCTCAAAATGCAAATGATGTCCTTGATGGGGCACCAGTTCAATGTCTAGTGAATATCTACCAGAGCTTCAAATGTTCCTCAATTCTGTTTAATAAAGGTAATGGAAATTTATTCAAAGGCCATTAAAATATACTCTGAAAACATCAATGTAAAAGTCTCGTTTAGAGAATAAAAGCCAAGATAATCACAATACCAAATCATACGTTGGTACTCAATGTAAGCTTAGTGTGCACCGCGTCTTTTTTTAATAAAATTAATTCAGAGAATATTAAAAATAGCAGCAAAGAAAGAAATATATCAGAGACAGTAATTTACGAAAACCATGCGAAAACGGACATGTATAGAAAAGTCTCTACGTAAGCACTTAATGAACGTTTCGAACTGCTTCAAATTTTGAGCGATGCGAAATAATCAACAAAATGGCATAGTGCAGTTAAATAAATGCACGGAAATTACTGCAGCCGAAGCGTGAGGGGTGAACCTGAAATCAATACAATCAAAGCCCTTTCACCGAAGCTGACCGCAACGTACCCCTGCCAACGCGGTATGTAAGCATGCAAATAACAGCCCCCCCCCCCGGAACTGCTCTGTCGACCGCGTGTGGTAGAGCGATTCCGGGAACAACAGGGTGCGAGCCCTCAATGGCCGAACTTGAACATTCTCCGCCGCCATAGAAGCACGATCCTTGCTGCCCGGAAGGTCCTAGGTTTCAAGTCCCGGCGTGGCAGAATCTTTGACACTAGCTAGATAACTAGGTCGAGTTCAGCTGCTGTCTAGAGGAGAATTCCAGTGGCCGACTGCTCTGATCAGTACTTTTCTATGGTTTCTCCGATCAACACCAAGCAAATGACAGAGCAGTGCCCTAACAAACTGACCATGGACTATAAATGATCATGCGTTCATCTTCCTTCACTTTTCGTCGCCACTTACTTGCGTACACATGCACTACACAACCATACATCCCGAGAGACCAAACGGGAGCTGAGAGTTTGCCCGGTTGGGACGATGCCTTGCTGGTGGGAGCCGGATATCACCACAAACGGGACGAGATCACCGTCACCTCTCGCAATGGAATACACTCTACGTATGAGAGTAATGACCTTAAGAGGTTAATGCGCCTACGAAAAAATCAAACAACCAAATCTGCGTCCAGTTGTACCTCTCAATCCTTGTCAATTGACCTCAATTGAGACTCCCGGTAGATTTCAAAAGGTTCAGAGAACCTACTAAAGTAAATTATCGGTTGGACCATGATTTCCAAGTGAAATGCTGCTTGAAATTCCCAAACGTGTTCCCAGTGCGATTTGAAGTCATCTTCAAAAACAGCTCTGTGCAGTAAGAAAGGCGGAAACTAATTGCTATCGAAAATGTTCTATATCAAAATGAACGATTCAATTTCATTCGTCTTGAAATATCTTTCGGGTAGTTTCGGATTTCATCAGGAATATATCTAGATTTGCATATTCGAGAACAACCCTATATAGTTTTAGATGTTATGATTGATAAAGCATTTAACATGAGTTTTAAGGGATGATGAGTAAAATTCCGTAATATGAGATGAATCAAACTTTGCTGCCTAGTCTCAGAAGTTGTAATATTTGCATTTGAAAAGTGTTAACTTACATGCACGTGTACATTTTAAACATCGGTAGCAGCGATTGCAAAGACGTGTTGATTGCGAGTTCCATTGACTGAAACTCGCTGAAACATTGCTGACCGCTATGTGATAGAAATATGCTATATTTTTTTGAAGATTAGTGAATTTGAGACATCTCAGGGATACGTTTGTTGGTAATCTTTTTTCATATGTGATTTTCCTGATCCATTCCGTCGAATGTAGCAGTGCACCGTACTACAACGATCCCTTCCCATTGGCCGGACCCACTCATAACCCCTTGTCCATTTCCATTCTCTTATTCCTTCCCTTCCCATTCCGATTTCCCTTCCCTTCCTAATCCGAACAGAAACGACGTGTGTGAATGTATATGTTCATGTGGGATGGGAAGGAGAATAACGCGATATCTTCTGCCACATTCCTTCATACGACGGCGAGGAAGAAGACAATGGATTTTACAAACATACATGCGCGTTACTGTTTTCATAAATACACTTTAGTGCTTTCTGTTTTAACATTTTTGGGTTTGTTTCATAAGTCAGGTGATGGCTGCGTGTTTGAAAACAGCAGTGTTTATCGTTAAAAACTGTTATCTTAAATGGCAAAGTTTGATCTCGTACAGTTAACTCTCGTTAGCACGTATGCATTTAACACGAATTTTGCCATTACACAAACAAAGTTTGGTTATCGGCAGCGAAAACAGTAATAAGGATATAAAGGAAAACACAATTTTTTATAACACGGGCAACGATTATTTCGATCTCGTAGAATACCTGTTAATGAGGATATGCTGTGCAAATATGATGCTTACTTCCACGTACTAAGTTCTTTGATTTCTGAATTCGAAATTCTTACCGTAGTGTGAAAAGTGTTTCACCTTCAAAAACAGCGCTGATCTCTGACAGTTATAATTATTTGGCATTGAATTCTTCGCCGATCGTATTCGGTAATACTGTTTCTTTCCATAAAAATCGAGTTTATGATTCGTTTAAAATACTATTAGGATCTGGATAAATTCTTCATGTTCAAGAAGAGTGCCGGCCCGTGTTTGAAATTGTAATTAATTACTTTCGGCGGGGAAACTTTTACCGTCTATATATGTTTATTTCTTTCCATGTAAACCACTTTCAGGTTAATTAAAAATTATTTCACGAATGTGATGATAAATTGGGCTTTGAGAACTCTGAAAGGAACACAGAACTGAATGGCAAAAATATTAATATTTTAAATATTACTATTTCACAATGAAATCATTCGTACCTGTTATTCACCTCTCATTATAGACTTAGTAAGTGGGTAGTGAATAAAATCATTGATGTTAGGCGAAGATCATCATCACAACACTTACAATGCTCTTTAACCCAACCTCCGTTGTTGTCTTCGTCACCGCTGCCCGTTGATCTCACTTCCACTGAAGCCGGCGAGGCAGCTAACCAAAGCTCGGCGCTCTCTGAGTACTGGGTCACAACTTCACACCGCCGTAATACACTTTATGGCGTTTTAAATGCTTTTCCTGTTGTTTCAATGAGTACTTCCTCTTTAGCCATCACAAAAATAAAAGGTAAAAGTATTCCAAGAGAACAAGATAGCGCAGCAACAGCACTGGGTCCACACCCTTCCTCCGCCAGAGAGCATCGCCTCAAAGAGATTACAACTGCGGAAATCACTTGGTTCCTTTCGGCATCCCGAGCGCACAATACATTTTCGGGGAGGGAGGGAGGAAATGAAATATCTTTGCGAGGTTGTGCCGTCGACAGCATGCGTTCGGAGCACCGCAAAGTCGCAGCCAAATTTAATACAATTCTTTTCACCGGAGCCCCGAATATGAACTTTTCCATTATGAAAAGAAACAGTCAAGTTTTCTTTCGCAGAAATGTTGAATTCTGCCAGAGAAGAAGAGAGAGTTCTGTTTGCAAGGAAACAAATACTGGGAATCTGCTTCTTGTGTCGGTGAATCCGTTTGCGATGCAATTAAAAGCTCTAAAATATTTAATTCGCAGAATCGTATTTCAATGCATTTGGTATACAAGCTGCATCAATAATCAACAAATTTTCTTGTTAATAAATTTTATAATCTGCAAATAATATTTGATATGATGCAGTGAGAAAACTGATGTTTTGAATATTAATTTTTTTAATAGTTGTGTAAAACTATCTTTAACCTTAATTACTGACAACTATGTAGCTTTTTGAAGTAGACCTCTAAGCTAAATTCTCAATCGTGTGAGCTGTAATCTAAAAATAATGATATATCATTCGGAGGTTAAAAAAATAATTTTGTAAAAAAATAAAAGGAATAATTCAAAGACATATCAGATAACATAAAATTATGTGAAGTAATGAAAGAAATGCTAGAGAACGAGAAAGCGAGGTAATGAGATACGACGTAGGAGAAGAAGGAAAGGCGCAAAGGAGAGCGAACTAACGAGAACGCCCTTAGCGAAGCACTGGCCGGGCCGACCTCGGACGTTACAGCGGTGGCTGCGAAGTAAGCAGGCAACTGTGACGGCCGCACGTTATTAAACCACAAGGAACATCACGCTCGCGCCGTTTTCGTTCCCTCCTCCACCCCTCCCCACTCTTACCACATCCCTTGCCGCTTCCCGCACTCATCCCCGCTTCTCCCCCCGCCCCATCAAGGCGAGAAGCCCTCTCCCTTCCACCCTGCCTCTCCTCCCGCACTCCTGTCGCCATCAGGAGGGGAGCAGAGGCTGCGCCTTTTAAAATGGCGGGGGCGAGCACAATGTCTCGGAACCATCCCGCAAGAGCGGTCGGTGAGGGTGGGGGTGGAAGTGCGGGTGCCGCAAGAAGAAGCTTGCGCCTCGAAGCGAAAAGGCGGTTTTTTTGCCAGGAGGCTTACTACCGCCGGCACAGCCTTGCTGCATTACCATACAGATTAGTGCAGCTTCCCGCTCGAACCCCGACACCGCCCTGAGGGTGCAGATGGAGGGAGCCCTGCTGATGGGGTCCTCCCGGCGTTAGCACCGCGCAGTCCTGCACCGCTGCGGAAAGCTTTTGCGTAAAGTAAGGGAAGGGAGGATTTTGCCAGATTTGCCAGTGATTGTAGGAGCGAGGGCTAGTTCACCCTTGAAATGTTATTATCGAAAAGTACATTGTGAAGCACATAACAGGGAGTTTCTGTTCTTAATTACCCTGACTTTCTTTGTCAGAACGTGCTGTAAAATTTCGAATTACTCGGCAACATGTGTTTCAGAACGATGATTAAGATATTATGAAAGATGTGTTTCGCTTTCGACATCACAATAGTAATGTCACTAAATCTTAGGTGGAATTTGAACTCACAACATTGGAAAATGGTGACTGCCGTTTCAGCAACATGCACTTTTGAGATCCACAAAATAACCCCCCCCCACTCAGTTTGCGAAAGACTTTTGCGTAAAATAAGAACGGGACGAATTTCTTCACAACATATAATTGTAGGAATGATATGGTTTATTCGTAAAATGTGACAAACAACATTGTGAAACATATAACAGAGGGCGACTGTACTTGATTAGTTATCATCGCCCTGATTAAAAAGGGACTTTCCTTTGTCTTCGAACTCACAATCCTGGGAAATGGTCACTGCCGACGAAAATATTTCCCGTTCAGTTGCAAATAGCTTTTATGTGAAATCATAGAAGGGAGAATTTTACTACAAAGTGTGATTGTAGGAGCAAGTTGACATATACTTAAAATACTGTTACAAAAGGACTCTCCAAAGGACGTAACAGGGAGCAACTACCCTTATCACTGTTATCCACTTGCTTTGGACTGGTAACATGGCCATTCTAACAACTTAGAAATTTTTGTTTCGGTAGGATTATTTAGATAATATCAGAGTTGTTCCTAACACCACACCAGAATTCATGGTTAGGGCAACCACATCGTTTGAAAAGATATCAACTTGGATTACTCATATTGATTGAGTCATTAGATTGAAGTGCTTCTCTCCTATCACTTATATTAAATACTCAGCAAGTAAGTTTTATATCATATTAAGTCTCTAGGTATAAATAATTATTTTGTACCAATTTTCCTGATCAGCTAATAATAATAAATAACAATAGGAAAATTTCCACTTTCGATACTCAAGTTCTTACACTCTTCTACAAGTAGGTGTTATTCCTAGAACTTTGTTTAAAATCTGAGTTAGTTCTCACGTTTTAAAGTATCTCTTGAAAATATTGTTTATTGTTTTGGGACCAGAATAAATATCGGTGAGTACAGACATCGTGTCATCCTTGAATATTCGGCGATCTCTATTTTGATCTCTGTCAAAGACAAATACTTTCCTTAATTACAATCAAGAAAGCGATCTATAGCGACCTCTTGGCCATCAGAGGAAAGCATTGTTATATTATGTGATTTTCGATTTCACATCCCTAACAAACATTCGTTGCCATTGTGTCATTCAATTCACAAACTATTTACTATATATATATATATATATATATATATATACAGAGAAAGAGAGAAAATATACTGTGACTTATGTCATAGCATCAAAAATGAAAAATGCTTCAAAACAAATACCACTCAAAATGGTGTTCCAAAAAACAGGGCCATTGCTCAAGAACAACAAATAAATTACTCTCAGATGATACTATAATAAATTATTTGTTTAAACAGAAACAACCTTAAAAAATACCGCAATGACTAGTACAGCTTTAAATATACCCAGTACAACAGTTCTTTTCATACCAAAATTACCCAAAAAGTTGCTGTTCCATAATACAACACTTAATTAGAAAATATTTAATGACCGGAGGCCTCTTCCATAAAACGTCATCTTTGGAGATTTTCGTCAATTGTGGTATACAATTGACGCATCAATTAGGAGGGTACTGTAGGTACGTGCAGTGTGAGAATAAGCGAATACACGATCAAATATTTGCATTGTTCTGTTAACATCTGAACTGCTTAATTGCTTATGGATTTCCCCCAGTTTCTGGATATCTTAAAAAACCATAGATATATCTCATATGGACAAAGACTGCACCGTTTAACTTTTGCCCATCTTGCAAATTAGTAATACAAATATTAAATAATTGAATTCTGAGTATCAATGCTACATAATGTGTTGGGCACCAAAAAATGTGTATCATTCTAATGCAACGTTGGTAATATCAACTTTAATGAATTACAATCTGATAATGCATAATCACTTCCAATATCCACATGTTCAGAACCTCACTACCTTTTCTCAATTCTCAGTTTTACTACCGCTTAGCAAGAGACGCAACCAGTCTCCCGCAAATATCTGTTGAACTATGCTTGGGTGGTGCATCACGATTATTACTGTCTGGGACATTCGATTCTTTCACCCATACGAACCGCAAATTTCGCATTATCTGAGGAGACTTGTGTGATGGACTAAAAATAATTGCGTATGACGGCTCACTGACTCTTCCACGATATTGAGTTTTATAAGTTTTTTGAGCATGATGGGGTGGAAGGTTTCACGATGCAACGTCACACTCATACACATTCAAAATTTTTCCGCGGAGAGACACGTTTTTACTAGACAATTTTCACGAGACATAATTATTCGTGAAACATGCATAGAAAACGTGCACCCTCGTACGCGTTATTGTAATAATTGAAATTGCACGAAAATAATGCCCATGTTTATATGTCGTTTGTACCCTCGTAGCAGTCACGGGGAAAAAACGACTTCCCCTCGACAAGACCGCCATTCCACCCTCGCAAAAATCCCCCATTCTCGTCCTGCTACTCCATTATTTTGCTAGTAATAACTTCAGAGCAGGGGGAGAAAGGGGTCTTCTGCAGAGGAGATTGGGGGAAAGCGTGACACAATAAATTATCTTTACAGAGAAACGAATGCTACCAGATGCTGCGGTGGAATTACGAAATTGAGAATTACCGAGGTGGGAGTAAAGCCTGGGAATAAAAACACGGTGATGGCATATTGCAACAGTTACGTTGTTTCCTACGTGTCCGTTTAGTGGGCACCGTTATAATAAACAGTTTTAGTTTTCCTTGCATGCATTTAAACGTCTGACATTTTACCATTACAACTTAATTTTTGGAACTAGTGTGCACAACGTCTTTACACAAGGAAATATCCATATGAGACGCACCCAATCTATGTATGTGTATCTGAAACAAGGAATGTATATATTTGGAACTCTATTATTCTAAGAAATTGTTTCCAAGAAAGAAAATTGCTTGGAAAGAACTGCGTCCGAGGAAATACCCCTAATGCTCAATTATTCCGCAAGATGAACGTCAGTTGAGATGAGATTTTGATCAGGGGAAGATATTGTTAAAGAAAGTTGCCACTCTGCCCTTAGAAACTATCCCTGGGCCGAGGGAAGAGTCTAAACTTAATCTTTCATGTCGAAAGAGATTTGACAGTTATGAAAACATTATTTTTCTTGAAGCAGGTAAAAAGGTCCAATTAGTTTTTCACATAATTTGTATCAGCGCAACAAACTACAAAAAAAGAGAATTAAATTACATGTTCAGAAAAATACCACATTTTGTAATGTAGTGTATAAAAGTAACGCGCTTTAAAATAAATAATACTAAACAAGCACAGTGACACAAAGGGTATTCTAAAAAGTATACGTGGATCATTGTTTGAAAAATCTAATGACTTTCATGTATTGCAGAATCTTTCCTCCAAAACTATTCTGCAATGAAATTGTTCACATCTGAATTGGCATTTTCCAGACAAGAAATACGTACACTCCACGAAAGGGTGTGGAGGAGACAAAGTGCGCCCGCAGCCCGGGTTGATAATGTATTCCGACTTGAGAACCTACTGTGCGGCAAATGCAGGGTGACAGAATGTCAGCGTCAGAACCAAAACGGGAAACCAAACCTCCGCGTGGGGTAAAAAGGGAATGAAACGCGAGAAAAAGAGAAAAAAAAGTTCGTTGCATACTAGCGGCCTCAGCCGGCTTGCAAAAGCGCATCCCTGGAGGTAGATGCAAAATCTGGACCAAATCGATCGACAATTTTCGAGGGGGAGCCGTGTCTGCGAGGGGGGGCATCATCGGACACAGAGGAGGGTAGGGAGAGAGACAGAGAGGGATGAGGGTTAAATGAGAGAACGGGAAGGAGGAGGAGGCAGGAGAGTTGGATGAGATGAGGGGCGCTGAGATGCTGCACAGACGGAAACAGCGAGGAGAGCAATGATGAAACAGCTGAAGTCACAGAGTTGCAAGAGGCTATGGAGGTGAGGCGATGGAGTTGGAGCAATGGAG
This sequence comes from Gryllus bimaculatus, assembly GCA_017312745.1. Taxonomy (NCBI): domain Eukaryota; kingdom Metazoa; phylum Arthropoda; class Insecta; order Orthoptera; family Gryllidae; genus Gryllus; species Gryllus bimaculatus. The sequence goes on from BOPP01000090.1 coordinate 2,486,503, forward strand.
GTATGGCGATGGAAGTGGGTGTATTGTAAGGTATAGACGATGGGGGTAAAGGCGATGGAGCTACTGAAGGTGATGGAGGTGCAGCAAATGGAGGCGTTGGAGGTGGAAGCGATGGAAGTGGAGACGATATAATTGGATACGATGGGGCTACAGTAGATAATGGAGACTGGGTGATAGAGGTGAAGAATGTAGAGTGGGGGCGATGCAGATAGAGGTGGCGAAGGAGCCAATGTGATGGAGGTGGATGTAATGGAAATGGAGCCGATGGAGGGGGAGGTGATAGAGGTGGAAATGATGAAAGCGGGTTAATGAAGGTTCCGATGGTAATGAGACAAGGAAACGGAGAGAGGAAGTGGAGGTAGATGAGCATTGCAGGCAATTCAATTAAAATTAAGCTAGAGAAGCTCAGCTCATGTTGTAATGAGTAGCGTATATACCTTCAATAGGTAGAGTCCGGATGCGATCTCCGGACCCCCTGTGAGATTTCCCGTTTTAATCTGGAGGTAATCCTACCTCTTATCCCATAATTTATCCATCACTCACCTCATTATAATTATTTCTATCATCTATATCCTCTCTCAAGGTTCTAAAGAGTCGTAGCTTTTGATAGGCTCTTAAAACCTAGTAAGTAAATAAATCAAGCAGGAGAAAGCAATGAAAAAGGGGTAGGATTGTGGGAGCGTAAACAATGCTAGTGGAAAGATGAAAATCTGCTCGAAAACGGATGCGGAAATAAACGCGGCGATGTCTATGGAAGCGGAGGATGCGGTCAGGCGCGCTGGTGGAAAAATGTGGGCCCGGCGAATATTTTGGAATTGAGAATGGCTGTGGTATCAATAAAGATGGAGATGAAGTAACAGTAGCAGGTGGGGTCATATACTCGAAAAGACCTTGCGTTCGTAAACGGGATTAAGGTGATACTAGCGATAAATTTATTTAGGGAAGCAGAGGTGGCACAAGTGTAGTGAATGTGGCTGTCTTACTTATCCCGCAGGAATATGAGATCCAGCGCCAACCTACCAGTACACACGTTTGTTCACTGCGTGTTCTTATCTCTGCAAGAATCTCTCAGCAAGGCACCCTTAGAGAAGATGATGATGATGATGATGATGATGATGATGATGAAAGGATTGCGCGCAACCATGGCCCGTTTGAAGAAGACCTGCTGTGGCATTTGCCTGGAATTGGAGAAATCACTGCAAACTATCGATCAGAGCACCTAAATCTTCCAGAGTAGCTAAATTCGACCTAACTACGTATCAAGCTAATGTGGAAAATCCGCTATCATCGAGACTCAAACCTTAGACAAAACCGATCAGAGACGCTTCATTACACAGATGGTCTCGTGAGCTATTTCACCCGGAAGACTAATCCATTGACATAACCGGCGGCAGGTATAACGGCGGCGGCATGGCAGGTAGAAGCGGCGAGGACAGTGTCGCGGAAGCGAAGCGGCAGGTGGGGGAAGCAGCGTCGGCGAGGGTGTCGCAGGAAGGGGGCGCGGCGGCGGCAGTGGGCGCTGAGCAGGCGGAGGGGAAGTTTCGGCTTCTCGCTGTAGCGCGGGTGGGTGCAGGAGGCGCGGGGGAGGGAGAGTCGCGGTTCCAGCGCCGAGACAATGGGTTGCCACCACACGGAGGGGCCTCACATGAACACGCGGAGAAGCGACGCGCTGCGGTGCGGTGCGCGTGTGGGTGGAGGGAGCGGGTGCAGGGGCATTTTCTGCCACAGTGTCGCGTGAAGCCTCGGCGCTCTGGGGGAAGGGTGGCGGCGGTGGTGACTGTAGGGTCGATTGGACAGCCTGAGAGGGATAATGAAAGACAATATGTGAGAACAATCATAAAGAAGAAAAATTAGATAACAAGCAGGTGAAATTTGAGAACACGCTAAGTGAGAATTGAAAAAATAGCAATAACAAGTGACAAGAAAAAAATGAACGGAAAATTCAAAAGGAGAGAAAAATAATACACCTTAAATGTGAAAGACAAAGAAAAAATAGGAAATATTTTAAAAGGAATGTTTTACCTAAATAATTACGGAAAATTTAAAACAAATCGTCGAGATGTTGAGATAATTGACGAAATAATGAAAGAGAGAACACAAGATACACAATGTTACCTATTGCCCAAACTACCACCTTCAACAGCAGCACGCATGAGCCGTAAGCGTGTTATCAAGTTTTTGCTCGTGAAGCGAGCTTAAAAATCAAGGGAGCAGGATCTTCAGGGTGCGAGAAAGATTAAAACCCTCGACACAATAAAATTACAAAGATTGTGCACAAACGAGCGTATAATTTACCCATAAACTTTTAGTGGCATAATTTCATGACAAAAACAAAAAAATATAGAATCACACTTTTACAGAGAATCAACAGGACACAAATCGAAACCTTACAACACACACACACATATGAATGAACACATAATTTACACCAAAATGGAGACTCTAAAATGATTACCCTAATATCTTCTGGGAATTCCCCTGGAAAATTAAATGTATCTAAATCTATGCTATTCTGTTTACATTGCACATTAAAACAAAATTTCAATTTACAATCTCCTGCTTCAAAATATTACATGCAAAGAAAAAAAATTGTGCAAGTGCATTACTCTCATTTACAATTTAACTGTGGCTGAAAATAACAGAATAATAAATGCCCTAAGTATAATATTTTATGCAGGCAATAGTGCGTCAAAATGTCTCCTACTATGATACTGCAATTCGTTGCCACCTGTGTCCTCAATTTCTTAACACTTTCCTATACTAATTTTTCCCTGCCGACGTGAACTTGACCTATTTTCCGCGCCCTACTGTTACCTTGTGAACTTCCCACTTTTGACCTTGAGGGTCGTGCGCTGGTCTCTGCGTCAACGCCGCTCGGTCCCAGCTTCTGCGTCGTAAAGAGACGGGATTCGCCTCTGCCGTCTACGTTGTCTTCTTGCGTCCTTTTTAGTTCTTCTTCCTAGTCGTTCCGTCTTCTTCCTCGTGCGTCTGGGTCCTCGGCCTCTTCTTCCTCCTCGTCTGCTACCGGCGCCTCTGACCACGCCCACGTTGGGAAAATGTCCCTTGCACTTCACCGAATACTCGTGCAAGTTCCTCGCTCGTTGCTACTTCTACTTTGCTAAACCAGAACTTTCAATGCTTCTCTCACAACGGGTAACTTTTACTTCGTTAATTGAAGGAATACTTTACTGAATCTGCACTATCTCGCGGACGACTGACTAGAACGTCTGTTCGATGCCGAATACTCCTACCTAGTAGTCGCTGCAGCGGAAAACAATATCTAAGCTAATGTTAACGAAAGTTTTGGCTCGACGAGCGGTGATCAAAGTGCTGCTGGCTCGGTGATCGGGAACCCAAAGAAAAGAGCTGCTTACTCGACGAGTGGTGGCAAGAAAAAGAGAGCTCCCGCTTGCGGGGTTTCGGGTATATATGCCCGACGCACTGGAGGAAATTTTTTCAGTTGGTCCGGGGTGCTTCGCTCTTCAACCCTCCACAAGGAAACGTTGCTTGCTAGTTCGCCCACGTCTAGTCGGGCAACGGATACAGGCCGCGCGTTAAGCCTCTGCTTTCCGCGCCTGCTATCCTCGCTGCTGTGGGTGTTCAATATACGAGACGGTGGAGTTATGGGGTTGCAGCATTCTAACGGCACCATATATATATATATATATATATATATATATATATATATATCGCATGATGAGGTAGACATCTGGTGAAAGTATTATTCATACTTAGAATAGATGCACAAAGTTGGAAAGAAAACGGAAACTTACAAAGATTTAACATGACAATGATGAACTAACATAAAACATTGAAGTATTCCATATTCAAATAATGACAAAACATAGAGTACAAAAATATGTGAATCAAATATTTAGAGCTAATCAAGACCTTTAGCCAGGGTTAAGGTTGGCATGTGGAAAAAGAATAGAGCTTTGCCCCCGCGAGTGGTATTGGTTTGTGACTCAACAAAATAACCTTTGGAACAATCCAAGGCTTGGAATTATCAAACATTTATTGCTATACTACTGTTGCATCTGCTCTTCTACTAATACAGTACTGCTCTTACCGCTACAAAAGATGGAAATTTCTATTATATAATAAACACTACGTGATCAATAGTATCCAGACACGTGGCTGAAAATTACTTACCAGTTTGTCGCGCCCTTCATCGGTATTGCTGAAATTCAACAGGGTGTTCGCAACCCTTAGCCTTGATGACAGTTTCCACTCTCGCAGGCATACTTTCAACCAGGTGCTGGAAGGTTTCTTTGGGTATTGGCCGCCCATTGTTGACGGAGTGCTGCACTGAGCACAGATAACGATGTAGGACGGTGAGGCCTGGCACGAAGTCGGCGTTCCAAAACATCCCGATAGGATTATATTCAGGACTCTGTGCAGGCCAGTCCATTACAGGGATGTTATTGTCGTGTAACCACTCCGCCAGAGGCCATGCAGAATAAACAAGTACTAGATCGTGTTGAAAGATGCAATCGCCATTCCCAAATTGCTCTTCAACAGAGGGAAGCAAGAAGATGTTTAAAACATCAACGGCCTGTGCCGTGATAGTGCCAAACAAAATAACAAGGGGTGCAAGTCACTCTCCATCAAAAACGCGACCACATCATTATACCATTTTCGACGTGTCCGGATACTTTTTATCTCATGGTTAATACAAACATTTCATTTTCTCACTTAAATATTACATTTGCACAAGTATAATGCTTACTTATTATACATATTATTTATCCAAAAACATTAATGTTGCGGAATAGGCTCGTTTGTCATATCTTGCATAGTCCTCGATGTATCATGTCACTTCAACTGGCGTTTGCCGAAAAATGTATTTTCTTCCTCCTTCGTTATCCAGCATACCTCCAGTCCATATTGACGAAATGCTAAAGGGGAAGGCATTCTCCGTTAAATACACGAAATTCACATGGTCTCGTTACAAAAAATATTTAATATCGACCCTCATAATTCGGTTTGAGATTTATCAGGGTTATTGGCCATTGGTTTTAAAATTAGTGTTGATAATGTCTTTATAGAATTTCCAATGCAGGATTGAATTGCGGAGATTTCATTTTAAATGGAATAAATGAGTTATAAATACAAACATGAACGTAGTGTGTGATTTTAAAATGAATTGTTATGTGCCCAGTTCTGTTCAACATTTCCGAGCTCTATCATTTGCACGAAATATTTCGGATGTGAGACGAATGTGTTAGTTGGGGACGATGCCAATTTGCACAAAAAACGATAATTTTTAAATTAATGTATATACAAATATTTTCATGCAATCAATAAATAATATGTCAAGTACGCAATATCTTCATTTCATTTTTAAATAATGCAACCAATGAGGGAATATTTGTTCATTCATTCTAAATTATGTACAGATTTGTACAATTTGTTTCTTTTTCTCTTGCTATTTTTGTTATAAATTTTCGAAGTATTATTCTTTCAACTTTAAAGAGAAACATTATCTTCATTATTAAATTTTCATTCAAATACAAAGAATTTAATAATAGTCTCTGCTTGAAAATATGTAATTGCAGTTTTAAATCTAATTGCGATGAAAAAATACCTATGATAAAATTCATCGACAGATAAAAACGCATTATGTTATAGTTAATTCTCTTAATTATCAACGCCACGTAATATAAATTCGGACAATATTCTGCAGTTCCCTGTCGAGCTATTAACGCCCATCCAAACTGAGTGCCCACAAATACGTAAATACCCGGCGCTCAGCGTTTCGTCACACCCTCTCTGCTCGCGGACAACACAGGATTCGAATCTCCGAAAAAAGCGAGCGACAATTTCAACAGTGAACGTTTCGTCTCCGTTTCGTCGACGCGGCTGCACAGAGAATGTAATGAGGGCCGACAGCTTTGGATGCAAATTGCATCTCGACGATCAGCGCGCCCCTGGTGGAGCAGCTTATAACTACGTTACTGCGCCCGGGGCGGCGCCGCAGTGCAGGGAGCACTCCCCCCCTCCCCGCCAGTGCCGTCAGGCGAGGGGGAAGGGGCGGTGTCAGGAGGCGTGGAAGCGACTGCAGCAGAGGCGGCGGCGCCGGCAGCCTCATCATCGCGATATTAGCGGCGCAGTGTCTCGTTGGAATGGAAGTCTCGTTAGAGCGGGAGATTTGTTCCCGGGTTTCGGCACCAAGCCGCGCTTTGCCGTACCGTACCGTGCCGTGCCGTGCCGTGCCGTGCCGGGCCGGGCCAGCGCTTCTTGGAGGAGCACAGGCTGCTTGGCGGGGTACCCTCGAGGCCGGCCGAGTCGATGCCGCTTCTGCCCCCGCCTCAGCCACCTACCCCCCCCCCCCCCCCCCCCGAGGCCGAACGTGATCCGCTTTCTGCGTGATATGTGGCGCGATTTGAACCCTGGTCTTCGGGCGCCGCTGCGTCAAACGGTCTTGCGAGAGGCTCCGGCGCGTGATGTATGCGAGCCACGACCCGGGCTACTGCTCGTCGGAGTGCGGCGGAGTGCGTCGGGGTGGAGGGCGGGACGGGGAGGGTTGACGGGGAGGCCCGGTGCCTGAGGCGAGGTCGGAGGCTAAAGAGGGATTATCTATTCGGCGTTCTGCGGCGTCCGCGTGAATTGAGCGTTTACTGCAAATGAGGCGAGAATATGCGTGAGAAGGCTTGGTATTCAAGCACTCTGCGAGAATTGGTTATTCAGGAACATATTTTAGAACATCCTTCTCAAAATGAATATTTTATTGTTACATAAGATTTCATCAGTTCAGTGTCTCTAAGTTGTATAGTAGGCTGCAAAAAGTCACCAATGAAAGCGTATATTTTAAATGTACAACTTATTAAATTTTATACATTTTGAATTGACGAAATGTTCTTTGAAGATAATAAATCAAAAAGTTATCAAAAAGCCTTAAGAAAAGTTTAATGCGGCAATTGAAGAAATTGATCTTATAATAGAAGAAAGTAATGAAAACCGACCACCTAGGAGGTGTTTAAGGTTGTGATTATAATGCAACATTCTGTAGATAAGAACCGTACGAATTAAAATACTCGTAGTTTTCAAAGTATGGAAATGTAAATTCCGATTTTGTGGTTGCCTGTGATTACTAAAAAAATTTTTATTATTTCAAATAAAGCAATTTGTTATATTAAAATGTACAAATTTGTTTTCATTTGTTTTAATACGCTACTCTTTAAACCATTTTGGTGTTTGGAACTCAGACTAAATAGATGACCTTTAATCAAGATAAACAACACATAAAATACAACTGGCAGATAACGTGGAATAGCTGGGCTTGAAACCTGTTTATGGGTCTTCGTCAAAAAATGAAGACCCATAAAAATAAAGTAAAGGCCCATGAGTTTAAAATTGAAAAATATTGTTGAACTATTTGCAGTACGTATTTTCACATGCATTGTCTGTCTCCGCCTGAGTTCCGAGACTTCAGATATCTCTTCAATATAAACAAGAGAATATGATCCCAGAAAATGCAAGAGAATTGAATTTTACTATTCTGCATTTATTAGAGGATCAAACGTGGATATTATTTTAAAACCCGCATATTACACAATTATTATCGTTACCGTTTTTCATTACACACATAAAATCAGTTCAACGTTTTTAGAGACTACATTATTCATTATTATAACGACAGGCTAAACATTCAAATGAAGAGAATTGAAGTCTGTTCATTTAGGATGTAAAGATAGGCTTCATTGCTGAAAGACGCCGCAGTACACGATAAAACTTCTTATCGAAATATTGAGATCACAATCCGAATGACTTAACTGAACACTGGAAAGAAATGGCTTTGTGACCGTCTCGCAATCTCCGCTCACTGAGACTCGTTCACAAATTCTTAAGACCGCTTGCTCTCGGGGATCTTTTTGAGCAGCGTGATCAACGCTGTAAAATATGAAATGTGTTTTGTCAAAATATGTGTATTTACAATTAATTTTCCGTTAAATGCTACAAGGCCTCCCATGAACTGAATCTCCGTAAAATCACTGTAGAAAAAGGTGAAAAGCGTTTGGTTTCATTTCATAACGGTACATTCCATTGAAATTCATTGTTATATCGTTCTCTATTCCGCTTTGCTTTTTTTGACTCCGGTTATACTTAGTGTATGCTTCTAAGAGTACAACAGTTTATAGTTTTATAATAAATCTATGAAGGTGCATAGATTCTTCGTAGAAAAGATAGATATCTAACTCGCATACAGATTTAAAGAAATATGTATAAAATAAAATATATCAACAAGAGTGTATTAGTGGAAATAATACTATTCAGTGGTGAATGTGTGTGTGTTTGTGTGTAATGGCTCATTTTCTGAATTTTTTCATCAATCATTGAAAATATAATAACAATATACATGTTGCACATTCTCCTTTGTCAGGAGAATAATATACGTGTAAAAATAGACTTCGAGAGTGTCCTCATACACCATTTTCCTCGTAATTATTAATGCAAAGAACAAATAGTTCAAAACATATTTTCAGCACTTCGAAAATTAATCGACCAGAAATTAGTTCCTGCAAAACAAAAATGATCCAAAATTATATGTCAGTACAAGTTGATTACCAAATTGTATCGTGAAAGAGCAAAATTCAACGAAAGTTTTGGTGGTAATAGATAGAAAACACGGCGTAAACATAGCGTGACGTTAACGTGAAGCTTTAAGTAATTCTGGTCAGTGTTAACGACCACACCCAGGCTAAGCGGCGCAGCGGTCCCGCCCCTGACCGCCACAACGATTTTCATCTCCTGTCGGCCCTCGCGAAACCCAGTCACGCCACCCGCCACGCCGACTGACAGCGCGCCGTGGAAGACTCCGCTCAGGTTTAAAATGTTTTCTTCTACTCCCATTGTATAATTCTGGTATTGAATGGGCGCAACCCATTGCATAATGATAATCGTTACAATACCGATTTCAATATGATACATGTACTTGACCAATCACAGAGAGGTTCACAAACAAATTGACAGTCATTGTAGTAAATGTTTCGTTTACTAAATTGATTATTGATTACTATTCTATTATGCTAGTCAGTTTTAATTTGTTTTATTAGTAGTATTTCTAAGTGGAATATTATTTGAAATAAATTAGAAAGTAATTTCACTTCGATGTTATTTGACTAACGCAGTATTTCCTCGGAGGCGAAAAGCCACGTGCGGCAGGGTATGTAAGGAAACTAGGTGACCTTGGCTGATTCCTGCAAGAAAACTGCCATGTAACGATTCAATAAAAAAGTTTAACTTATAAAAATTATCCTAAGTCGTAGAAAAATTACAGTATGAAACCCGTCGTAATGGAAATTAATACACTCGTTTGAAGTTTACGATAGGTATTCGCTCGTTCCTCATTCGTATCGTAATATCACACTCCTCTCTCAGTAATACCCATCATTACGTCATCGTTTCATAACGCACTCTTACGTGAATGAATGATTAAGAATAATTTAAATTGTTGATATAATTAACTATCTATTTTGGCGTGAAATAAAGAAAATGACTGATGAAGTGCGAGTAGGAAAGAGTGAGATTACAACAAAGCGCACTTTCTGGTAGAACTTATCACGTTCAAATATATATATATATATATATATATATATATAATATATATATATATATATATATTGGATTTATAGTATTTCAACCCCCTTTTGGAAATTTGAATTTCTATCCGTTTTTCTTCAAGTGCAACTCACAATGTATTTAAACGTAATTTAAGGTAAATAACTGAAAAATAATAGGTTTTTAAAAATACAAAGCAATGAGACCATCACATTTAACCGATTTTCCTGGTATTTGTATAAAATTAAATTATAGTGAACATTAAATACGAGCAATCTATCGACTATATTTCATAACTCCTTTATCAATTTTCTTCATGTACAACACATTTCAAAAATCAATATGATTCACTTTTGATTATAACATGTAATAAGAACAACAAAACTACAAATATTTAACATAACGTACAAGAAATCATAAAAGTTATAAAATATATTTTGTTAATAGAAAACTATTCATTAGTTTCTCTTAAGCAGTTGAAGGGAGGACTTTCTGATAAATTTTATAAAATAATAGCACCATAATATCCTTTTACGTATATATGGTCGTGATGATTTGAATTTAAGCGATCGCTTATGCAGGCAATGTAGGCATTGCTGAAGTGTCAAATGAAATGTAAAAGACGTTCTCTTCTAGATAAATCCCGTTTACATTCCCGTTCTTTTAACATTCAGTCAATAAATGGTCATTGAACATACTAGAACTTATGATCCTTTTTTAAAGAGCACATTCCTTCGTCGTACTACCTGACACAAACCTTTCACTTCTAACAGGATGCATGATCAGCCTGATCTTGCATCCACAGCGACGAGGCTGTGGGTAGAAAAATTGCTTGGGATACGAGATCGCTTGTTAATAGTTGCATGCCAAAAGGGGTGGTGGTAATGACTGTGTTAGCGTAGTTTTTACAATACCTTTTTTTGTTATTTTATCTTCAACATTTAAGTATCAGACATAAGATGATGATGATGATGATGATGATGATGATAGGGGTGAAAGAACGAACACAAATACAACCATGCTCGAGACGGATCTCGAACCCGCGACCCTTCGGTCCGAGATCGCTACGGCACTACTGCTTTAACGACCTCGGCCATCCGGACAAGCAGCAAAATACTTGTTTGGCTTAGAAGTTATTTTTTTTATATATTACCACTTTTTTGTAATCTTAGTGATAGTTTCGAGTATCAATGCTTATCAGATGTTTACCAAACAAATTCCTAAGCGTCTTCATGCGTAATCGCTTTGTGGACTTCCGGCGTTCTCTTACAGCTAGTTGCTCACACACATATCGTAATATGATTTTAATGTGGGAAAAAAAGAGAGACCAACACATCGGGACAGAATTGAAAACACAAAATATCTTAGGAATCATTAAACATTATTTACAAAACTGGAAACGCCATATGGACCGTGTGTTAGATACAAGAATGACCAACACACACCAAAAAAACAATGAAGTCCGAAGAAAAGATGGCGGGATTTATTTTAAAGGAGACGGATCGGGCTGAATGGATCATCCTTGATATTGATGGTGAATTTAGTGTATATCGCTGTAGATAGCAGTTGAGCAACCGGAGCAACAGAATGGATGTTTTCAAAGAAAGGACATCGCCTTAGGTGTCCTTGCGGAAACCGCAAATAAAGAAAATGTTCAAAATGTGTACCCTGGCCACACTTGCGCAGTTGCCCCCTCCCCAAACACACACACGCGCCACGCATTAGGGTTCACCGGATACGCCTGATAAGGCCCTTCTTCATTATTCGGTTAAAAATGGATGTAAACTAAAGAATATAATATATTGATGGCGGCATTTTCAGTCACGTATTAACGTGTTAGATTTACCTCATTGTGATTGTGACAGGTATTTCGCGAAGTACTTTACAAACCTTCTTAGGCATTAATGTTTATATGTGACATATATTGCACAGAAAGGGTAAATATTTATGTATATATACGCTTCAATTTATGGATGAGAGAATATTTTACGGGGAGAGACTTGGGATAACGTGCGATATTGAATACTTTTTATTCTTGTAAATAATGACAAAACATTAAACTCTGACTAAAATTCCAACCACGCACAGCATACAAAATAAAATTCCTAACATATTTTACCGCCTATTTTAACAGGAAAATTAAACTATTGACTTTATGTTTCGCCAATCCCGTCATGTTTTTAAATAGTCTTATCAAAGCCATTAAAAAATACTTAACCATTCCCCGAAAGTTTTCTGTCTTTGAATATACTCCTCTGTCAAACATGGAAAATCAATAGAAAATCTAAAAATAGAATTCATTTTGATGTAGACAAACTTTCATATTCTATCAGAATATCCTGTAAGTTATCTGACAGTGGTGAACTGCATAACCAGCGTGTCAGCAGAAGGGTTAAGCGTTATCAAAATGCTCCACCATTAGGGGAAAAAATGAGAATTTCCGGGTCTGCCCAGCTCGTAGCGGACACACAATCCCATACCAAATACACGCCTCCTTGCAGACTCAAAAAAAAAAAAAAAAAAAAAAAAAAAAAAAAAAAAAAAGCGCTCATTATCCAAAGCCCCAGCGCAACGGCCCACACCACTCCAACCCACCGGGCCGTTGGCCACCGCCCCTATGGCGCACCTCACCGCCCACTATGGCGCACTGCCCACCCCCGCGACCGGGAGCCATATTGAAAATCGAACGTTTAAGAGGACCGGCAGCCCCGCTGCGACGCACAGTGCACGGAATTGCTTTTCTAGCAGAATGAAATGCGAATTTGAGATTTATCAGTAGAGATTTTTTTTTTACTTTCTTAAAATAGATCTATAATACCGTAGTCGGCGCCAAGGTGTAATATAATTCGTACTCCTTCCTTCGGAGGGGAAGTAAATCCGGCTGTCCAATGTTAGTAGATTTACTTGCATGTAAAAGATCCTCAATCCTAAATGACGCCTCTGAGCTAAATTCAAATCGCCTGTTTCGTCGCCCAAGAAATACCTCCTTTCTCCGCTACTTGGTGAAAGAAGCTTAGCGAAATTTGCGTGGTCAGACGGAAGAGTGGGCCTAATGGCCCGAGTCTCGCCACGTAAAATACGGCTTTAATTCAATTCAATATAATGAGACAAAATTTGAAGAGTAAAATAGGTAGTAAAGTAAATATGATACTGATTGTAAAAAAAGGTGAATAAAGTTGTAAATAGAAAAGAAATAACAAAACCCTTAATGCATAGAAGAAATTGTCAGTGAAAGTTCCACGCATTATACATATATTCTTTTGAAATTTGTGATATTTTATCATAAATTTAAGATAAAAGACAAGTAATATAGTTATAAAAAATAATCACACAGAGCACGTTAATTCATTTGGATGACACTTAACCTGTAATGTGTGGGTGGCCTCAGTTTGAAAGTGCCCATCTATTCGCGACCTTCAGGAGCCACTGTTCAGAGGACCAAAATCACATACTATTAGTCTAGGCAACTTCGAGTGTAGTAAGAGCACAGAGACATCCGACCAGTACATCAGTTCTCCAGTCGACAATCATCGTATGAAGTGGTGCAAAAGAAACTCCGCATAGTTTCAACGATCCGCAAACGTAATACTGATGTATAACCCACTAAGAGAAAATTCAATTAATTTCATGTGCAAGGAAAATTGCCGTGATTTCGTGCATAGAAGAACCACAAACAAATTATCAAGGAAAGTTTTTTTTTTATTCCGGGTTGAACATTATTTTGAGGATTGGGTCAATTACCAGAATAAGCACAGGGCTCCCGCAACAATATTTTACAAATATTTTACTCATTTTCTCATAGACTATTCTGGTTGATCATTTCATTTGAGCGGTTTTTAAAACTCATAACCCTATATATGTATGGCTACAAGTTTTGTAAATCGGTATCATTTATTGAGTAATTTACAACACGCCATCGACAGGAGAGCGTATAATTATGGTAATGTTGGATAGGAAATTACCCCGCCCCAGAGATGTTTCAAACATATTAAACACAAAACACTTAAATCGCAAACACTAGGCCATGAAGAATACAGCGCACACTGTATGAATACAACATATTTTACGCTGCAATAAACGTTACTCTCTTCTCTAACTCGGAAACAGAGTATCTGCTGGTCTTAAAATATTATTTTCATGACACCAGGAAGATGGCACTTATTATGCTTTTCGTGTAGAAGTTATATAGAAAAAATTCCAAATAAATATATGTTAATTGCATATTTCTGTAAGATCTCCTGTCAAGTTTTTGGTTGTTTCCTTCGTTACAGCTAAAGTACTTGTAAAGAATGCTTAGGTTTATTTTTTTGAATGTATTAGTAGTTTTCGCACAATTTTCAATGCAATATGAGCAATATTACGACACGATTTTAACAAAAGGCTGCAAGATTGCATAAAGAATAATTTCCAACAAAAAGTAAGTTTACCCCCAAACTAGACATCAGGCCTTTCATAAATAAGCGATTCATGTATTAAAACGTATTTGTAATAATGTGTAGTATATGTCTGTGAGCATGGTGATTTTGGCTCTGCAGTGCCTCTGACTGGGAGATCTTAGGTTCGAGACCCGAAGAAGGTAGGATTTACGACCCTAGGATTTAGGCTAGGAAGGCAGGATTTACGCTGGGTCGAATTCAGTCCCTTTTGGAGAACTCTAGCGGCTGACTGCTTTTATAGGTAGTATTCCGTGATTCCGTTGATCAATACCAGACGAATGCCTGAGCAGTATCCTAAAGATGGGTCTCGGACAGCGCGCGATATTTCCTTCCCCTTCTCTGTTCTATCCTACTGCTTACATAGACTTACACTTGCATGCATTAAACTACCGAGTACTAATATACTAATCAATCAATGATGATTTTGGACCAGCTTTGAATTGCGATTCTGTTTCTGATTCCCCGGGTCGCGGCACCTTGACTGCACGAGGTCCCGCGGTGCAGCACTTTCGCCACGGCTTCATTGACCTTCCGCACTCGCCCGGGCCATACTCTCCTCTCACTGCATTTGCCTTGAATTAACGTTACGCTATGGGCGCACGGAGGCTATTTTATTTTATTCTATCTTTCTTTTATTTTTTCTTTATTTTATTATTTCTTTATTTTATTTATTATATTATTTCTTTCTTTCTCTCTCTCTCTTTCTTTATTTCTTCCTTCCCTTTCTTTCTTGCGAGTTTTAATTTATACGAGTATATCCTTTTCAGGGATCATTTATTAATAAAAAATCAGGCAATTAATAACGGAAAATTTGATAAAATTATTTGTAATGAAAATTAACGGATTTGGCGTGAGACATTTTTCACTGACATTTTCAAATAAAGTTCTTTTCAATATTAGGTAAATAATAACGTTGCATTTTCTGCTATAAACGCAAGTTATGACACTCGGAATAATGTCTGACACTGTTTTGAGATCTCGGAAATATTTGGCGTTCTGAAATAATTTATCAAACTGCAAATATATTGCTTAAGCTTTTGGCTTATATCTCATAACTTTTAGAAAAAGCCTGAAAACATAATTCATAATGTATTTTATTCTTGTATAATAATTCATTTCCTTAAGAATATTACTTGACAAGTTATAAAAATAATAGATTAAAAAGAAAAACATTTATAGTTTTCTGAAAACTAAGATTTATGAGGGAGTAAAGTTGAAATTCGAGTTTATCATCCTAAAAATAAATACAGAGACTGATAAAAAGAGACTTCTATGTTTCCCTTTCTCCGCAAAACTACCACTTGTCTGGACTAATAAGGAAGTTCTGTTGAGGCGTGTTGGATCCATTTCAGCCTGTACAGAGTACGCACTAACACTTACTGCAATTTTTATTCACACGTGAAGAATAAATGTCGTCCATTACCAAATAGACATAGAGTAGTAATATTCATTAAAAATATAAAACATTTAAAATTAAAAATAACATAGTCTGATAAAATATGTTAAAGAGAAACTTCAGCGTTTTCGTAAAAGGAAAATGACATATTTGCGATTAACATTTGCGATTAACTCGCCACGTAAAATAAGGCAAATTCAATTCAATTCAACATTTAACTGATTCGAAGGAATATGCAAAATTTATTATGATTCCAATAAATATGTGGATCTAGTGAAAGGTATTCTCTCGTTTTAATTCTAGTCAAATGACGTCAAATATTTTTATCTTTTTTAAAAATAGTTAAATTTAGAGAGCAATTTTATTAAACTTTTTTAACATGTTTATGTTACACAAACAACATATTCTTTTTTTGAGCACAGGAAATTGAAATATAAAAAGAACAGCCATTGTTCACGATGTTTATAATAGGACTAACACGTAGGTAGCGGAAACAAAACTTGTGCGATATTTCACTTTAACTGTTTTTTTCTGCGCTTTATTATTTCAATGTTCCAATTTGCGAGATTGAGTAGTTATGAAAAGACGGTTTCGTCAGATCATTATTCGGACATGGATTTTGCAATCGAGTCGAGTATAATTGCTCATAAAACCATGGTTTAAATAAACATGAATAAATATCCGAATGCTTTCGAATTTATTCTAAAATCTATTGTGTTTTAATTAAACAGTTCTTCAAAACGAGTCATGTTTCTATGAATCTAATAATTAATAAATATGTACAAAAGTATGGATAGACGAGATACTTGTATGATCAGATTTTGTAATTATACCTCTGTTTCCATTTAATAAACGGTATTAGCCGAGAGATCAAGTTGAAAGTTGTTTAAGACATTTAGAGTGAGAAGTGAGAAACATTATTTCTGTAGTTTGTACAGAGATCTAAAATACGTTTTAGATAGCACTCCTACAATAGCGAAGATTTTATCGTATTATTGGAAACTTATACATATGGTAATATTCCCTCTTCTATTCTACTAACACTTCTACCGTTATGTGTAATTTGAAACTACACACTACGTGTCTCACTAACCTTCAATTATCTAGATTTTATTTCAGTTTAATTTCTACTTATAAAAGTACCTATTTTTCGTGATAGTACCGACATCGCAAACCTAGTCATCTCGTGTTGGCTAATTTGCATTTCATATAGCTAAAGACTGACCTATGCTTTTAAAGCTGCTACTACTTCGGACTTTATTAATACAATTTCTATAATTTGAACATTAAGCAGGTTAACAGCGAATTAACCCAATTTGGTCATTAGCCGTAACACACACGCTACAGTACAGAGGACATGTTTCAGATGGTTCATTGCTTCTCTGTACCATAATGTTGCTAATATGATTGATACATGATAATTTGGAAGAATTTGAATAAATGATAATTTATGAGGATCCAAGAAATCGCTGTTTTCTAGATGATTAAGTCTTTGAATTATTTGAAATTGTCCACATACGTTGCGTGTACTTCCTGATAAAACGAGTAACATACACAGATTTACCTTCTTGGGCCTTGATGGGGTGCACATGAACGAAGCCGTTACGTCTCACATGTTCCGACATTTAAAAAAATGTTGCTAGGTCATGGATTAATGCATCAGCACGCACAGCGATGCAAGCGAAGACGCGTGCACGTATTCAAGGTCTCATTTAGGATGTTGGATGCAGCGAGTCATCTCAACTTCACAATAGGCATCAACAGCCCTTGTTAGGTCTACCGTATTTCACATCTTTCAAGACAATGTCAGGCAATGTAAGGCAGAGGCACCACAATATGATAGATTTTCAAGCAACAGCATGTCAAAACGAAAATTTTGCAAGAAAACCCTCTCAAAATGCGAAATATGTTAACTATGATATCATCCATAAGGGTGCATTTCTGTTATTACACAACCAAATAATGACTTCAAAAGCTAATAATTGTTTGTCAAGAGCAACATTAAAACAGCTAGAACTTATATGGAGTTGTTGGATTATTTATTAAAATGTATACTAGTATTATTTATTAAAATTGATTATTTTATTATTTTCAATAATTGGACATTGTTTATATACATTTTCAAGAGTGATGAGTTGTTGAAATAATATTTTTTGTTAGGTTGACGCATATGAAAGACTAATCTGTATCGTAGAAGACACTCGTATTAAATATAACATAAATAAGGGTAATCCATATATTGAAATGTAAGAGAATAAGGTTTCTGTGATATTTATTAAAAAGGAAATCTTATAAATAAATATTCTGTACAACCGATTCAGAATCAAACTTGAAAGATAGCTGTAAAATGCAATCGACGTCCTGGAGAATCTGGTAAATCTAAGAACGAGATGATGATAAGCATCATAATGCACTCCGGTCCAAAACAACGAAACGGCAAGATCATGTACAATAATGGCAAAATGTTAGGCCAATGATTTAAAATAAGATTCTTCTGAACGCGAGTTTGGATTGAAGATAGAGCTCAAGGCGATAGTGCAAATATAGCTCGCTGGGAGCAGGTAGAAACAACGACATTCAGTTCATTTCGATAGGATGTATTGAGACTATTCATGTAAATACTGGAAAGTATATAGCAATCCATCAATGTACTTTTCATTGCATGGGAACCTGTTATTATAGATATCAATTACACTTACCTTTTTCATCATACTGAATGATACGTATTTTGGTAACGATAAATTAATACTTTATTCAATATAAACATAACATCCTATTTTTTATACTTACTCAAATCGTGTAGAATTTCTAGTCTTCTTTTTTACATATATCATTTCCTTCTTACATCGAACAACTGTTTGTGTTCCCTCACAACATATTTCACACAATTCTGTGACAACGTAAGACTCACAACTTGTCGTCACCGTCACCTCACCATACCGTCAAAAACATGTGTTTTATACATTTTTCCGCATATGGATTCCAGAATAAGAACAGTGCCAATCGATTTGCCTTGTGGAGACGAATCGAATGTATTATTGATCACCACTGTAGTGCCGTAAATATACCAAAACCCATTTTTGTTGCTTAAAAAACGAAAAAAGCACGGGTTTCTAGATATGTTTGTAGAACTATTGGGATATATCCGCAACAAACTGATCAGTTTCCCACGAAGATAAGGCCTTGAGGAAGTCTGCTTCATTAACAGGCAAAACAGAGGTCTCTCATCCGCACCCAGACCTGCCTATCTAAAGATATGGGAGATTACGTTTACATTTCATAATAACACATCCATGGAAATGAGGCGTCACATGTCACCTCATTTCCATGGATCGGTGGCCCGGAAGGGGTGTAACTATGAATGACGGGCAGACAGATAGATTACTTGAAGTGGAAGTATATGATGAAACACAGATTGGTAATAACCCTTAAAGACAAAACAATCGTGTTATTAATTTTCCCTGTTTCATTTAATCCTTTGCGACAAACAAAAACGGTCATCTGAATATTGATATCACTCAAACCATTCTCCTCCTCTTCTGGGGTTGCGGGGCTTTCGCGCGTTGAAATGGTCAACAGGAGCTCCCCCCTTTGGAGGCGAGGGCCTGGCGCGCCGTTCCGGCTGCTAAGTCCAGTGGAAACCCAAATCGAAGTCCGCGCCGTCCCGTTGTGCGCCTGTCAACGTCAGAAGAGGCCGCCGCCCCCTCACGCCGGCCCTGGCAGGGGCCGGGCTCTCCCGTGCGTCAGCGCAGCGCGAGGCGGCGTGAAGCGCAGCCGAACACCGCGGTGGGATGGGGCCACTGCTTTGCCCTGCTGCCCCTTACGGGTACTTTATCTTGGACCCCTCGCTCATTTTTTTGAACTTCCACACCCCAGAAAAGTTAGCAGACGCGTTTCAATGAGGCGGGGGACAGTGAAGGGCCCTAGGGTACTTTCCCGGGTATTACATACGTATCATAGAGCTGTAATGCTGCAGAGGAAACTGGTATTTTTCGGCAGACAATATGTATTAAAAATGTGTATTGTTTCGTTGAAAATATGATTGTTTCGTTGAAAATATGATTGTTTCGAAGGTTCCTGATACCGAGAAAGTGAATTATTATTGTCCATGTATGTAGAAAATTACTTTCTTTGACATGTTTTATACTCGGATTCTTGAAACGAATTTTTTTTAGCAAAACGACATTATGTCCGTACGTGGACGATGGTAGCAGCTAAACCCTACATCGTATGTAGGATTTTCACCAATTTATATTCCAACACCGACGTGGCTGATATTTGGCAAATTGAATTTGAAATGAATCTCTCAACTTTTAGGGGTGATATACACGATTCCTGAAGAACATTTTCATTTTTTCTCAAAAATTGATCCGAATTTTTGGATTACATTTTTTATCGAACTAAAAAAAAGGACGCTTATAAAAATTGTGTGATTTTCGTTGAGATCTTTGAATTTTCGAAACTTGCAAATGTTTAAATTGTTTTCGGCTGTCTTGGTGATGGGTTGCAGATGGGAAGAAGGTGGAGAAAAAACGAAACGCTGGCCTAGACTCAAGAGATTAACAAACAAAAAGTTGCGGGAAGGTCTGTGCACCGAAAAAAACCCGCTGGAGTATACCAGATCATAATACTGTAACAAGTCTCCATGTTAATGTATTGTGGATCTGGTATACTCCAACGGTTCTTTTTTCGGTGTGTGTATCGTAGCAATACTAGTTTCCTCTTTGTTTAGGTAAGTAGTTACTATTTCATTGTTCAGGACTTTCATTTTTAGAACTTGTCTTAACGTTAAGCGATATTTTCGTCTGTAAACGCTTAACAGATATTCATAAAAATTGAAACCGTTACCATACGTAATAAATTTCTGTCAATTCGATGTTTTCTTACAGCCATATCTGGTCATACACACGTTTCAATATAACTTTAGTATCTATGGATATAGATAAAAGTTGTTTAAACGGTGGGCCATTGTGAATGTTGAACGAATTTTTAAAAACGGGGCCATCTGTGTTCCTGAAGAAAAGACTCAACTACGACGAAGCAATGGTGACTGTGGTAATGCAGCAGGGCGACGGGTCTGACGGGCCACAGGAGGAGGAACACTGGTGATGGGCCCCTGATGAGGGGGGGGGGGCTTCTGACAGGCAGTGATGTCAGAGCGGTAATGACGGATGGAGGTTGACGGGACGTTGGGAACTGAGCAATGGGAACAGAGTGGTGATGACTTGGGGTGGAGTCGGGGCGATAGTGACGGGGTCATAACGGGTTGGCAGGGACAACGCAGGCAGTGGTGACGGAGCGATGGTGACGGGAAAATGGTTTCGGAGCAGTAATGACGGGATTGACAGAATAGCGGAGAACGATGGCTGGAAACGGGACGATGCTGACGTGGCGGTGATGTCTGAACGGAGATAATAGAGCGATAGTATCGAAGCGGGGTTGTCGGGACAATGGGAACGGAGCTGTGGTGGCGGGGTAGTGCCGACGGTGGAGATTGTGGTGATGAAAACGATGATTCGGATAATGGAATCGAAGATGTTGGCGTGAGCCCGGTGGTAGCACAGCAGCGGCGGAGGGGCCTTGATGACGGAGGTGGCGGTGAAAGGGTCACTGGAGACGGGCACGCTGATGTGAGTGCCGGTGGCGCTTGGTGGGGGCGGGTGATGCTCTTGTCCATGGGGCTGTCAAAGCTCCCAATGTATGGCCGGAACGCAGCCTTTCAGCGCGGCTGTCCGTGCTGGCCACTGAGTCCTCGGAGGGGGCGGGGACGGCGTGGTGACCCTGCCCGCGACCCGATCCATCACGCCCCTCCGCGCCACCCGCACGCCCGTGACGCGCGCACTTCGCCAGGCTGCCACTCGCGGATATCCCTATTCACGCTTGAGCTGACATTTGCTCGGGTTTCGAAATAATTCAGTTCTGCTTGTTTCGCTGGCAGTAGGAGTCTCTTTGCGATTTGACATCGATGTGCTCTTTTCCTATTCAGGGCTTACTTTTCATAGAGTTATATCCTTCCAAAACGTTCACGCCAGTTCTCCGCATTCTCTTATGACAATGCAGAAAGTTTAGCAAGAGAACGCAAGATCAAGATACCCAAAAAATATTATATTTAAAACAAATACTATTAAATTATATGGCTAATCAGCATTATTGAGCTTTTATTTTATATTTCTCCATACGTAGATGGAATACTAAGAATTTAAACCAAGTTATAATATATAAGATTATAAATACGTAGAATGCATGTATTAAATTATTAATTTCATATAAAATAGTGATGTTGAAAAGAGCCCTGTCGATATTAGTACAAGATAAAGATTTTGTGTATAAGCAGCAAAATATAACAGTACTGGTCACATATTTACAGAAGTAATAACTTGTAGCCTGGGATTTCGCGAAGAAACATGTACCTAAATGTAAATAAATAATCATTTCGTTTTATATGTTTACCACGAAATCGAAATCTAATCAACTTACGTAAATTAGTACGACTTACGCACTGTTCTTTACGTAATAATGTCTTACCAGACGCACTAAAACCTACTTTCCATTTCCTTTCGTAAAGGCAAGACAGCGGCAGCGCGCGGGCTGAAGAGGTCTGCGCCGTGACGTAAATTGGAAATGCAATCCGCCTCACAGGAGAGCGTTACGGAACACGAGGGCTGCGCAAGGGGCAGCGTTGGGTTGCAGAGAATGCGAATATAATCGAGTCGCGCGACTGCGGAATTATTCCATTCGCAGCGCAATTCCCAATCGTCTGAACACATTTCGCTCAGAGAAATATTTATTGGGAAAAGAAAATGTTATCACAGACGAATACATTTTGATGTAGTTTGGAAATTAACACAAGAAATCGTAAACTGTTGGGTGTAAATGAAACGATTACTACTGCCATTCGCTACCAATTAAAACTTTAAGCACATTATGGTCACAAAATACTTGAAAAGGAGAAATAAAAGGAACCCTAGCAATATCTACTGTACAGTAAAAATATTATTAAACACAGAAAACATTATTTATAAGTTAATTGTTTATTCATTTCATGTGTGTTCGTAATACTGATTTAGATCAATTTGTATTAGTTTGCTTCGGTACATTACAGAGTACTTTAAAACTAAACGGGGGAGCCATTAAAAACTGCTCAGTGTAAGAAATAAGTAGGTGCAAATTAGTATTATTGTTAACACTTCTTACGTTAATTTTGTGAGCTCATTTAGTGTCACGTAACACAAATATACGTGAAGTAATATAAATTACGATATTTTCTATTAATATTGACAAAAAAAATTAAAATGACTGACAAAATAAACTGACATTTTTGACAGATCTGAGAGAATTCATTTCTTTCAACATAACTTCGTGGGAATAAAAGCGTTAAATAAAAATAAACTTCTCGCAGTTCACACGAATTATTTTATTTTTCATGATTTCTATTGAGATGATCAATTAATCTGATGATGTGGAAACTATTTTTCAGTATTGATATTGTGTTTCGAATCAATTCCATGCCTTTAATGATTACCAAGTAAACATTAGGAATAAAACATGAGCTTCTGGCGGATTAAAATCATGCTACTGCACTGTAGTTACGATAAATTTCAGCTCACCAAACGAAAATTAGTTTGAAAGCTGTATACCAGTAACTAATAATTTGTTCTCTCCTTAAAGTTGCATTTTATTTTTGATACAGATATAAAAATGAAAAGTAGAATATCTACTACATAGAACTTCATGAGTTGATATTATCTATCATCTCCAAGATGGGATATTGCGTGACTCTATTAACCTCGTTTCCGTTTTGTTATCATCTTTCGCGCCCGTAATAGACTTGCCACGAGATAATGCTGAATATTATGACACCTCATTCATCAAAATCTTCTACGCAATCCACATGTGCCGTCGGAAAATAGAATATCTCGCTATGCAAAACGTTGTTCTTCATCACAAGTCCGAATCTGTTACTACCAGCAACGAAAATAAATTAACATTCAATACGTTTTATTAAATTTGCAAAAAAATATTTTTTACGGAATATTTGGACTCTTCCTGGCAGTAATATCCTCTTAGGCAGAGCCTTCTCGAATATGCCTGCGTGCGAAAGGGAAAACTAATCTCTCGCCGAATAAGAAGAAGGAATCGCGGAGCTGAATCACTGGGGCAGAAGGAGGAGTCCTCCCACTCCTTATCCGTCTTCGCATCCCCCTTCCTGGTTACTCACACCACGCTCTGCCGCGCTTCTTTCCTTCTTCGTCTGCTTGACGCGGCGCCAAGTGCCGGGCACAATGAAGACTGCGGGGCTAACCCCGATTGTAAACGAAACACTCCTCGCCCCAACTCTCCCCTTCCACTAGCCGTCCCCGCCGTCCGACCCCAACCCGCTGCATCCCTCCCTCCCTTCTCCGCTCCACCACGCCCCGCCCCTCCTCTCGGCCCCGCCAAGACGCGCATCACCCACCCTGAAGCCCTGCCCTCCCCTCCCTCGCACCCCGCTCTCAGCCCCGCCTTCCGCATTAACGAAGGGACGTAATACAGTATTGCAGACGCCTCTTTTATATTGAAGAGCGGTGATAATACACAAACGGTGAGCGATCTATATTGCTAGATTCGTTGTTTCGTTACTCGAGAGCTATTTCATGAATAAAGTAGAATGTGTTTTTAAAGGGGATTAAAATGCGGTGAGGATTGTTTGAAGTTTCATTAGCGGAGAGGGGAACGGTCTATCTACTTCATAACCGTTGGGGAAGAGTGTTCGAATTATTTACAACGCAAAAAATTGTGAGAAAAAAGGGATTTTGAATAGGAAAAGAAGCTGGATTTTGTAGAACAATAACGATAGGGAGTTAGTATTCTCTCCCAAGACGACTTGTTTGTGATTAAGAGAATACATCATTTTCTCTTCTGACGTTCTTCTTAAAGTGCTACGTTATTTGCAAGTGCTATGTTATTATTATAGACATTAAATACATACTTTCTTTCAACTTAAAACCATTTGGAAGATTTCCAACGAACAAAAATAAAGTCACTGTTTCAAGTAGTCCCAAATAAGAATACACGCAAGAATACATTGTCTTTCTCGGCCTAATTAGACAAGAATCAATGTATTTTCACTAAGATAAATCACACTAAATATCAAAGTTATATACAAATTATAACACCCTGCAAATGTAAAAGACCCTTCAAATGACTAGAATACATTTCACCATGAACTCTTTTCAACAATGTTCGAAAGACTTATTTCTACGCAAGGAAACTCATAATGTCCATACCTCGACACCATGTGGCATTGGAAACATAGGAACAAGCAATAACCGGCAAACTTCCCGGAAACGCGTATTTCCAGGGAGACCGAAACTTCGGGGCTTTGGGGCGTCCGCCAGACGCCGCAGCAGACCCGCCTCGGGGTTTCCGGCAGAGAGGTTCGCTTTCTAATTAACTCCGAGTGACGGCTGCGCGGCGCGTAGAGGGAGGGGGGCGTTGGGGTGGGGATAGACAACGGAGGTGGGGATGGAAGGGCGGGGATCGGATGTGGCTGTGAGACCGGGTGGGATAACACCGGAGGCGGAAGGGACACGTACGTTGGGAGAACTGGGGGTGGTAACTTGGTGGGAAAGGCAAACGGTTGGTGATGGTAGATATTAGAATTTCTTGCATTATCATATATTTATTCACATGTTACGATAAATCTAGATCTCAAGTTAAGTCAACAAGGGCTATAAATAAGACGAAATTAATCTATAAGAACAATGAGTTCCATAATTTAAAAAAATATTAAATGGAAAAGCATGTTATCGCATTCTATTTTTTTTGAATAAAACTTCTGTGATCCATAAAGAGGTCCTTCAATTCTAGCACTATGGAGAACCGGATGTGGCAGAGATCGGGAAAATACCGGAAGCGGAAGGAACATGGAAGCCAACATGGTTAGCAGGATTAAGAGGAGAGTGTAAATGTTGAAACTGGGTAGGTATTACATTTTCGTTCACAAATACTGCTATGTGAATGATAAATCCATGACCCCTACGTTAACAGGAGAAATAAATGAACAGAAATACGAGTATAGTATGTAACGATGTAAGAAAATTTCTCATATATCTAAATTCCACTGAAGTACCTTGTGATGGTATGAGGTTGTTATTATTATTATTATTATGTACTCAGGAGATAGTGCTGATTACTATTTAATAAATCACGTGTGTCGATTTTTATTTCCTTGAAGAACGCACGACTAGAAGAAACAGTCTTAACACTGCTGTCGCTTACTTCATGAAACGAAATTGCAGAAGGAAAGGGTCCAGTCCAAACATACCATCCTCCCCACTTCATCACAAAAAGAGTGGTGAACGCATGGAATTGACTATCAGGGACCTATATGAAAGCAAGAAGTGTTGCATCCTACAAAATGCAGCTAGACAAGGCCAACTACAATCTTTCATATCGATACTCAAAAATAAATTATGATACACGATACGCAAATGTAAATATATTTTATGATATTTTCGTTATAACGTAGTACCACAGAATGTATTAATGATTACTTAAAGAAGAAACAGATATATAGATATATGTAATATCTGCTAAGCTGCTAGCATATGAGAAATATTATTATTATTATTATTATTATTATTATTATTATTATTATTACTATTATTATCATCATCATTATTATTAGTATTGTTGTTCTTGTTGTTCTTCTTCTTGTGAATTCGCGAATTGTTCATCATGGAGCCACGCGATACATACATCCCACCTAGGCTCTGACTTGATTATTGGGATGGTGAACGTTACTTTTTAATAGGAGGAATCAGTACATCAATGCTTGTTTCTTTTTTATACCCCAGGGTTATTTGTCCTGGGAGATGGGATGAAATTATGATGAGTGATGAAAGAGGCACACATAACACATCCATGCCCAAGTCGGGACTTGAACCCGTGATCCTTTGGTCCGAGACCACCACTGCATTACTGCCTTAGCGATTAAATCGGTTATTATTATTATTATTATTATTATTATTATTATTATTATTATTAAAATATTTAAACATATGTGTAATACAGTTATAAATATTATGTATATTTAATGTTTCCCCCTTTTGATGTTCATCTGTCTAAAAAGATGGCGTTGTCTTATATAAAACCTCAAAGCATTCTGGAAAATTGTTACATCGCTTCAGAAACTGGTATTAATTTTGATACC
The DNA here is from genome assembly GCA_017312745.1 of Gryllus bimaculatus. Classification (NCBI taxonomy): domain Eukaryota; kingdom Metazoa; phylum Arthropoda; class Insecta; order Orthoptera; family Gryllidae; genus Gryllus; species Gryllus bimaculatus. The sequence goes on from BOPP01000090.1 coordinate 2,513,090, forward strand.
TGTCACCGCCGCCGAAAACGAAGTCAACAAAGTGTTACGTGTGATTTGTGATGTAACTTTGGTGTCAGGAGAAGCATAAAATTTTGCCTACTTCCACCTGAGAAGATTTACTTTTTTGAATTTTTAATGTTATGCATTCGTTTTTTGTATTTTGCAGTTTATATTAATAATCTTAGAGTGTTATATGGAATAAAAAGTATTGCATAAAAAATCTTAGTTTTTTAATCATAGTAAGAAAACAGAATTCCCAGGAGAGAATTCTATGCAGACGCTACGATAACAGGGTTGGTATTTAGTACGATTGGTCGATTGTGAGAAAATGTGTCAGAAGAATGCGCCGCATTGATCGGCGCCTTGTCAGATCTTTTCCTTCCCTAGAACTGATAAGAACTACGAACGGTGCTTAAACATGTAACAAGCATGCCATATCTTTATCTCAGTGTGATGATAATCGTAATGGTCACAGAAATAAATGCAGAAATGTTGGATATTTTCTGAAGCGGGCGTACAATGTTACCTGCTAACATTTAAATTTCATATCTTTTCATTGTTTCATTGTAGCTTGTGTACTTTATTATTTTTAGTTTTTAAATGAAAATGGTTATTTAATTACGTGTTGGTGTTTTTTAAGATTACTCTTGCACATGTTTGGTGACATATTTCAGAACACTCTGAAAAACCACTGGACGGTTCACACACCGCAGTGAACGCTGAATTGTTATGAGAATTGGCGCGCGGTGCAGAGTTGTAACATTGTAATTTGCTAGAATTTTGATTTGTATTTAACCCCATAGGCAGGTGTGAAAGGAGGGCTGCAATGAAGGTGCATGGTGTGGATGGTAAGGATCTAGATGGATAAATATATAAATGAACAGGTTTATGCATCAAATAATAATTTAAACTTGAGCTAGAAACATAATACTAATACTAATACACTGGTGATTGTGAAATTGCAACATCCAGAAATAATCGTCGGAATCTCTGAAATGTCATTCGATGTGCAGAACAAAGTATCCATAAGAAGTTATTAAATTTGCATAGAGATGGCGTGTATGTTGACCTAGCAGCGTCCTTCTTTGTGCGACAGGTCAGGCCAGTGTTATGCCACAGTCAGTCGGCGATGAGCCGTCAAACGTCGTCGAAACGTACAATCCTGCGCCGGAATGTCTCGTCGCCGCCAAAGGGCGCAATATCAGTATCTAAGTGAGTTCAAACGGGGCAGAATGATTGGACTCCGGGGCGCCGGTTTGTCGTACCGTGTCAATGCGGCTCGAAAGGGCGCGCTGTTACGACAGTGATGCATGTGTGGAGCCGATGGATAAAGGAGGGTGCAACCAGCGACGAGCAGATACTGAACCTTACAACGTGACACCATACAGTGCGAGATGATCTCATGGTCTAGTACTCAAGGCCGAAACCGACATCACATCGTCGTCCACTTTATCTCGACTTTTGAACGCTTCAATTTGTAGTACAGCGGTGGCCGCGTACGGGTGTGGTCATGTCTGTGTCGACCACCAACGTCTCAGACACAAATAAGAAGGTAAACGTGTTCACTGGTGTGTTGAGTAGCAACAAGTAGGGTTTTCGGACGAGCCTCGCTTCAATTTGTGGAACAGCTATGGCTGAGTACGTGTTCGACGCCACTGTAGTGATTGCAATCTCCCAGCCTGCATTGTTCTTCGCCATAGCGGACAAACGCAAAGGGTGATGGTTTGGGCATTGTCTACAATGTGCGATCTCTACCCATACGTATTGAGGGCAATCTGAATATCAACAGCTACAGCAAGGATGTTTAAGAGCCCGAGGTACGGTCCCTCCTTCAAGCAGCTCTACATGCCATACTTTGGCAGAATAATATCTGACCGCATGCAGCAAGGAATGTGCAAGTTTTCTACATAGCACGACAGGTACAACTGGTTCCCTGGTCTGCACGTTTGCCTGACATGCTGCCCGTCGAAAATGTCTAGAATATGATCGGTCGGTAACATGTTCGTTCTAGTCATCAGCAGCATGCAGAAACAGACATGCTTCGCGATCAAGCATAGGAACCGCGTGGCTGTGTTCCCCAACAGCATATCCAGGCTCTCTTTAAATCCATACCACTACGTCCAGAGGCTCCGATGGCAGCGCGTGGTGGTTTCAAACCGTAATAATTACTCAAGGTCCAAATGCAGGTACAGTTCTGTGATTCTAACCATTTGTGTGTTGTGATATTCCTAATCTGTGGAATAAATTTCATTTTAATAATGTCTCATATTTGGTGTTGCAGTTTTCACAAACACCAGTGCAATAATAATAATAATAATAATAATAATAATAATAATAATAGTAATAATAATAGTAATAATAGTAATAATAATAATAGTAATAATAATAGTAATAATAATAGTAATAATAATAGTAATAATAATAATAATAATAATAGTAATAATAATAGTAATAATAATAATAACAACCCCACATGCTTATTTTATGTATACTCAAAATTCCTCTTTTCACAAAACGAAATTGTCCCATGAAAACTCGTTCCTGAATTAGTGTGATTCGAATGTGTGTTGCGATAAACTGTCTCCAATATCATTATCTACCAAATTCAAAATTTACGACGTAAATATGTTGGACGCAAGACTGTATTAATTTCCTATTCACAGAAACACACTTAGAAGGGTTTTGTGACGACGGTTTCTTAAAAATTAAAAATGAATTTTCAAAAAATTCATCTATCCATAGTGCATTACATATTGAGATGATTATGAAGACACAAAAGCAATTCATAACACCTAAATAAAAACAAATTCAATAATTGAGAAAAGTATATGTTGTTCTTTTCATACTTTCCTACCCTAAAAATCACGCATTCATGTGTCCTCTGATTTTGTTGAATTTGGGATGTGTTGTAAGAAGTGAAGAAATAAACCCCATGTGTCTTTCTTTTCTGAGAACACGAGTTTCAAAAGGGCGAAAAAGGTGTTGGCATTAAGAGACGAATTTACTCTTTAGGAAAAAAGTTTAAAAAATCGAGCAAACGATAATCCATTGAAAATCGGCGATCGTACATTTGTTCCTCTTTATTACGCGGGATAGACTCTCCAGTATAAGATAATATCTCAAAAACTTCTTAATGTAACATTACACAAAGAAAAAGTCATAAAAGTGATACTTTCCTTCAAAAGAAAATCAAAGCACTTTCACATTAAAAAAACGTTTTACTATCAATAATTGTATTCAATATTTATAAGAAATATTGCACAAAGTATCAAGATACTAAGAATTAAGAATTTCCTAAACAACAGGATTAAAATTGACGGAAATTGCACTCGCATGTTTTCGGCTTTTGATGTTAAGGATGAACAGTTGGTGACAGAGAAGTGGTATCAAGACATTGGCCATAGGGTAATGGAACAATTAGGACTAACCGAAGTAGGGAGGGACGGTGCAAATGAACAGCAAGATGATGTATAATCGCAGCAATATCACAACAAATAGTCAGCGGCCAGAAAAGATGACAGGCCCGCAAGGCAGCGGAATCGGGTGGAAGAGGCACAGGAATAGGGTGAAAGAAGTATTTATGGCTTTAGTTGATGAATTTATGATTCCGGGTGCATGCTACGGTCATTATGCCCGTCAGTGTAGTGCATGTGTGTCTATCGAGGGGTGGTGATGGTATTTCCCTCTGTATGGCGAGATGCGGCTCTGATCTACGTCGGATTGCAGGAATATTTCCCCCACCAGAGGACACCGCCCCAGCCCGGATAACATCTACGCCCGACTGATCTTCCGATAACTGTCAGTGAGTTGCATGCAAGTGAAAGTGTATCTACGTAAGCGGTAAGGATAGTACAAGGAAGATGAAAAAATAATTGCGCGCGGTGCGTGGCCCATTTGTTAGGGTACTGCTCCTGCATACCGCTGGAGGTGACTGGAGAAACCACGGAAAACTACCGATCAGAGACGCCAGCCGCTAGAATTCTACCCCAGAATGTGGCTGAATTCGATTTAGCTGTTTATGTAGTGGCAAAAACTCTGCTAGCGTTGGGATTTGAACCCCATGATCTCCTGATCACAGGCACTGCAGTGACATTTTCGAAGTATGGCGTGCAATTAAAAAAAATTAATAGAGCAGAGAATGGCGATTGAGCAGTACGGTAACGGGGCGACGAAGTGACAGGAAGACAAAGTGTCAGGGCAAAAGGGCAACAGAAGGTACGAGGCAGGGTTAGTGTAGGGGATGACGAGTTGGGTATCAATACCAAAGTGCGCCAGAGTCCTGCGGCGGTGGGACAGCATTGGGCTAGTACGCATGCGGGGGCTGGGGGCAGCAGAGGTGCAAAACGAGTAGATTGGGCGATCGGGTGACGCGAACACATGACAGACAGCCCGACAAACCCGTAGGGCGCAGAGTTTCGTTGGGCAGGGTTCCGAAGGGGAGGGGGCGCTGGCGACCCAACAGGCCACCGCTCGGAGCGAGCGCATTCCTCGAAATTCCGATCAAGCGCTAACATACACATCACGCTTCGAGCGCCAGCCCGCGGCCCCGCCCCTACCAGTTTTATCTCAACCCTCCCCCCCTCCGCTATGCCCCGTTTCACTCCTGCCCTTCCACACCTCATGTTAGCCCTCTCCTCACTTCCCTGTCGTCCATCCCGCCTCACTGAACCTAAGGTGTCGTCATCTCCGTTCCAAGATCGTTCCCGGCCTCACCCCATCACCGCACCGGCTTAAATGGCCCAGGGCATCAACTGATGTCTCGACAGTGCCTTGGACTGCGAATTCCTAAGGGTTCAAGTCTCACGGTGGCAGGATATTCGACATTGTTTAAATAACTAGGCCGATTTTAGCCACCGTCGAGAGGCGAATTATAACGACCTACTGCTCTGATCGGTAGTTTCCCGAGCTTTCTCCGATCAGGAGAGTGCCGGAGCTGTACGCTAACAAACGGACAGCATATCGCACCTTTTATTTTTCCACTCACATTTTTCCTTCCTCTTCCCTAACCTTGCCCCTTACACACTCACCTACAAGCACTACACTTGTTACATCACACGTGTTAGGAGTCCAGTCGGGAACATAGAGATTGTTCCTAGTATGGCGGTGACCCCTATGAAGGAATACCTGGTTAGAGAAAACGCCGCAAACCGACATATATATTGGTGCCGGATCTCGCCATCCAACGGATGGAGATCCCCGCTACCTTCTTCGATTAAAACACGCATTGCACTTATGGGACTAATGATCTTAGCAGGAGACGCGCCCGGAAACAAATCTACCATTCAATCAAACCCTTCTTCCCCGCCACACCCGTGTCTCGTACGCCTCAGCCGTCACCCCTCCCCTCGACCAAATATCTCCGTCCATCCGTGTTCAGAGCCTATTTCAAACCCCGTCTCGCCCCAACCCCGCCATCTGTCTTCTCTAACCGACCCCACCACAAAAAGCCTCACTTCACCTCCAAGCTTTAGTTCTTGCGGCCTGCTGTTCTGGAAGTTTTACGTGGTTTCTCTGATAACTCCAGACGAATGCCGGCGCAGTATGCTAACAAACGGCCCGATCTCCGCCCCGATTCCCGTCCCGCCGCTCACCTCGATTCCCACCCGTATTCCCACCCCTACCCTACCTCCACCTCGAACCCTTTACAACGAACACGTCTGAATATTTAACAACGCATTGCCAGATGGCATTACACAATTGAAGTCGGTCCACAAATTGAAGTTAAAAGTAAAATAATTTCTGCTGCATAACTGTTTCTGTACAATTAGAGACTATACTGAATAGCGAAAGGAAAAATAATGTTTATTTTAACAAAACAGTGATGCAGAAAAATCATACCTACAATTCGATTACCGATGAAAATAAGTTTTGTATAACTCGAGAATGAAAATGTCTAGTTTTTTTCATTGTAGCTAACCGCGCGCTTTTAAAAAAATAATTAATTAATTATTTTAAAAATTATTATCATTTGTCAACTATTTACGGTTACAATAATGGGAAGAGATTCTGGAACTCAAGAAAAAGCGCGAAGATAACCTACTCCCCCATACGTCACATACAGTTTATTCTGCTTTTTTACTAAGTAAATCTAAATGTAAATGTAAATCTAAACGCACCCCGCTCCCGCTTTCCTCGCCGCTGCCCCAATCGCGGCGCGCCGCGCTCCCGAGCTGCCGATGCGCGGAAATTCAATCAATGCGCCCGATCCGGTGAAATCTCGCGCGCTCGGAAACATGGGCAGCGCGGGTGAAACGCGAAAATTGACAGGACGAGCACTCCTGATTGCTTTTCTATGTTTCCGCTGCGCAGCGAGCGAAAACAATGTTTCCTTCCGTTGTTTTCTTGCTTCGTTCAGAATATTTTCGACACATGTGAATGCGACTTTTTAATTGCTTTTAGCGTGGCATGAAATTATTATGGAGTAGAGAAATGCAAATATGAAAATCGTGTTTTCTATTAAAAATAAGGTAGTGTGAATGTTAGTGGAAGATATTTATGACTTCTTTATTGTGGTAAAAGAGGAATATTTAAATTAAAAGGTCTTGTCACAGTCAACATTTTTATTACAAGTATTTGTATTTTTAAATTATTTTGCGACATACATTACGAAAAATTAATGAACACTCAAGCACAATGAACTACTATTCGAAAACTGTAATCTGCTCAAGATCCAACGTGGCCTAATATCTGTAATCTGGTCATGTAATAACTGTAATTTTGCAATTTGAAAAACAATAAAATATGGTAGTTCAGAGTTGAAATTAGATTACATATCAAACATTTCATTGGTATCAACACTCAGACAATGTTTGGAGTTTATTACAATGAAAACATGTAAATTGACTTAGATATACCAAAACCAATTGCCTAATAAAAATATGTGTAACAGCGAAAAATTTTATTCTGGGCTATATGCATTTAAGAAATTTTAGAATGTCTATTTTAGTAATATGAGAAGTTGAATTGTCTGTGAATACCAATAAATCCATGTTTCTATTCTCTTGTCCTACTAGAACTGGCTAAGGACCGAGCATGTTATTTTGTTATTTTGTGGAGTAGTATTGTTTTGGAAGTATCCCGAAAGAAACGTCTGATAATAAAACGAAGTCAGTAAAGACCTTTCCCAATAGCATACAATACGGGAGTATGTAATTGAAGACTTGAATTGTATACTCTTGTCCAGATTATGTGCTGCTTTGTTGGCACAAATAGCTGCTTTGTTGGCAATGGCATACATCTACTACAGATTATGCACCATATTTCAAATTTAATATACAAAAATTGTGTTGACATCTTCATCTAATATAACATCATCTTGTACACAGTATATCATTAGTCCGCAAAGATTTTCCCTCTGCATTCTCATCAACTGAATGTTCTTCGCACTTTTTTGAACTATTGTTTGTTCTTATTTTTGGCCAGAGATCGTAGATGAATGTTGAGGCACAGAACATCGTTATGTGTAAAAAGCAAACCGTTACTCAGATCACATTGCTCAATCCGACGAAGCAAACGGTGCCGACGAAGTGGTGTGTCCTTTCAGTAGTACGCCGACAAAATTGCTCGTAAATCACTCTCCTCTCCCAGAAACGTCTTGCTGTTCGATTCCCGCGGGGCCTCGGCGGTACGTCCCTCGCCCCTCCCATCGCGAATTTCATTTGTTTGCAATCAGCGGCAGTCCGCATTAGTACACGATTCATCCAGCAGGTCGCGCCAATGGAAGCGTCGGCAGCGGCAGTGGCGTGGGTCGGAGCCTAGTGGATTATCGGCCATGCGTGATTTGTGCTGATCCGATTTGCAAGACTGATGGCGGTAGAGCACACCTGCCGATCGCACGTCCTACCAGCCAGCGAGCCCGCATACAACACGAGGCAGGCTTTCACGCGGGTCGTTGCGTATGCAACGGGCTGAGTGGAGGACAAGCGGAGGAGGCGTCAAGGTGGGGTGGGGGCGGCTTGGTGAGGGGAAGGAGCGATGGGGCGCAGAGGAGGTGGAGTGGGGCGGCACGGGGGTGTCGTGTGTGGTGTCGCCGACGCGACGTGGGGCGGAGCGGAGGTGGCGTGGAGGTGGCGTGGGCGGTACATGGGCGGCGAGAGGGGAGCAGGTCTCGAGGCCGCCCTGGCAGGGGCGAACAGAGGAAGCTTGGAGGTGGAGTGGTGTCGGCGCGGGGACAGCGGAGCGGAGGAGGCTTGGAAGAGTAGTGGGATCAGCACGGCGCGGAGGGAGGTGAAGGGAATGTGAAGGTGTGGACAGTGTCGTTTTTATATTTATATATTTTCCTTATTCGACATAAAAATGTCTTTCAAGGGTTTGAAAATGTTTTACATAAAATACATTGATTTGTGGTATATTATAATCATAATTAAACACTAAAAATAACTAATAATCTTAGAGGTTGTTCCAGGAAGGGGCTTCTGAACAGTTAATTTAATTTTCATGATTTGTTACCATTAAATAGCTAATCAGTGGAATTAAGGAGAATTAATAAATCTTTCGAATGACGAGATTTAATACGAGGTTAAGGGTGAGCTGACTGACCTGGAAAATTTGTGTCGCTGGGAAAGAGGTATGAGAAACTACTCTTCACATAATGTGTGATAATTTATTAATCCATCTTTTAAGGGGTTCAATAGAAAGTTGTCTCTGGTTTTGATTATTTCTAATAAACCATGGAAAATTTAAAACACGTCTAAAGAATATATTTTGAATAACTTCAATTTTGCGAAAATTTGTTTTTGCTGTGCCACCCCATATTGGACATGCATATGTGAGGGAAGGGCGGATTATTGTTTTATATATTGTGATAGCTGTTTCAATTTCGATGGAAGATTTTTTATTTATAAATGAGTAGAGTTTAAGTACTTTAATATTTGTTTTATTCGTCGTGTGTATTAGATGATCTTTCCAAGTTAACTTTGTATCTATGTTGAAGCTAAGATATTTAATAGCAGTATTTGGAGGTAACCATTGAATTGTTGTGTTATTAATTTTTAGTGGATTTTTAATTCTTCACAATGAAAATACATTTGCTTGACATTTGTTAGGGTTAATATTTATTTGCCAATTGTTGAACCAATTTTTTAAGATTTGCAAATCATGTTGTAAGTTGTTTTGACTTCGTAATATATCATGGTGTGAAGTGTTTAAAGTTGTGTCATCAGCAAATAATGCAATTTCTGAATTTTCAAATGTTGGTAGGTCAGAGATATTGAAAAGCAAAGGAGAAAGTGGGGATCCTTGAGGTACTCCGGCTGAAATTTATTATTCGTCAGAGAATTCTCAGTTAATTTACACTTTAAATGAACGGGATGTAATAAAGCTCTTAATTTTTGATTGTAAATAGTATGGGATTCCAATCAGCCGAAGTTTATATAGTAGTTCATCATGCCAGACTTTATCAAAGGCCTTTTCAATATCTAGAAATGTAGCTGATGTATGTATAAAATGTTGAAAGTTGGTAGCGATATAATCAATTAATATTAAAAGTTGATGGATTGTAGAATGATTATATCTGAGTGCAAATTGATATTTTGGTAGTATGTCATTTTGACAAATAAATTTTTGTTATCTTGAAAGTAATGTTTTCTCAAAAATTTTTGATAGAAAGGATAACACACTTCCTGAACGAAAATTAATTGGGAGTGAGTGATCTTTATTGGGTTTAGGAATAGGATAAATTATGGCTAATATCCAAAATTTAGAGAAATAATTTAGTTTGAGGCATACATTATAAATTGCTGTTAGTGAACTAATGAATGGGAAAGGTAATTGTTTAAGAATGTAATTAGTAATTTGATCATGTCCAGGAAATTTTTAATTTTTAAGTTTTTGAAATTGTGTTAGAAAAATTTTTATCAAAAAGGATATTATTAGTAAATGTATCTGCAAAATGTTTTGCTAATATATTTGCCTTTTGAAGATACGTTGTTGCTATTGTATTTCCTTATTTGAGAGGAATTAATTGTTTTTTATCTTTAGTTATGGTTTTAATTGCTTTCCATAGAGAATTGGTTAAAGATTATAAGTAAATTTTGAAAATTGAAAATATCTGTATAATTCAAGTGATTTTTAACTTTTCTGCTTAAAGAATTTTAATGTTTTTTAATAAAATGGTCTTCGAGTATTTTGCCACTTTCTTCGAGTTTTACGTTTAAAAAAATAGTTCCCATTAGTGAGTGTTAGAATTGTAATTTTAGGCAGTAGTTAAAGTTTGTTGAAAAACAATTATAGACTGGTCTATTTCTGTTGTGTACAAATTTTGTGGGAATTTATTTAGTCTAATTATATTTTCTTTAAAAGTATTCCAATTAACTTACCTTTAATAAGTGCATTACTAGTAACTTTTATAGTTGTAATTTTCTGAAAGCTAATTAATACCGGATCATGATCCGAATTCAAAGCTGGGACGGGATATTGAATTATTAGAAAATTTATATTTTTAGAAATAAATATATCTAATATGTCCGGTAAGACGTTGTGATCATAGGAGAAGTAGGTTGGTTGTAATGTCGCGTGAATATTGCAAATGCGTTCAATTTGTTAACTATGTTCAATAATATTCTACCTTAAGAAGTAGTTGTTCGACATTCCCAAAGTGAGTGTTTTGCATTTAAATCTCCTATCATCAAACTTTGTTCTTGCTGTTGTTGTTGAATATAGATTTGAAAATTCAAATTGCGAGAGAATTGAAATTGCCGCCATTTTTAAATCTCTAGATGTTGGAATAAAAATTTTAGAATGTTTAATATTACGTTTAATAATGATAACTAATCCTCCACCATTTAGATCTAAAGTTCTATCTTCACGATAAATAATATAACCAGGGATATGTATTTTATTATTATTTTTAAGGTGAGTTTCAGTAATGCACGGAAGGTCTCTTTTGCGATCATGAAATATGTGTTTAAATTCATTGTATTGTCGTAGTAGATGTTTGCATTCCAATTTAGAATATTAACTTTTGGATACATGTCTATTATGAAGTATTTTTGGAAGTAATTCTAAAATCATATTTTGAATTTCGAGAACTAATATATTAATTATTTGACATGAAATTAGAGGAATTAATTAATGAAAGGAATTACTTTAGTTGGTAACTGAAGAATATGTTGAAGAAAGAAACTTTTGCGATTTTTTAGATGTGTTTGGGAGATTTGGAAAGTTTTTAGTGGTATTTGAAGGAGGAGGATAATATACGTAGTGATTTTCATTTAAATTTTGTTGGGAAACACTTGATTGAGAAATATTTTGAATACTATGTACATTTGAATGAGAAAGTTCTTTTCAATATAAGGTTTTTGAAATATTCATATCCTCTATAATTCGCAGAGTGATTACCTAGACAATTAAAACATTTTGCAGGGTTTTATACATCGGGTGTAATGATGTTTATCTAGACAAATAGCACATCTGAGGGAGTTGGCAGTTTGCTTACGTCTGATTGAACTGCTGGCAGTTTTTACATTGTATAGGATTTTTTTTATTTATAACAAAAAATTTACAATCTATTTTTTTACAAAATAATAAGTAAATATCTCCAAACTCAAGGAGTGCTGTATAAGTGTTTCATAATGAAATTTCTTATCGGTCTTGTGTTGCCTGTCTTTCTAACAGGGCTGTTGATCGCGCACACATCGGCCCATGTTCCTGCATTTACATGTCCACTTTTTGAGGATTTCGTGAAGAATAATAGTTTCAATGTTGCTGTTTTGTGTTTGCACGATGCGATAAGCTCTTGTTGAAACATTTCTGTGTTATTGAAGTAGTTGTACCTTTCTTTTTTAGTATTTCTCTGGGTATACTTGCAACCTTTGTAGTTGGCGGGATGAGGCCTCTCATCGACAGATGCGAGCCAGCTGCGTTTGACTTTTGCTTTTCTTTTAGAACACTTGATCTAGGTGTCATGTTTTTTTTCGAGCATTTAACACACCTGGTGACGGGTATGCCACAGTACGACCTGTATGTTCAGTATCTCGTGACGTTTTGTCCTGTGACTATCTTGCGTTCAGGCGTCTGTTGCGAAGCAGAGCAACACATGTTACAGTGCGGGTTAATTTTGAACACTTCTTTGTTGTTAGTGGGCTCTAAGGTCTATAAGAAAATAGAAGCAGAGGTGATAGTAGTGCGTCTGGCGGACATTTACAATGTCTAACTTTATGATCCTTTTTCCAGAAGGCGCGCGCCTATGATGTCTGTTAGCTTACTCGTGAATAGAAGTAGAAGAGATGTACGACAAGACAAAACCAATAATACGACAACGTTTACTATTATATGTTTGCGAACTGTATGTATACGTAAGTGCGTGAACTAGTTGCTATGATAATAGTTTTATTATTTTCCTGTAAGTATTTAAGAGTTTCGGACGTTATTTTGAATTTGTCGTTGCTAGAGTATTGGTTATTTCGAGATTTCTGTTCGTTTAGGCTTCCTTTAAAAAGAATGAATCATAGCTGGAAACATATATTCACATTTGGGCACGGAAAATTGGAGTACAGTGTTTTGGAAAGTTTACCTCATTGTTTTCTGTGTGGCCGCGCTATATCAA
>BOPP01000090.1:2525778-2537745 GCA_017312745.1 Gryllus bimaculatus
GATTTTTGTAGAAAAAAGGTTTTTGTTTTTCTTTGGTGGACCCCCCCAAAAAATAAAAATTTGGGTTTTTTTTTTTCCCAGTTGGAAGGTATCCCACCGGTACTCTCATCTACTTCTTCAATACTATAACCAAAGCAGAGTATTATTTTAGGGTTGGCTGCAAGTGGGATAGTTTAGTACAGCTGAGGTAAATGTTTCAGTTAATTTGGTTGAGAACTCTATATGGGAGTTTGTAAGGGGTGAGGTTCTGGTTAGTCGATGGATAATGCTGCCTCTATTGTCTAGGATGTTGAGGGCTAAGTGGTTTGGATGGTTTTTCAAGGCCGCTGGGATAGTTTGACTGCTAAACTATATTCTTCCAAGACAGGGGCATTTTTAAGTCCTCTTGTGCAGTGCCTGCATTTGTGATGAACCATGGTGCTGCCGCGATCATTCTTAAGGATTGAAATCTCTGGATGATCGAGAGATTACTCTTGCTTGCTGTGCCCAGATTTGGATGCCGTAGGTCCATATTGGGATTATGATAGCTTTATATATCAACAGTTATTTTCCAGTGATAGTTTTGAGTGGTCTCCTAGTATCCAGTATAGTTTGCTTGTTTTGAAGTTGAGCGTGTTTTTTTGGGCTAAGATGTGTGCTTCCATGTTAGCGGATTTGTCTAGATGTATTCCAAGTATTTTACACTTTCACCTTGTACTATTAGGTTGTTGTGATTGTGACAGTAGGCAGTTGTTTTTTTCTCGGGGGTAAAGATTATATGCCCACTGATTATTTTCGTTGATTTTTATTTTCCACTTCTTGGGCCCAATCTTCAATCATTGGTGAGATGTTCTTGTAAATGTCTTGATTGCGACATTAGGGTTCGTTCATCCGAAGCCTGAATATGGCCGTATCATCTGCAAAAAGTGGCGTATGGTTGTTTATCTCGGTTTGTATACTCAGTTAAGTTTATAGAGTGGGTATAGGATCAGTACGAGTACAACTACCGTGTGTTACTCCGCACCTTGATTGGTGGAATTCAGATAATTCATTTTGATATTTTGATTTGGAAGCGTCGGTGGATAGAAAAAGATTCTTGATAACGTTGAAGAAGGGATACGAGAAAATTCTTGAGTTTAAATAAGAGTCCATTTCGTTGCCAGACTTTGTAAAAAGCTTGCGTGGCAATGTCTAGAAATTGCCTGAAACAGTATTTCTTTCTTGGAAGCCAATTCTCATGTAGGTTGGTTCTATTTAACTTGTTCGACGGTAGAATGCTGCTTGTCTAAAACCAAATTGGATGAATCAGGGAACTCGGTTATTGGTTGCTATGTGAGTGAGTATTCTTGATAGAAGAAGTTTCTCAAATACTTTTGGGGAAGAATAGGAAGTATATTGTGGGACGGTAGGAGGGTTCATGTGAAGGTTTCCCAGGCCTTGAGAAAAACTAATTTTGGGCCTACTTTTCCATTGCTCCGGGTTAGTGCCCTGTTTCTATAATACTGTTGAACGAATGCAGTAATTAATAGTTCTTGCCTTTTCGTGTAGTTCTTTTGAGAAGAGTGTTGTGATTAAGTCATAGCCAGGGAGCTTTTTTGTTTGATAAGGGAGTTTATGCGTTTTGGTAATATTCTCTGGGAGTGACTGTGCGGGGTGGTAGAGTCATTTGTTGGGGAGTTAGGATAATCTTTGATTGTTTGCTCTTGGTTAGTTATTATATGCGATGAGTCTGGAATACATTAGCAAAGAATTTGGCAAAGGTATACGCTGTCTCTGTGGGTGTTTCTTGCCCCAACTCTTGTTTTCGTCTAAACCAGTTTGGGGGATTTTATTTTGTCGTTTTAGCTTCCCGTGGCTTTAAATAAGTAGTAATTGGGTATCTTCTGTTGGGGGTAAGGTGGTTATGAAATCTTGAGAAACCTGTTGTTGCTTGAATTTCTTTAGGAGGCGTTTTAGTTGCCTAGTTGCTCTGTTGTAGTTGGTACGGTCTTCAGGGTTATTTTGAAGTATCGCCTGCATTCTTCTTAGTCTTCTTTTCTCGGCTATTTTTCAAAGGAACTTATTGGATATTTCACGCAGCCTTGGGGGTAGTGAAGTTGCAATGGAGCGGTCCAAGCTGCTTTCTTGAATATTTCTGTATCTATATACTCAGTCGCGCTTCGGTCTATTTGGTCAGCTGATTTTTAGTGGTTAATCGCGATGTTTGTTTTTCATAGCATAATCTGTTTTCGTATACAAGTTCCAGTTTATCTTTCTGTTCGTTAGTGAGCGCGGAAGGCGATTGTAGGATAATTTTGTTGCGCGGACTTGTGAATAAAATTATTGGAGTGTGGTCTGAGGACAGTTCTTGAGAAGATTCGTATGATACAGTTAGTGGGTGGCGTTTCCTTTGTTTTGAATATTGTCAATTACATCTGGAAATTCCTCTCTCTGGAGCACTGAATTGATTCTTGGTGGGAACTGTATATACACTAGTATTACTATCGCAAGACGCTGTCTTTGCCTTACCCTTCTATTAGCATCAGGGTCGAGGACGTCAGGAGTCGGCCTTTTTGACCGAGCTGGTGTGTATATTTGCCATTAATTCTGCGTCAGGTTGACGGGAGCTGATGAATCATGAGCCATGCCGTTGCTGTCGCTGCCTGTTGATTCTTCGGATGACATTTCTTGAAGTAAACAGATTCCCGGGTGTCAGTAGCATGCAATCGCACTACATGCTACTGATCCTACCCGAAAGTAATTCGGTAATCGACGAGTTTTAGTATTGGTTGTCTTTTGTTAGGTTGATATGAAGAGGAATGAAACACCGTTATGTTTTACAACTGTAACTGTTCACTTAGAGGTAGTGCGCACTGGTTATTATCGCTAAACTTTTCCTTATCTTGGCAATTTTTGTCTAATTCTAGTATTTGCAATGCTATTAAATATTCTGGTAAGCTTTAGAATACTGCGACCTTGATTGTTATCTGTTAAGTCTATTGCACATACTTCTAATTCTTCATGTTTTTTGCCACATAATCTGTATACGGAAGGTACAGGATACTGGTTGTTAACTAGTTCTGTTTTGATTTCATCATTGGAATAAGTAGTTAGATTGTTATAAATGAATGCTGATAGGGTTTTCTTAGTAGGATCACGATAAGGAAAGTATTGTATATTGTTGGTGTTACAAAACTTTCGGTAATTACGAAAATCTTCTATAGAGTTAAAATGTACTGATATATGGTCTGTCTGTGTTTTAGTAGTAAAATCGTGTTTTGAAATACTTTAAATTGAAGATATGAATGATGCAAATAAGTTAACAATATTTTGATTTTTGTGAATGTTAATTGGAGGAATTTTAATATTTTCAATAAGTACGTTGTCTTCAGTTTCTCATGAATCTAAATCATCCATAGTTGAAGATAAAGACTCGAGTTGATTAGATGTTGGAATATTGTATTTGGTGCACTGACCGTCATCACTTCGTTTCACTCTTTTCCTCTTGTTTTTCACGCACACCTCACTTCCACCAGTTTTATTTTGGGTTTGGGCGCTGTTCTCTGTTGAGAGTTCTTGATTGTTAGTATTTGCTGACTGACTAATTATTTCTAGTTGAACTTGCAGTTGTGGATACAGTTGTTGAGATTGATTTTGAAGGAACACTATTTGTTGCTCTAATGATATAATTTTTTGTTCATTTGTTAGAGGTTGTTGATCTATGAAGATAATTGGAGTAATTTGTAGTTGAGTTGAAACAGTATTACAGTTTGAGTCTACATTTTTGTAGTGATGTATTATCCACATGCTGCCCCGTAAAACTGTGGCCGCTTATATTTTCCATTTTAGTCAAATATTATATATAGTTTATAGGTTTCTTCACAAATTATTCACTAAAATTCAATGTCTGCTGAAAAATATTAGCTAGTTGTGATCAGATAGAGCTGTTTGAACGCGAACACAAACACGAACATTATGCACAGAGTTCACTAATAGACGGCCGTGCCGGGGCTGAGGTAGCCAGCCCGGTGCGGAGCAATAAAGACTGCGATAAGCGGTGTGACCTGCGCTGTACTGTGGTCAAGCGGCGAACCGGACCGTGTCGTGAAGACAGGGGAATCGCGGAGCGTTGTAAGGGGGCTGAAGGGGGCGTGAGGGTGCCGCGCCGTGTCGGGGACATGCGGAGTTGACGTGGAGGTGGAGTGGGGGCAGCACGGGGCGGAGGGGGTTGAAAGAAACAGTGACACAATCGGCAGAGTGGCAAGACTGTCTATAATGCGTATATGTATCTGTAGGTGTGAATGGAAGAAGAGTATGACAAATGAAGGCGGGCGCAAAAACGAAGAGGGGGCGTTAGTGACAAGAGATGCGAGTATGGAGAACATATTAAGAGTAGTCAGATCCGAAAGAGAGGAGAGAAAGATCATACCAACGGATAGCACGAGAGACAGAGGAGAGGTGAGGAAGTCTGCATCAAGCAGGTACTGTACATTGTGAAGAAATGAAGGCTGCGTAGGATAAATAACAAGAGTGTGACTAGAACGGGGAAAGGAAAATCCCGGAAGAAGGCAGCATCGAAATGGAAAACTGAATGGGAGGTCGGAATCGGGAACAGTGATAAAACTGGAAGTGTAGTGACATACGGAAGAAAGTCAAGACCAGAGACGGAAGCAGATGAGGGGAAAAAGGGATAGCGGACTAGGAAGTGATAGAGCAGGGTGACAAACAAGGGAATGGCGCGATGTGACATCTCGAAACCTGTCCTAATCATTCTTTTCATCGGAAGCACATGCCGTACGATCAAATTTGTGGGTGCCGATACACACTGCAAGTCAATTAGAAAAAACATCCTGCAATTAGCCCTATGCTTTCACCGATTTCAAATGGCCAACACCTGCAAAGAAAGTGTCATCCAGTGCGCTCGCTTGCGATTAACCACCACTGCTCGCCGCAAGCGGCTCTTCTTCAAAGGCCGTTTCCTGCGAGGGTCAGGTGAGGAGACAGCTTCAGCTAAAATAATACAACTAATTTTTATTTTATACACAAATATCAACTATACATAGTGTAAACTACTAATACAATTGTTTTCGAATTTTAGTTATATCTGTTGTTCATTTTTGTAAGAAATACATTTCGTCGTGATAAACTTTGGCGCAACTGCGATCTTCCCTCCAACATGAGCTACCTTCTTTGGAGCTCTTTCCTCACAAATTTGAGAGCTCTTATCTGCGTTCACGACGAAACAGGTCAGCTGTGAAATCACACGCGAGAGGTCGGTGAAAACTGGAAAAGTGCGGTAAAGTTGTCTCTCCGAATTGTCGAATGAGAAAATTGATTAATGAACACAAATTAAAGAACGATAATTTTCGCGAACAAAAAATTAAAATTAGTTCATGACATGTGGATTTGATTCACAAAGCAAATCCTAAATGTCTTTTTTATATAATTTAAATATAAAATGATAAAGTGGTTATATGATATACGTTTTCAATATTTAATAATTTTGCTTATTAACGATGTTCATAATGAAAAAAGTAATAAACTTTCATTGCTAATGAAATAAAATATCTCAAATAAAATTGACTTTTACAATAAGAAAAGCATTGATTGTACCTGCTCTCACTGAATGTCATTTGACTTTGAGAAAAAGTTCTTTGTAGAAACAAAATATAGTACGAAAATATTGGCAAATTTGAAATTTTTTAAAGTAGTTGTCAGTATGTATCGAGAGCCAAAATTTACATCGTGGTATCAGAACTGTATGTAAATTCAAAGAAAAAATATGAGGGCATGTTATGTCAGTCCGTGGCATTCCCTTGTAAGTAGCGAGTGAGAGGTAGTACCGAAAAGTGGAAAAGTTAAGGACGCAAGAATCTGGGAAGTAAATTGAAGGTGAAGGGGAGAGCGGGCAGAGTGGCTTCAATGAGTCGTAGCAAACATAAGCAGGGGTACAAGCATACGCAAGGTGGTATGATTGAGCAGAAAGAAAGCTGACGGTCTTCAAATGGGAGCAAGTGAGCGAATGTGAGCGCGAAGGTTCAATAGGGATTGCTTGCTTCCTGTCTGATACATCATTTGCGTCAACTTTTGTAGCTATTAGTACCGAAAGTGTAGTGCATTTCCCCCAAGGATGGGGCGTTTTTCCCTCGCTGGAACGTGAGGCCCTAGTGTCCAAACTCTGCTACCGTCATGTCACGAACCGTAGAACCTTCGAGAGAGAGTTGATGCAGAGATAAAGGTAGTGAAGTCACAGACGTAAAACAACGCGAGACTCCCCGAATTCCTGGATGAGCGACCATCTGGGAAACCTGGTTACTAATGGCGACGACATCTGACCGTAGAGATAAAATGAATTGACGGACGAGACAAAAGGACAATTTTAACGTAGGATTACTCCAATAAAACGCTCAAACCCGCAAAGATGGCTGTGAGACGTAGTTCCGAATGAGACGCATGATTTCTTTTTTTAAACAAAACAAGGGTGGGTGCATGATTGAGGAAGTGTGGGGACGTCACGGCTTCATCAGGACGCCGGGCAGCGAAGCGGCAAGTGCGGACAAGTGCCGCACGCCGAGAGAGTACCTGATCCGAGTACTCGATGGAGCGCCGCCCATTCCCCCAATATCGGGTTGCATATCGTGATTTATCGCTGCCCTCCCGTAAGAGATGTATGGGGATGATGGAAGCGTCCGGTGGACGCGTGCGTCGCGCCGCCGGGCGCCCGCGGGCGGAGGTGGGCGCGGGGCTCGGGTGGCCTTACCAGAGCTCCCCGCCGCCTCCGCAAATTCCGCTCCGGGAAAGAGCGGGAGAAGGATTGATTACTAGTGATTCCGGGTGCGACTACTACTAAGGTTATTAATCACGTTAGTGTAATGCATGTTTCTTTGCTCGGGAGGGGGGCGGTGATCTTGCTCCGCTGGATGGCGAGATCCGGAGCAGACCTACCGTCGGCTAGTGGGGTTTTCCACAACCAGATATCTCCCGGAAACCGCCCCAGCCGGTGCAAGGGCGAAGCTCCTGACCGCTCTCCTGGCACGTGTAGTAGCGTAGTGCATATAAAAGTGTGTGTATACAGGGTAGATTTGGACAAGGAATGGGAAGGAGGGTTCGCGCTCGTTCCGTGGCCCGATTAACAGGATGCTACTCTGGCATTCGCCTGGTGTTGATTGGAAAAACCACGTAAAACTGAATATATCAGCCGGTTACTAGAATTCTCCTGGAGACAGCAACAGAACTCGATCTAGCAAGCAAGCTAGTGTCACAAATCCTACTGCCGACGGAACTTGAACCCCAGGCCCTCCCGTTGATTTATGGCGACAGAAAATTACCGAATTTGGGGCGTAGTGAAACTTATATAAGAGAATGTGATGTCACGATTTTTAGGGAATTCTTATAGAAAAGCGTTTTTGATGCATTAAAGAAAACAAACTAGTTGTTGAGAGAATTTATCTTTGTTATTGCCTAGAAAATTTTTTAACATTGTTATGACATTTTGTACAGTATTTAGCTTTCTTATTGCCATTTTAAATTTTCCACTAATTTCATAATTAAAGGAACAGTAAAAGTAAGTAGTCGTAAACATTCAGAATAAGTAAAAGAAAGTTCTTAGTAAAAATAATTTCAGTTCACATTGAAGTAAACATTGAATGATCAAAATTTAGTCTACAAATTAGGACAAATAGAATTAATTGATAGTATATTTCGCGCAGAATTATTAATTTAAAAAAATGAACATTTGAAACTAGAATTATTACTACATAAATGCGCTTATTGCATTCCCCTAGTATCTTATTTTTAACACATTGGAAAAAATGTCTATTGCTTTAAAAAGAACTGTACTATTAATGTATATTTCTCTATCATTTTACCAACAGTTCTATATGAGTTCTGATCAATGTAAATTGTTATTTAATTGCTAAAAGTCTTAAGTAATAAATAGATATTTGTGTAAATTGATGAATAAACACTATTAACTACAAAATAATGTTTACAATATTACTAATAAATATTTTATAAATCTTCTTCGGTGATTTATATTTTTAAATGACAATATAAATAGAGTAAATTTTCCATCAGTTTCAACATAAACATATTTTTTCTTGATATTTCGTTTTTGAAATCTCAACAGGCTAAAATGTTTGAACAACCTACTATCCTCTGTGTGACTGAAAAAGGGTTTTCTGAAATTAATTCCGCAAGACTTCCATTGCGTTGTATCTCGTAGCTTCATTATTTGGCATGGTTGTCAAAGATCGGCTGTCAGTCTAATGACATCCATCTCTTCGTCTCTGTATTTTCGTCGTAATAATGTGGAGACAATATTACGATTCGCAATGAAACCTTCATCTCTCTGCATGTGGACTGATCTTTGTCGAGAGGAGTACTTTACGAAAATCGACTTCCTTGAAACAAATATTTTTCAATATCTTGAACGGAACAAGAGAGTTATCTGTTCTTTGGACTACCTACAACGTTTCGTTAATATAGTGTGGTACTCTCTATAAACGAGCTATATATGCGTTTCTTTGTTTTCATTGAAATAATTGAGTTCCATAGCATTGGGTTCAACTGTCTTGTGGCTATTTTTCCTCTTATATTTTTATTTTTCACATCCTGTTCGTCTCTACCATCTGCTGCTA
Organism: Gryllus bimaculatus; assembly: GCA_017312745.1. NCBI lineage: Eukaryota > Metazoa > Arthropoda > Insecta > Orthoptera > Gryllidae > Gryllus > Gryllus bimaculatus. Next base: position 2,534,376 of record BOPP01000090.1, read on the forward strand.
GTGTGATTCTCAAATACTTATATTGTGGTTTACCTTTAATTATTCCTATACTTGTCTCTAAATCATGGGGCATACCTCCCACTACCATATATTCAGTTTTTTGTAAATTTATTTCCATCCCCCATTTTCTATATTCTTCTGCTAATTTTTTGAACATATAAGTTACATCGTCTTCGTCTTCAGCTATTATCACCTGGTCATCTGCAAATAGTAGTCTAAACAATATTTCATCGCCAATATTCACACCCATGCTTCTGCACTTTCTTTTCCATTCTTTTAGGGCTTTATCAATGTATGTCATTGTTGAGATGTTCAAATTTTTGCACAAATTATTGTTGGTGACGAACCACGGAGCATATATATCTCAGTGTTTTTATTTCGAATCTTCTCAGGATCTCAGGTTTGACTTGCTGGCAGTTCCCCAGAGTTCGATGCCGTAAGTCCATGTTGGCTTGATTATTGTCTCAAGAGAGAGATGGTTTGACTTGCTGGAGTTCCCCAGAGTTCGATGCCGTAAAGTCATGTTGGCTGATTATTGTCTGTACAAAAAATTTGTTGGATAAGGAGAGCTTAGAGACCTTTGGTTAAGTAGCCATAATAATTTTTCTCTTATAATTTCAGTTGTGATTCTTTCCTCTTTTTCACGATGTGAGGTTTTCCAGTTAAGTGCTGGTCTACGATGTAAAACGCAGATACTACAACAGTTGTTACTGAGAGTTCTGAAGAATTACAATTTCACTTTGGGACCTAGTTCTTTTCGAAGTGAAAAGGTAATCGTTGTGTTTTGCTGTGTTTATATTATCTCATTGATTCGTCATTCTTCTATCCTTGTCCAGCTGCGCTGCAGGTGTTGTGAATGCTCGAGTTGAGTCGCTCGTCGACAGCTAATAATACGCTGTGTCATCAGCAAATGTAGCCATCAATTGTGCGCTCTGTTGTTGGTAAGTCAAGAAGTTAGATAAGTAGCAGAATTGTCCTAAGATTTCCTTGAGGGAACTGCTGACTTTGGCCTAAATCCAGAGAAACAATCTTGGATTTATATTGAAAAAGCGGTTGGATAGATACGTTTTAAAATGTATGGCTGAGAGTGGGGAGTAATTGTTTTGATTTGAATAGGCAGTCCTGCATGGCCAGACCTATCAAATGCTTGTGTACGTCCAAGAAAGCAGCAGAGCAATATTTCTTTTCTCTAGGCTTTGAGATATCTTGTTTTACTATTCGGTTGTGTCTGATCTATAGTTGAGTGAACCTTACACGAAAACCGCATAATTGAAAGTGTGGTATTATATTACGGTTATTTGTTTAAAGCGTTGTAAAAGTAGTTTTTCAAATACCTTGGATAAAACTGGGGAAGACTTATTGTCTGTATGCTGCAACGTCAGGGTGTAGCGGTTTTCCAGGTTTCGTATGGCTATCACTTGTGCATACTTCCAGAGGAGTCGGATAGTGGCTTCGCTTATAATGGGCATTAAAGATGATGTGACGAATGATAGTGCTTCTTGGGTAATTCTTGTAATATTGTACCAGTTTATAAGATTATGTCCTGGGGCTTTTAGTAGGATTTATGGGCTTTTAATGGGTTTCTTCTATTTGCACATAAATTGAACGTCTGATGGGTGCCGACTGTTGGAGGGGAGCTGTAAACTTTCTGTTACCTGCAATTTTCCGAAACTACTTCGTTTAGCTATTGGTTTGAAATACTGTTAGAAAAGTGTATAGCAAGACATTCGGCTTTTCTTCAGGACTTCGTGGCCAAGTGCCATCTTGTCTTCTAATAGGCGAGATGTGTTGTTGTGGCCGATTGTTTTTTTTTTTGTTGCTTTCCCACAGTGAGAATTAGTTATAGTGTTGTGACAAGGAAATTTAAAGTAATTGGAAAATTTGGGTGTTTTGGTCTTTTAGTCTCCTTTTAGTTCTGCTGGGCTGATGCGTTAAGTTTAATTTTGTCTTCAGCTATCTGTTACATACTACTTCCTCTAGGTGGTACTGGTGACGTGGTGGATCTACGAAGTCGGCGTTTTTCAGTTATTTTTTGTCAATTCTTTGGGGTACGGGTGAGTTCTTGATTAATTCAGAATTTTGGTGTTGGCTTCCAGGCATAGCGTTCCGTATAACCTCTGTTTAGATGTAAAACTGCAGTTTCTATATCAATGCTTGATTTTCAAGGCATATTTACGCTTAACGAGTGGTTAACGTATATTCGAATTTATCCCAGTTTAGTAAACTTCTACAAAGTTAGGTGTGATTGCGCTCCAATAAGCGGACGAACAGATGGTCACCTCTACTGGCGTATGATCGGAACTAAGGTCGTAGTGGTTTTAATATTGGTTGCAGCAGTATTATTCTTATGCTAAGAAAAGTCAGAAGATCAGGCGTCTTGTTTCTATCAGTGGGCAGTATGAAGGTTTCTCCCTGTTGATAGTGTCATAACATTCAATTGTGTATTTGCCTTAAGTAGATTCTTCGCCCCTTAAGGTATTGAGACGTGAGCCCATGTTTGATGTTTGGCGTTTAGTCTCACCGGCTATGAATCTCCGTCGCGTTTTTCAGAAACGTAGCAAATTGACTTTTTGCGTTATTTCGGTGTTCGGAGGACAATAAACTGTGTTTAGGGTTAGGGTCTAATCGTTTTCTGTAATCATTACGGGAGGTGGCCTGAATTTCTTCTGTTTTGTATTCGGTAATCGCTCATGATGTTTGACCGTTTACGAAATGATATTGACCGTTCCGCCGTGCGCAGTTCCGTCGCGGCTGTTAGTAGTGTAAGATTTCGTATCCCGGAATTTGAAGATCAGCTTTTTATCTGTGAAGTGTGTTTCAGATATAATGCATGATATCTATGGCTGTTCGGTGAGGAATTGCTATTACCTCTCGGCGATGCTGGAGTATACCATTAGCGTTCAGGGGTAATAAGAAGTTTTATCTTCCGCATTTAACGCATTGTTTGGGATATCAGTGTAGTGATTAAATTAAAGAAGGTATTTATTTGTCACGGATTGCTGTTTCAGAAATGTTTGAATCTCTGACAAGGATTATCAAGGACTTGACTGGTTCTTTCTTGGTCGTTTTGTAGTTCCATGATTAGAATAATTTTTTGTATTCCATACTGGTTTGGATATTTGGGATAAATAGATTGCATATCATGTAGTCTGCTCGTGTTTTCTTACGGATTGTGGGTTGGATTGGAAGTGCTTATTTTTGGGGAGTGAATGAGTAATGTGGAAATCTTGAGGCATTTGGAACTATTTGCTTCTCTTTATGATTTAAAATTGGCTATTTTGGAAAGTTATTTTCTATATTGAATTTTTGGGGCTTTTTTTTTTCAATATTTTTTCCTGGTCATTTTTTCTCCCTGGGAAACATACTTGTA
>BOPP01000090.1:2544891-2566716 GCA_017312745.1 Gryllus bimaculatus
ATTATTATTATTATTATTATTATTCCATCTGCAGTCTCTTAATTATCACTACCAGTAAATAATAATGCATTTGTTTATATCAATATTTACTTTTAAAATATTTGAAATTAGTACTTTGAAAATAATTAAAGACCAATCAACTAGATGAATGCAATAGATGTGAAAGGGACACATTAAACATTGTGGTTGGAAAAAAATCAAGAAAAATGAATTGTAGTGTGAAGTGAATATTAAAACGCCTGACATGAGACAGAGTCGAAAGCTGATAATCTTTGAGTGAATAATACGTAATACGGTTACATGTCATTAACTTAAAATACTAATACCAAATTTCTATGCGAAGGATTTTACAACATTCCTCATTTGAAATAGGAACCCCGCGCGGACAAGAATGAGTTGAAGGAGACACGAAGGGCGAGAAGTGGAACGTAGTAGAAGAACGCGGGAGACAAAAAGTGCCCGGCGCAGGTCGATGGGCGTTTATCTTTCAGTGGGCTCCGCCAGGTGGGGCCACTCCCAAGCCAGCGACAGCAGGCGTCCGTCAGCGGTCTCTCCTCCTAGTCCATCTCCGTCCTCATTAGTGCGCGCTGCCAATTAGCCACTGCCGGCCATCCGGCCATGCCAATATTCGTCCGCGCGGGTCCGCAACCGACGGAAAGGATAGAGTGAGACGGAGAGGATAGGGTGACGTGGGAGACGGTGGGAACGGGTGATGGAGTCCTTAATGACGGAGCTGTCGTCGAAAGAAGTGTCAAAACGACGCTTTCGTTCATGCATTGATGACGGGATCGCTGTTGATGGGAGTCTGTCATTCGAGTCATAAGTAGCGGGGTCGTTAGGGGAAGGGTCGTTGTTGGAGGGGTCGTTGGTGGCGGGGTCGTTGGTGGCGAGGTCGTTGGTGGTGGGGTCGTTGGTGGCGGGGTCGTTGGTGGCGGGGTCGTTGGTGGTGGGGTCGTTTGTGGCGGGGCCGTTTGTGGCGGGGTCGTTGATGGCAGGGTCGTTGATGACAACGTCTTTTGTGAAAGGAGCGCCACAAGGAAACTTGCGTGATGCGTTGGTGACGGGGTCATAGGTGACGGAGCCAATGAAAACGGAGGTCGAGGTGATGATTGTTCTATGGTGATGGGGACGATAATGATGGGACGGTGGTGACAGGAGCGTTGGTGATGGGGGCGTTGGTGATGGGGGCGTTGGTGACGGGGCGTTTGTGACGGAGGGTTGATTACAGGAGCGTTTGTGTCGGGAGCGTTTGTGACATTAGTAAGGAGACATTTGATGTCAAATACTTCGAAAAGGGAGGCAATGGTCATGAGGACGCAGAAGACCAGATGACGGCAGCATGAACTACAGTGACGGGGAGGCAGCAGCAGCAGCATTTCTTTGGTGCAGATAAAAAAAGATTCAAAATAAAATCGTTGATTGATCGTCAACGACTGTCCGTTCCCGGAGCAACGCCGATTGACCGAACAGGGGTTTTCAATTTGTCACGTGCCAGCTGCTCCGCCCCCGCCGCACAGTGTCGACTGTGGCGCCCCCGGTGTCGCGTGGCGCATTGGCGTGCAAGCGGAAGTTATGACGTCGCTGCAGCGAAGGCGCGTGGCGACAGGAAAAATCACAACTGGAGATACTTGTAACAATTATATTAATTTTGTTTAAAAATGGCTTAATTTTTACTTTCTGACATTGTGATGGAATTACAATAGGGGAAGAATAGGTATTTTGAGATTTCAAAGAATTGATATGTGATTCATAAATGGATTTAGATATTTAGTTCTTAGGAATTATTTTATATACTAAAATATAGCAGATACACACAAGGAAATTTCCACTTTCACATTCAAAAAAGAATGATCGATTCAATATTAAATAGAATTTTTAATAAGTAGTCATTATTGAAAAAAATATTTTGAGGTTCACCCACGAATTATGTTACACAAAAGTAGGATGTTTGTCGTGCAGTAACTTGACTGCCATATCAATTTCGATTTTAATAAACGCATTAATATGGTTGTGATCGAATGAATTACATACTAAGGTATTAGAAATTATTCATAGTTCTAAATTGGTACGTGAATATGAGAAGAAAATTTCTCATTCCGATTTACTACTAAAGGCCATGTTAATGTTAGGTGAAGACCAATTATTCGTATTTTTCTCAAATACCTACATTTTCCACCATTTATGTTTATAAAAGCTCGATATTCATGCGGGAGCATGTCAAAATACATATAATTCTTCTGCAGTTAAAAAAACAAACTCCTTGCATTGATCAGTCGGAAAATCTTGTTGGAATATTACCTAGGGCCAACAATATGAAAAAGATATGGAAAAGGGCATTGTTAAAAATTGAAAGAAACATTAAATGCTAACAGATAAATTGAAGTTAATTTTACATCTACATAACGTACGTAATTGTTACTTTTATGAAGAAAAAGTTCTGGATTCAGAATGCAAATAAAATGAGGTTAGTTTAATGTGTTACATTTTCTCCAATACTACATTTGAATGGGTGAAAACCAGAACGGAGTAAGTGACAGTTTATATATTCTCAGAAAAAGTCTTTACTTTAGACTACATTTTAGTAGCAACGTATTTTCGTGGTTTGAATGAACAATTGAAATGTCGTGCTTTTAATGAAACAGAGCACCACGACTTTACAGTAATATTGACTTAAATAAACAGGTTTCTCAGAATTTATGAAATGTCACTTATAACGTTTTGGTCTTCACCCAATCGTTTGATAATTATAACAATTTTAACAAGCTTTTCTAGAAGAAATATTAAGCAAACATAAAATAATCATGTGGATAGGTCGATAGACGATAAACAGCGTCGAGCTAGGTTTAAAATAGAATGTCACTAAAAGATGTGAACGTAATTCGAGTCATATCATCGACACATTGAATTTTCTATTTATAGATCTGCTTGTGAACGCGTCACAGAAACCTCAGAATACAAAACGAATGTCGAGGCATACTGATGTCCAATTATCTTGTCCAGTTATGTGAGTCTGTGCGTGCTATGTGCGTTAGTCTGATGAACGTGTCGCAGGACAGGCTGATGCTGTATAAATAATAGACGATCGAGCCGTCGCCATCGTCTGTCATCTGGACAACCAAAGGCCACTAACGCCATTTCCGTCGCCTGTCGCCAGTGTATCTACCTGCCACCGCTGCTGCGGATTCTCCGTTTTCTGTTTAATAATGCAGTGGTCTTCAGGAGGCTCTGAAAAGAATTCGATCCTCCAACTGGGTGCGATTGACACATTGATGTGCATCACAAAATGAAGGATGCGTTATTAAGAATCTTCACAAAACCTATTTTCCAAAAAAAACAACATATTTGTTATTTCCATCATTAGAGAAGATTACTTTCTAAAGAAAATCTGTTATTACCGTTTGCGATGTTCAATTGAGAAATCCTTTTCCGCTTTTGGAATAGCAGAAGGAAATGGACGATGTTTTAATGTCATCATAATTTCCGACACACAAATTGAGATATATCTGAAGAAAACGGTTATGGATTGCGTTATTATAAAATTTACGATAGCAGCCGTACTGCGCCACGACATTATAAATGTATATGATTACGAGGGTTTAAAACGTCGCAGTAGTGAATATCCAAAAACGTAATAAAAACCTTCATTCAATAATTTTACGACAAATATTAGTAGATAAAGAGTTTGTCACTTGCAATTCACTCGCATTTTGCTCAACTTTTTGACTCGATTTTAATATCACCCAGAGCTCCACGAGTTGGATGTTGGAGAAATGGAAGAATAATACAGAACGTATTCACGAAACTTCTTGCAATGAATTACATTGACAGTTTACAAGATAATTTACTGCTGTCTTTTCGTTTAGTTGGTTGTAAAATTATTAAGGCAATTGCTTAACATTGTACACATATATTTCCTCATAAAACGAAAAACATTCATATTTTAGCAATTTAATTTATTGATCAATATTTATGTAATAAATTTAGTTTTATCTTTCGGTTACCGTATATAAATAAGTTTCAACGCTTATGACATCTATCTGCAGATGACTGTGGCGTCGTATTGAAATCTAAGTTCATCTTGAGTTCCGAGCTGTTTCATAAAATTTAGTCGCAATAAGAAACTCTGTCAGATTTGCTCAAAACTGTTCTCAGAACGTACGTAAGAGAAGGGAGGAAAATTTACAATAATTTAACAGTGGTTTTTAAAAGCTTTAATATCTACTCAAACGAAATTGTAGATAAAAGTGTTATATTATTTTGATAAGTGCATCTTTACCACGTAAGCGCTCACCTTTTTTGGTTGGCTTTAACTTAGAAGTACTGAATACGAACTGAGAATGGTTGCTTCTTTCCCTAAAGAAAGACAAAGTTGTAGTCTTTGAATGACAGCAAATGGGAAATGGTAAAGCGTACTCGCCTGTACGGAAATTCCGATAGATATACCATTATCAATAATAAATTGTTAAAGTATGTCGTTGCTATTAGAGTAATTTACAAACAGTCACATAGCGATACCCAGACTTAATTAAAACCAACATATGCTATTTGATAAACTTGAGATCTTTGCAACTGGGATTTGAAGTCTCCAAATAAAACCAGATCAGCATCCAAAAGACATGTTTGAAACAGCAGCAATCTTCACGAGACGTGTTTGAAATACTACTGAGAGCTTGGCGAACCACTGGAAAAGGAGGGAGGGGAAATAGGAAAGGAAGAAAAAGAAGACAACTTGCAAGGGGAAAGAATGGCACGTCGAAGAGTGACGGGGAGAGAAATCTCTTCAAAGTTGTGGTGGAATAGGGCTGGAAGGGATAGACAGAAGCGACGGAAGAACTGAAAAACCGGTGTGGAGAAGGCGTATTGTATGACGTAGAACGGAGAGCAGCGATGCGGGATGCGCGCAGGATGATACTAGAGATCGGCGAGAAAGAACGATGGGCAGGAGAAAAAAGAGAGGTGGATGGGAATTTGGGTCAGGGAAGACAGTAAGAAGAAAGACTGGAGAGAAAGAGAAGATCAAAGGAGAAGAGGGATGTGGGAAGCGGGATTGGGAAAAGTGAGCGGACAAGCAGGTCGAGAAAGAGTGGGTGGGGAAAGAGGCAAGCTGAAGGGCAAGGTCTATAAAGCGGGACGGGGAAGGTGGTGTACGGTGGAGGGAAGCGAACACGCAAAGTGGGGAAGGCATTGACGGGTGGGATAGACGGGGAAACTGAGGACCAGGAGATCAAGGCGTGGGAAGCAGGTAGGGAAGGAATGGGATAGTCGGGTATCGAACTATTAAGATGGGGAATGCGGTGTCAGGAGAGCGGGACCGTCAGGCGGGCAAGCTACGGACGAGGAGGAGATGGCGTGGGCGGGGTCAACGGAATCGCGAGAGCGTCGGCAGCCCCAATGGGCGCCCAGACGCGCTGACCGCGCACCCGGCAGCGGCGGCGGTGGCGGGCCGAGCAATCAGGCGCGGCTCATACCCGCCATGCAATATTCAGGTCGCATCCATCATAGGCCACGTGACTGTGTCGTGGCCCCTGCTTGTCATGCATTAGCGGGCCGCCCGCCAGCCCAGGCGGAGGGGAAGCCCCTCGCTTGCACGCTCGCGCGCGCGCCGCCCGCGTCCCCAGACGTCTCAGGGCACGCCGGCCCCCAAACAAGAAACAGACGCCCCTTCGTCATTCGACTCGCACCGCCGCCGTCCTTATCTCAGACTTCAGCACTGCGGCCGCAGCCGCCGAGTAGCGTGGCCAACTACTCCCAATACTCCGATTTAATCTGCCTCTACCATTTCTACCTCTCAACCATCTTCCCCACTTCTGCTGGCTGTATTTTTACCACTACTGCCTCTTCCCACCTTCCGAACTTTTTTCATAAGACTTCATCGCGGCTACCGTCGCCACCACGACTATCACCACCATCGCCGCCACCAACGCAGCCGAATCAGACTACGTGGTTGCCTATACCCAATACTCCGCTACGAACCGCGTGGACCATCTCTGTTTCTGTACCATTTTCGCTGCCTATGTTGACTGAATTTGTACCTATCGAAAAAGACAATTTTTTAAGGAAACCTGGAACAAAGTTACAAAAATAAGAGCAAGTGTCTGCTAGATTTAGTTATCATCGTAATTAAACGTCACTCTCTTTAATAACGCTTATGGCTAATACCGCGTTCCGGACTGATGAGTTTGCAACGAGAAAAATAATTGCAACTACCTCTTAACTCCTTCCATTTCAATTTTTACTGCTAAATATACCGTTGTCATGTTGTCCTTGTTATCTCTCCAAACAGGGTTTATATTTTTTTCAACTTCTAACACCCTATCATCTCCATCGCCCCATCAACTTATTTCCGTCTCTCATTTCCTAATTTCGCCGTTTCAAATTCCTCAAAACCGAGTCAATAAACATTATCTTGCCTCTACTTGGATTTGGCTGTGAATTATTAGTAGTATTGTTTTGTATTATAAGTACTATTGTGCTGTATTACTTTCACACCGAAGGAAGTATATTTATTATCATACTTTTCTTCGTCAATTGAGGCATTTATCATACTATATACAAAAATAAATTCATCAATTACTGTGAATTACTCTATTCTCTTTGCGGCATTGAATTGCTGCGTCTTGATTCATGCGATTGACGAAAATTAAACCTAATTGTGTAATTGAAAAAAGAATTAAACTGATGTTTTAATCTACACTTTTTATATAACTTCGTATTCTTGTAAATAGAAGAGGCGGACAACTGTAAAATGTTTAAAATTTATCTTTTTAAGAACTTAGCAATCACAAGAAAACGTTTACACATGAACTTAAACGCCGAAGATACTACGCTAGGCTAGTAGGGATTACACTCAAGGTATAGTAACACTTACTTGATTTACTTTATTTAATAATGTGCTACTCAGAAAAGTGTGTACATTCTAACACAATATATCATTACAGTAAATCAATCTCATTATTTCAACGATCTTTCTACCCATCTTACTCTGTTCACTTCTTACAATTCTACTTACATTGACTCATATTGTGATCGTTTCTATATAGTGATAGCTCAGGCAGTTTTTTTCAATTGTTGCAGTATAATATTGAAAGACTAAATGAACACGATATGAATGTAATATTCAATGGCTATTAACCTGGTTTGTTCCTACCGTGAGTTTTGTTTTCATTTCAAATCATGTTATCTAAAATTATGAATGTTCACTGTTTTGGAGCTCATGGCATGAGTAATATCAAAAACAAATGACAATCTCTACTCAGATTTATTTCCTCTATCAAAAATACCAAAACCAAGCACGGTTCGGGTCACTTCATATTTTTGAATGAACTCAATATTTTGCTGAAAAAAGGTCTAGTTAAACAAATTGAAAAACTTTTTCTATGAGTATTATTTATTCCATTCGTAAATACTTGATATTTGAAAATGAAACAAATTTCATTGTATTCTGGAGCGTAAGTGTTACAACAGACATCATGACGTTGTTAATTCTCAAATCTAGTACCAACACAGACTCTGCGGATAGTATGCTCTATCGTGTGACTTTACTAATAAATCTATTACGCGATATCATCTACTCTACCACGATATATTGACCATACTTCTGCCAATATCTATATTTAAATGGATGTTTGGTGGAAATTACATAATATTTTTTAAGAGACTTAATGAAATAACTTGATGATATTGAGAGTCTTGAATTATTGTATTCTAAATTGATTAATGAATTGAGGAATATTTAGCATGAAAAGATAAAACTTAAAATTTTCAAAATTGCAAGTATTAAATAATGGTAAGATTAATTTTTAATAAAAAGGCAATATTAAACAGAAAATTTTATGCTAGTTGAAAAAAACGTTAAAGAACGGTTTGGAAGTTGGTTTTGAGAAAATGTTTGTTATTTTTTAAATAGAGTTAATTTCACTTCAAAGTATAATTTCACTTAAAAGTAGGAAAAATTTTCCAATGTTTTGGAAAAATTGATTGAATTTTTTAAGAAAACTTTTTACTTTTAAAAAAATATATATTCAATAATAAAGTTCGTGAAGAAGTCGAACATATTTTAAAATTTCCCAAATCTTGAAAAATAGAAATTCCAATTTAAAGAAAAGTTTTTCAATAAAAAAATGTGATAAAACCATCTTTTATCTCAGTAAACATTTTAAGAAAAAATGGAGCAATGTTTGAGGAAAGATTGAACATTTTATTGGACCTCCATATAACGTGACCCGAAAACTAAAAAAAAGTTTTAAATTCGAAGCACAGCGAAATCAGTCAGATTGATTTGTGACTACTAATTTCAATAAAAACCCCGTGTACAGTTTAATAGCAGATGATGTCCAGACAAACGACCAAACGGGTTGCCAAAACTACTTACTCAGTAATAAGGATTTACAAACTGTCGATGCTGTCTACACTACGTCTTCGAGAAAACCATTGATTATTTTAACAAGCAGGAAATGGATTTGGTATTAGGGTTCTATAACATGGATATTTCTGTTTAAAGTTGGACGGATTGGTACGTTGTAACGAAGATTGGAGACGAAACAGATCGGTGAAATGTGAAATGTAACAGGCAGAAAAAGAGGAACAGAGATGTCGAAATGCGAACAGAAGGAGCAAATCGGGAAGAATGGTAAATGTATATGTTGGACGAGCAGGTGTGACGTTAGGGAGTATAAACAATGGATAGACTGAATAACAAAGGTTGAGTGGGTATTAAAACGCAGCATTGGGAGAGACTAGATGGTAAAGAGGCTCATTTACAGTGGAGAGGCTGAATGGACGGGAGGCTGTGTCACAAGTGCTGGACGGCGGTGAGGCTGGAAACTGTTGAGGATGGACGGCGGAGAGCCTGGATGGCAGACAGGACAGCTGGGGAGCGGAGAGGCTGTACAGCGGTGAAACTCAATTACAGATGCCGGACGGTGGGGACAGAAGTTGGACGCACAAGAAGCTAACTCCCGGAGATGCTGAACGATAGTGTGTCTGGACGGCGGAGAGGCTCGATGTCTTTGAGACTGGACGGCGGGGATAATGGGCGGCGAGGAGGCTAACAGCGAGGAAGCGGGAGGGCCGGAGAGTCTGATCGGCGGTGAAGCTCAATTATGGATGTTGGACGGTAGATAGACTGAATGACAAGTAGAACGCACGGAGATACCGGTGGGTGGTGTAGCTGGATTCCGGTAAGTCGGGACGGCGGACAGGCAGGACAATGAAGAGGCTGAACAATGACGAAGGACTTGATCGACGCCAACGACGGGCAACTTGGACGATCGACAGATTCAGCTGGGCGATACGACGCCTGGAAAGGAGATTGAGAGAGTGGAAGAACGGTCCAGAAAACGACGTTTACCCAACAATCCATCACACCGGTCGCGTAGAGCAGTTACGGCAACGAACGCTTGCCTGGGCCAGAACCGGAGGCACCATCCGCTGGGAGGCGAACGTCGCGACACCCGATTAACATATAATATCGCCCTAATGGCGGCGGAGCGCGTGCGTGACCGCGCACGGGCTAAGCGCCGTGGGGCGCCGCCGAGCTCCCCCCTCCCCTCCCCCGCGCAACGGGATTCCACGGCGATGTTTGCTTTCCCAGGCTCCATGCCGCTGGGGGCGCGCTCCTGCGTCGAGCGCTCGCACTGATGCCCTAGTTGCTGCTCGGCCGGAAGGGTTAATCGAACAAATTCCCCTGCGCTCGCTACGCTTTCATTCATTTCTAAAAATAAAATTGAAAGTACTCACTTGCTGCTAATTAGCGATTTTCCTTGTAGTAAAGAAAGTATCTTCTTCGGTTAATTTTATAAAATTAAATGCATTGTAAATTGAATGTCAATGTAATGTAATGCAGTGCCGTACTATTGTAATTATTTCAGAATCATAATTATTTTCCTAACATCTGAAGATTTGAAGAATTCTTGATGACTCTTTTGTGAAGGAAATACGGCATTCTGGCAGTTCAGTAGTGCCTTACGTTGGCCCATTTACGAATTTATACAATATTTATACAATATCTCAATAACGAATAGAGAACTTACAAATTACTAGCACAACCTGTCAGCTCTTCTGGCATCAGTGAATTAAATAAATAAAAGTGCAGTAGCCGTTCAAAGCGGAGTGTATTGGATTCAAACCTTTCTTAATTAGAACTGTGATTGTTTCTAACTATTGTATTTATTGAAATAACTTTTTAATTAATATCTAATTTTTAATTTTTTCTTTTGCTTTTAACAGAATCAACATCTAAGCATACGTTAGAAAGATTAGAGTCAAAATCATGGATCCTAAGGAAATCAGCTCATAACCACAGCCAACTATTACAGTAATCTGATAATATCATTAGTTAATATATGTATCAAATACATAAATATCGTTTGAACAGTCTAGAAGTAGTCAGGCGTCAGATATGGTAACTATCTTTTTTATTTGTTATATTAGAAAATGCTCTGCAAAATATTATTTTCTTATCACAGGTACAGATTCTCCAACGTTCCCTTCCTTCCACCTTAACGTCCGTCACTGGCTCTTAACAGCTTTGGTGTGTGTACTCGCTTTTGCTCTCGCAAATAGTCGATTTGCATAAAATATTCAGCTTGGCCGCTAAGTCCCGCAATGTGCCGATTGCATCCAGATACGCCTGGTGGCCGCGTGTTACCCCGATAATGATTCCTAATGTGTGTGTTCAGAGCGAATGCAAATTAGGTGCTGTTTGGAAAAAGCTCTCGAAAGATGCCCGCGTCATTTGCAAAACACTTCATGCTCTAGATATTTCTTGGTCGACACTTTCGCTGCCGACGAGTTTGTATAATTTATGCCTCAAAATGATGCAATTTATCAATATCGATAACCTATATATTTTTTTTATTCTTCACTTTCTGTGAGAGTATTATTCTACGCGCAACCGATTCACTGAAGCTTTGATATGAATTTCCTATGCTCACGATCAGACTTTCGGGAGAATGTTGGCTGGGCTTACGAGAATGGAGAATCAGTCCTTTATTCTGGTCTAAAAAAAAGAATGGGGGCTAGAGGGAATAGAAATGATGAGCAAAATATTTCACCTGATGTTGGCGGCTCAATTCTGGTGTTCTGAGAACAGTTAGAATAGACCAAAGGGGAAAAAAACAACAAGCGATAAATAAAGACGGTCCCTAGAATCGCCCTTCAGGTAGCAATAGCATAAGACATAATTGTAATTTAAATGTCGAAGTCCACCTTAATTAAGTTAGCTAAGTGTTACCACTTAGTTAATGTAAACATAGTTTGAGATTATCATTATCATTATTTTTACTACTACATATTATTATTATTATTATTATTATTATTATTATTATTGTTACTATCGTATAACTCAGCATTATTACTACTCAGTATAACATACTCAGTCCTATTAATGTTCGGCCCTAAGCTGCCATCCTGATTGAGGTTTTTCTGGGTTTACTCAATCGCTTAAGGCGTATGCCGGGATGGTCCGTAGATTTGTTCTCCCAGACGTAAATGTACAGCTTGTCCTCCCCTCTTAAAATGTTACTATTCTAAATGTATGTAAATTCAGTGGTTAGGCGGAAGAGCAGGCCCTATGGCCTGAGCCTCGCCATTAATAAAGACATTATTATTATTATTATTATTATTATTATTATTATTATTATTATTATTATCGTTCTATCCACCGCAACCAGAAATCAATTAACAACTGTCGCTTTTGTATTGGATATTGTTTGCAACTAAAAGAAGAGTTGATTTAATATTTGTTTTCAAGTATGGGTCAAGTTCGGTGTCTGTTATACACGATAAATAAAATAATTCGAAAAAACAAAATTTTTATAAATATTTGTAAAATAAGTTTCTAAAAAAGAATATTAACCCCTTCAACACCGGAAGTTAATTCTAATTGTATTATTTTATAATATTTGTTCTTGAAATAACAAATCATATATTTTTAGTCAATTTCATAACTTGTTTTGCATAGCGAATACGGAAAGCAATACGCAGTATCACATCACTGAACTCTGATTATATTGTAAATTTAAAGAAAAAAGTAATCAGAAGGACAATAATTTGAAGATACCGTGAGATGTTATCACAAACAGAAAATTTATTTTATTAAAACTAGCGAGAGATATACTTAAACAAAACTCATTATCCCCTAAAGATACTAGCAATACAACGAAAGAATATTTTTTCACAGAAAGAAAGATATATCCTGGGAAAGTAAATACAAAATTACACGGAATCATCACGAATGAGCTAAAAAATTTCCTCTGGAGAAAAACGATGAACGAATCTTTTATTTAGCGCAAAAAGGCGGGGAATTGGCGAAGCGGAGTACTCGCGAGGGCGAACGAGAGCAGAAGGGCCGCGCGGACCCGTTTTTGCGGGGGAGGCGGCAGCCGCCACGCGATGAAACAAACGAGAAGCGGCTGAAGAAAATCGCTCAGTTCATTTATAATGGAACTTGCGGGACCTCCCCGAGGGAGCTCCGCGCCAGCCGCCCACTGCCCCCTTCGCTCGCCCACTTGCCCAACACAGCGCCTCCCGCTGCCCGTCGCGGGTTCACTGCACCTCAGTCGTCACTGCCTTTGCGCCACGCCACCCTCAGCAACCCGCCCACGCCGCATCAGGCCCACAGCCGCTTACCCCCGCATCACCGCCCACATCGCGTACTACCCACTACCGCCGCCGTCGCCCAAGTTGCCAACCAGACCACGTCACATTCCAGTACCACGTCTGCCTTCTCACGCCGTCTCCGCTCACGTGACTCTGCCACGTCGCCTCGAGGCCCCCCCCCCGCCCCGTCTTCACCCAAGCCGCATTTTCCCACGACGCCTACACGCCTAGAGGCGAAAACGAAGCGGAGATGAAGGTGAAGACGGAATCAAGGTGTGATAGAGGCGGAGGCAAGGCAGAAGAATGAGGATGCATGTTTGAAGGGGGCGTGGGTTGAGTCGGCTTCCAACTGCAGCTACCAACCTCTAGTCTGCTACAACGTTTCTTCGGTCAATGCACCCTCTGTCCACAACGCCTTCGCCCTCGTCACCTCCGACTACGCCACCTTTGCCTTTGCACACGCCACCTCCGCCCACGAGGCCTCTTGCACTTACACTGCCTCAGCGCACGCCGCACCCACCAACTCCGACCACACCATCATCGCCACGTACCTGCTCCTAGGTCTATACTGTAGCCGACCACATCGATTCCCCCGCACCGCCTCCCTCCCGCCGACACCATCACGCCTTGATCCCGTCGCCGCCTCTACCCCGCCTGCGCCAAGACCTCCGCCTTCACTGAGACCACGACCTCCGTTTCTCTCATCATCACCGCTCTCCACCGCGCATGCTGCCGCCTCCACTCTCACGTCCGAACCCTCCCGCGCCACCTCCACTCCGGCCGCCTCCTCAGCCCGGGCGCATCCTGCTTTTCGCCTTTCGTCCTTCTCCCTCGACTCCCCAGGTTGGCGTTCTCGTTACTTGTGCCACCACTCTGTTGCGGTGAGAGGTTTTACACCTCAGACCACATACCTTCTCCGCTCTCGTTTTGCTAATCAACTTCACATCATGTGTACGTGAACCATTAGCATGCCACGCTCGTATTTGAGACTTCAAACATATCCGTTGTACAGTTCGTTGTTCGGTGCTTGGCTGTGAACGGAGGGAAGGATGAGAGAGAAGGGAATTCCTCCCATCGGGATCCTCTTATGTTTGGCGAGTACAACTAACTCACAGCTCGCAAGCCTGTAAGGTTTTTTAGCGATTTCAATCTGGTAGCTGTAGAAATAATTCTTACCTCACCTCACGTCGATATACACAATATTCCCTACACAGCTTGTAATCTTATAACTGATAAAATTCATTCACCCCAATTGTATGTTTTGTTATACAAATTATTATATTGTATTTTTTGAACAGGCTGAGAAAATTAATATATTTATTAATGCTTTACGCAATCATATTATTAGCAATGTTTAATCATTAGTTTGAATATTGGTAATCATTATCGTGTTTAGGCAATAAAACTGTTACATTGTAACTAACCATAACTTCAATTTTTTTAAACAATAAAATAAGAATTTAATACAATTTCCTAATCAATTTTAGTATTTTAAATAAGATATATTGTGCGCCGGTATTTTCTGTTTTAGTAATCATAACTCAGTGATTTCTTCTTTTTGGGTTTCTCAAGCGAATGAAAGTTATTGTATTCAATGTCTCTGTACATTCACTCAATGTCATTCATTTGATCAATGAAGTCCTACAAGTGCTACACGTACCATTAATTTTCTCAATTTCACCATTACCACTGGCCTGGAATTTCTTTCATTTTCTTGCTTTAGAACAAAACAGAGTTCTTTCCAATGCACAGCGCCATCTTCAAAATAACATCCCTCTCCTCCGGCAACACCTCTTCTTCTCATTTTTGCATCGTCTTTTCTTTCGAGTCACCCCTACTGCGCCACAACGATGGCAAAAAATTCGCTTCCTCGTTGCAGCGCGCTGTGTTTGAAGAGAAGCCTTGGGGAAGCGAACCCGAGTCTGATAATTACTCACCTTCTTTCATAATACCAAGCTGTCGATATCTTTTCCGCCTCGAGTGCGCGGCACCAAAACTGAAGAGGAGAAATTACGAAAATATTTGTGTGTGAGTGTGTGTGAACGCGAGTATAGTAGACGTTTTTAATATTTCCTTTTTACTCGAGGTTAAATGTGAGTCTTCCTACGAACGTGGAAAAGACCTCACGAAATGTTTCAGTATGTTTTTGAAAATACTTTGCTTTATGCCAACAAATGCTGCAGGTGCAAAAAATACGAACTGCATTTGTAGAGAAAACGTTTTTATTTATCTGTGTTCACATATTATATTTTTCTGTTGGCACAAATGAACCATAATAAACATTTTCAAGTGTCCTGGAAAAACATTTTAGAAACCTTAAACTAAATAAAAGAAAGCACACATAGTCTAATTTCAAAAAAAAATTCCACGAAGACATAATATAAAATTGAACATTTTGTTCATGCCGATGAGTTCATTTAGTGAGAAGAGGTAAGCGTTAAAGGTTTTTCCATTAAAATGTCTCTTTTATTTACAAATAGTGAATCAGTTTTCATTTATTTTGACATATTTCTGTTATCTCATCCCAAGTTAATACTATTCTTTCATCTAACATAACATCCTACTCTCTTCACAGTGTATGAAGTTTGGCTTACGTTATTAATACTCATAATTTTAGTGTAATTCCCAACGTACCATCCGCGTTTGGTATTTCAATTTACCAATAAATTGCTAATAGATATCTGCCTACGCATTACAAACGTTTGCTGTGTAATATCTTGCTTCTATCAAATTTTGAAGTGGCCGCTTTGAAGCTTGTATTTCGCACATTGCGTGTTCTACCCACCTCCCGAAATAGTACACCCAAAGCAATTTGGACCAAATACATCGGATGCGCGCAACACGATATGAATTAATAGGTATCGAGGTTCCATGTGTTTCATCAGGCGGCATCAGAAATTTAGCAAACTCTCTTTCGCCGAGATTTCATTTTCATACGATAATTGGAAATAATAGGATGCGAATGTGATGTTACTCATTAACTGTTGAATGCGCGTTGTGTTTTTTGACAAACAAATGGAACGGATTAACAGTCACATCGGAGTTGATAGAATAGTACATGTTGCTATTGAGATATCTGTGACCCAATCTGATGGTACTGCTAATCGTGAACAGACATGCATAGTGATAATTCGATACCATGAAGGACACAATTGTAATTGCGAAAGAAAGTAATGTTATATTTGTTAGTTTCGCCTTCAGTCGTTAAAAAATTCTATTTAGAAGGATTTTTTAAATTACATTCTGAATAAAGGAATTTAAAATTTATTCACTAGTTTGAAATGTTTTCTATAGTATATTTAATATAAACGCATTTTCTCTTGTGAATATAAGCATTTAAAGAAAAAATAAAATCGTTGAATCGTAACAAAATGAACGTGAACAAAAACTCTATATTTGAGTACGTCTCGAGAATATCTACTAGGATATTCTTCATACTTTAAGAAATATTTCTTTTACAATTTTCACGAATTATAAAAAATATACAGTGCTCTTCTAAGTCTAAACAAGGGTACTATTTACAAGGGTACTACTATGCTAGTATTACTTTTTATTAATTAATTATTATCAATAATGAAGTAACTTAACACCTGGAGCTCGCTGCAACTGGTATACGGCACACCCCATGACACAATCTTTGGCATTTCATAACAGTTTTTTGCGGGATAGAATGAACGGAATACTACGACAGTTACAATTAAATTGCGAAGAATCATTCTATTATTATTATTATTATTATTATTATTATTATTATTATTATTATTATTATTATTTTCAAATCGAAATGGACTGTAATACTTTGTGTTGGAAAATGCGTCAATTCTGTCATCTTACTAACCAACCTACGTATTCAGCAATGCTTCGTTGTATCCGAAAATACATAAATGAAATTTTAATAAATTCTTTATTTAAAAGAAACCAGTAATGGCACATAAGACCAAAAAACTCATTTAATGATATAGTATTAGATGAATGAGTATCCAACTTTAATTAAATTAATATTTATTATAGTTTTGTTGATTATCTAAATGTAAGTTTGAGAAATGTGAACACAGTATCACTTGTTACGCGATCACTTGTTACAAAAATTGATGCGATTACCTAATTAGTAGTCATTAGATCCCGTAACACGTTAACAAGAGTTCAGCTTATAATAAAGGCATTAAAATAAAGCATTCTACAATTTGATTTTTAAATGTTTAATTTTTAAAATGTCTGTTTTCAGCCATTTCACTCACATAAAATATAAATTGCAATTCAAAATAAAAATGGGAATTTTTAGACCATCTTTCATTTTGCAATAAGAGGTTAAAATGTTGAAAACTTTACGAATACGTATGCTAAGGACACGCAGACAAGTCTGAAGAAGACGTTTCTGGGATCTCTTCTCAGATATACTATGCACGAAGTAAAATTGGAACCCGTGGTGTGCGCTTGAAACTGGAACTGCCGCCCTTCGGAATGAAAGTGTAGGTGAGTGCCTGACCCTCGGGCGTCTCCGTTCCATCAAACTTGCGCGAATGTTTGATAGTGTTGCCTGCTCTTTGTGACGAAACCTTGGAGAGAGAAGGAGCAAGTTGCCGGGTAACTCAATTGCACTTCCTCGTCCACTGCCTACGACCGCTCGCAGGCTCGCTCGGTCGCTGGTGACAGTTGCTGGAAACTCGCTCGTACTACTGTCCCTGCCATGGACGCGGCCACCTTGTTTGTTTGCCTGCCTGACGCCACGCCTATCTTTCTCTTTCTCTCTTTGTTTCTGTTTCTCTTTTTCTCTTTGTGTTTCTGTTTCTCTTTCTCCTTTTCTCTCTTTCTCTCCCTCTTGTTCTCTCCATCTATATTTCTGTCTCTCTTAGGAGTTTGCGGAGAATAACGGCGGGTGATAGTTGGATAAAAAAGACTGTTTTGGAGGACTAGTATGGTTAAGAAGGAAGTAGGCTGTGCTTAAAAAGGAAATGCTACCGGAGATCGTGATCATTCATATTTTTTGTCATGATGGTCCAATGAATTTGCATGGCCGCTCAATCTGTTATTATAAATCAAACAAGGAACTAACACTAAAAACTGAATTCATGTTTGGTTATTTTCTGTGCTTAGTCACGTTAACTGATGTGGTTATTAGTCGTGTAAGTGTAGTGCATTTTATACCCCGGTTTCTCACGTCAAGTTATCTCCCCCAGTGAGAACGAGGGAGCAAATATATGGCTCGTTCGTTTGGATTCTGCTCCGAGTATCGCTTGGTATTGATCTGAGGAACCACAGAAAACGATCTATCAGAGCAGCCGGCCGTTAGAATTTGTTTTGCGGCTGAATTCGTTACTCGAACCTTTCGGTTAGAGAAATTGCAGTGGCAACAGTGTTTGCCGTAAGCTATTTCAGCCGGTTCAGCTCTTGAATATAGCAAAATATTACTTACATTGTAATCTGATGTGAGGGACGTGAATGTTATGAGGTGAATAAGAGTAGTTTTGGGGGATACTCTTTTTATAATCTTATCCCTTACATACTTGTTGCAAAGACTATTATTAATCACGATTGGTTTTAAAAATCGTATAACTGCCGTGTGATGAAAGAAAAACTCTGTCTTACTTGAATAATTTTACATGACTAGAATTACACTGTAAACAGATACAAGTTAAACATTTTATTTTATTTCGTTATGCAATCTGTAACACGTGCAAATAAAAAAAGGTTTTATAAAAAAACTACAGGTATCTTTTCCCAACGTGTTTGTCGCTTTTAATTTGTTTGCCAGGCAGTGCTCGCGCTGGCAACTTTTTGCCGAACGTCACACCCGGACGACAAACACGGGACACGTCATTACCGAATCTCGCCCAGGCGCCCTCGGCGCGCGGTAGGGTGGTGCGTCGTCAACACCTGCTCACCCCCTTACTCCCTCACCCTCTCGCGCATCTCGCACCCTTTAGGAGAGGCACCGATGTCTTACTGAGTGCATCTCTATTGCGATGTCACTTTCTCTTCATCCCTTTCTGTCTCTCTCTAGCTTGCTCTCTCTCTAGCCTGCTCTCTCTCTCTCACCTGCTCTCTCTCGCCTTCTCTCTCTCACCTGCTCTCTCTCTCACCTGCTCTCTCTCACCCTCTCTTCAACCTGCTCTGTTCCCTCTCGCCTGCTTTTCTCTCGCCTTCTTCTATTTACTCTCGCCTTTCTCTCTTATCTCTCGCCTGTTCCCTTCTCTTTCTCTCTCGCTCTCGTTCGATCGCTCTCTCACCAAGTCTTCTGAGAGGTAGGCTTCCGCGCCCCGGAAGTTTACAGTATTACTAAGGCGCTTGTCCGGGTGACGCGCCGTCTATGGCCGAAGGTGCCGAGTTTTTTCGGTCCCGCCCATTAATACATGCATTACGCTGTAATGCATTTACAGCCCCTGAGGAAGGTCGGCAGAATGGGACGACCGAAAACGTCGGCACCTTCGCCATGGACGCGGCGTCACCCGGACAGCCTAGTAAATACCAAGTCTTCTGCTCTCTTTTTCTCTTGCTCTATGTCTAGCGCACATTCTTTTATTCTTTTTGTCTTCCCTATCAATTTTTTTCTCACCCTCATTCTATTTTCTCCCTGCTTACAGCAACCTCTCATTACCACCACTCTCTTATTCAATTCCTCTCTTGCCGCGCAGTCAGTCACTAGGCGATCCAGAAAGCACATCTCTATCGCAATGTATCTGTTTTCACTTTTTATTTTCGCTGCCTTTTTTATTTCTATCCTCCTGTCTCAGCTGATTTATTTCTTTATTTTCCTCTCGCTTTCCATTTCTCTGCTTATCCTCACATCTATTTATCGCACTCATCTCCTTCACTCAACAACCTCACGTGATTTCACGTTGCCATGAAAACTGATGTTTTGAGCTCCAGTTATCATTACCAACTGTTTCATTCTCTCTTACAGACTCCATGCTCTCTCCCTGTATATATTTATCTTCCTCACTTTTCTCTGTTTATTCTTCTCCCTGTCTGGCGATTTTAACATCATTTTTTAAAATTTTTCTAGTCGCTGGTATTTATTGCTCCATGTTCAACTTCCTCCGTCTGAATCTCTTTCTCTCGCTCTTCAGAGCTTCAAAAAATTCAACAGCTCATCCATTTCGTCTTGCCTCTTGACGCTTGGTTCCGCTGACGGTTGATGCATTAGCTTGTTTCATTGCAAAATCTCTTCCATTTTATCTGTGTTTCTCAGAATCTTTCTTTCCGTCTCCTTCTATTTTGCTCTCTATAATGTATCTCTTTCCTGTCTTCCTTTCAACACCGTTCTCGTTTCACTTTCTGCAGCTTCCAGCTCAATCGTTTTCACTTGCACTTTGTTCCACGAGGAGGAGGAGATGGGGAGGATGAGGAGGAGGAGCGCTGCCGGTGCTTTGTGAGTGCTTCCAACACCTTCTGATTAAAGAGCGCTAGATGGAAAATTAAGAGTAAACTTTTCACGAGACCTCGCGGATGTTTATGGGGAGATGGAAGTGCACAACGACGGAGCTTTGCCCACGGAGCCGCTATTCATCCTTTGGGGAGGGTATTGTTTGAAAATCGTGGTGAGACTACCGAACGGTGTTAAAAATTAAATTAAGATTTTTACTTTGTGACAGTTTTCCACTTACAAATACACATATTTACGAACCATACTTACAAAACTGGAGTGCGGAAATGAGAAAAAAATACATACTATTGGCAGGGGAAGTATTTCACCAGTATCTCTAACTCAAATAAATTAATTCCAGCGGTGACGCAGCATCTACAAATTGTGGGAAATGAGATACGGAATGAGTTTCTTTCTTTCCTTCCGCACTTCTTTATAACAATTATCTTTAATAATCAAACCTGAAATGTCAGCCCTAGTTCAATGAAGAAAATATTTTATGTACACTGCAAATAAAACGGCCAACTCTTCGAAACATGTAAAGAGAATTACTCGTAAAAATGTTTATTACTGACGTAAATCACTCCAAATATTGAAAAAAATACAATATTTGAGAAAAACAAAATAAATTTCTTGAAACATTAGAATCGTCCTCATCGATGGACTCAATCGCATATAAATCCCTGTTCGAAACATTATACATATGCAAAATCAATACCAGAAATAAAACAGCTTATGAAGAAACAAATATCCCCCAAAATATATAGTTTCATTAAAAAAACAGCTTAGATGAAAAAGTTAAACCACAAAATTAAAAACACTGCGACATTTATTTTTTTTAAAAAAAAGGCAAGGACCCGACTCTCTTCTTGTAAAGTAAGGAAAACTCAAACCGCAAGACTGTAAATTGGCAACGCTGCCTCTCAGCGCTCGTCCACAGATACCCCTCCCCCTTCCCACCCCTTACACTTGCCCAGTTTCGTGGGTTCGTTTTCATTAGCGCGATATATCGCTCTCATCGCCTCCAAAGCCGCCTGGTAATTTATTTGATGCGGATATGAGATCCAGCGCTGTCCCGAGTATTCGCGTCACGTGCATCAAACCCAGACCCTTGCATTTCCTCATTATCTGCGCTGCCATCGCCAGCGTCTGTGCCTTCCTTAACCGCCGACGGCAGCGCTTGCGGTAGATCGTCAGTATCCACCGTGGTGGATCGTTATCTTGGCAACATTCGCGCGCGTCACGTGATCGTTGAAGCTGTCTTCGCACCGTCTCTTTTGTGCACCGTCTCTTTCTCTTCACCTAATATTTCTTTTGGTACAATAAAGTACTTAAGTCTTAATTTATTTTAGCGTAACTATGCCTTTGCTAGAGTACATTTTTCGACGTGGAATACTATTCACACTTATTACACCTTTCGCTTTATGATAGTTTCAAGCTGATTTCGTTGTCGTCAACGTATCACACGCACTTTAAAGACCACGAAGCAGATTTGTTTGTCTTCTTCATTAGCTTAATTCCTCAGGTTTAGATATACAGTTTGGTTTATTAACATCTTAAATCATTATGTAATTTTTGAACAAGGCATAATTTCGTCACTAACAACCGCAACATTTTTGTTATTTTATTATCGCCATATTTACTTTATAATTACTTCACAAGCCATATTTGTAATTGTAGTTACCTATTAGAATTTCAATAAATGCAGCCGTCTACTTTATCAAATAAAACCAATGCAATCAAAACTACCTCCATAGAAGCCCCACATGAATACGACGTCCTAATAGTTTACCCTTCACTAAATTAACCTACGTCTATCTCCAATGCTAAGTACTCTTAGTTACCACCTCCGCCGTCTTCAC
>BOPP01000090.1:2571463-2585805 GCA_017312745.1 Gryllus bimaculatus
CGGCAGTGGAGAGGCGAGGCGCCGTGCGGTGCGGCCGCTTCGCGAACTACCGCAACTGGCTTGCCTCGCCCCGAGAGACGAGACCTCACGCCGCAGGACTTGCACACTGCTCCTCGGCGGCCGATAGAAACTTGAAGGTCCGGCGCCGCCGCCAGCTTCCTCTCGCCGGAACGGCCCCGCGGCTGTGTTCACTACGCTCTGCATTGGCTCTCTGGTGGCCTTGTTCCGAACTAAGGGTTTTATATGCGTGTCCAACTTCGGTATTGAGGCTTGTGGGGATGTTCGTTTAGTCGTAAACAGCAGATCAATGTTTTTTGTCGTACGTTCAGTTTCCAACTAGCTAGTTCCGGTGTTTGGTTTCAGCTGCAGTTTGGAACTTCCACAGTAGTCGCATGGAATTTAACTGAGAGAAAATGTTACTATTTGCAATAGAATATGAATTGTAAAAGAATTAAAATATCAACTCTCACCCTTTTTTTATTTTGACATACTTGTGATCAAATATTGGCCACATTATAATATGTGTGGTATTGAAGTCACATCCAGTCAATTGCAGGAACTTGTTTTTGGCATTTTTGTTTGATTATCCGACTTAACTGACCAGATAAGCGTGTCCCTATGGCCCGGTCCTAGTTTAATTCCTACGCATGGGGAGTAAGGGAGATACGTAGCGAATATGGCGTATTCCCTTAACTGTAACTAATAAACTCTACATAACTGAGCTTTTGTGCGTCACACTGCTACAGAAGCTAAGACCATTTCAAAGGAAAGCAACAATTTTTTTTTCTTGGCAAGGAATCAAACCCGACGCCGAACAACAAAAGCTAGTACGCTATAGACCCCGTTGGAACTTAAAACTGAGTACAGGAGTGATATTGAGTTGTATCGAATAAAGGTATTCCCATAATATGAACAACACTAACTGCTCTACTCGGCTATTACACCAAATGTAATTCGAGAGGAACAATAGTAACTTCTCTAATATAGTCACTTCCTGAGCCACAACTCTAAAGTGACACCCCAGAGTTCCCCACCCACTAGCCCAGAACCAGCCCTCTGGTTGGTTTCTCGTCGCAAAGAAGGCAAATGCAGTCCCTCGGGGAATCCCAGTGGCAACCTAATTGAGGGCGGCACGTGAGCAAGCTGGGGTTGACCCGAAAGTGTCGGGTCCCACCCACGCGCCCGCCCTGCGGGACACAGCAGCAGCAGCAGGAGGAGCACGCCCCCTCCAGGGAGCCCGGCCGCGTCCGCTTACTGGGAATCGATCCCGGACCCGCCACACCGCCGCCATGCTTACCCCTGCCCGTGATTGGGCGCTCCCGGAATGACGAAGGGATTGGAGTCACAATTACTGTTGACCTCTGACTGTTAAACATGCACGTATTGAAAATGAGTCTATTTATAAAATAATATCTACGTCAATAAAAGTGTTATTTCGAAATAACTGCATATTCTCATACAGTTATTTACATACATAAAAACAAAACAAAAAAATATTTTTTTCAATTTTTGTTTGTCCGTGCTAATCTTCAGAAACGATAAACCAATTTCGATGAAATTTTCATTGAAATACAGATTATTTTCTAGAGCGTTATTGACGCTATTGGATTTTATTCCAAACATTTTGTTTCTGCAACTGTGCACACATTTTGCAATACATCTACGCAAGACAGAAAGGGAACGAGTGGAACGATTTGATGCAAAAAAGTTTTCATTTCGTATATAGAGAAGCTAATACTTTCTCTCTTATAGACGATTGTAATAAAGCATGGGCAACGCCGAGAACTTCAATCCGTACTGAAATGGCATACAAATATGGGGTGCAGTTGCCATAAAATGCACTGAAAGTGGCATAATTAGTTTTCCAACTTTTCTCTAATTACTTTCCTTCGTTGCATCTTGATTTGCATAAATAAATATGTGGTGTCTTTTTTCAAATAAATCAGTTGAAGGTGTTGGAAGATAATGCTAATGCGCATATTCATAATTTTCGTCAGTCAGAGGTAAAACAAAGTTTTATAAATTCAGACTTCATTAGTTTTTGTACACACACCTAGCTTTTCTCTCCCTAAATACGTAGTTCTATGAACAAACGTGTACAGCGTTTCGATATTATTATTTTATTTTAGGCCACATTCTGATATATCTATTTTTCACTTCTAAAATCAGGATTTGCATTACTTTTCCCTGATTCCTTGGATTATTTTTGAATATAATAGGGACTACGTATCTGAATATCATAAATCGCGTCCCCTTGTTTCATTGTTTCTTTGTTTGTTTGTTTTTCCTATCACCTTCACAGAACCCATAATCTAATTCGCCTGTTTTTTTTCTCGTTACCTCCACTGTTCATTCTTCGTAATAGGCTTAATTCTTACGATTTACCTTTCTATAAGTCGACAATTTTCCGAGTACCAATCAACTTTTCAAATTCATGTTATAAATAAACTAGAAATATTGAAAATATTTTAAGAGACATCAAATGTTTTGTAAAATGCGAAGTTTAACTTAATTCACCTGTTGGTTGCTTATTAAAGTATTACCATGGCAATACCACATTAATTTAATTTACATCTTCCCCACTTCATTGATGGAGTTTTATTATGTACAAATGTAATCTGAACACAAATAATTTTTTTACACGATTCGCGTAGCATATGAATTTGGACAAGAATTATGACGTGATTTCTAACTCTTGTCTAACAACATATCAAAATACGAGCATTGAAAAATCCCATTGCATCATTTCTAGGGATAATAATAGCAGACGTTCAATCTTTACCATAATGATTTCTTTGAGAAGGGTAAGCATCAAAATTCGTAT
Organism: Gryllus bimaculatus; assembly: GCA_017312745.1. NCBI lineage: Eukaryota > Metazoa > Arthropoda > Insecta > Orthoptera > Gryllidae > Gryllus > Gryllus bimaculatus. Next base: position 2,574,288 of record BOPP01000090.1, read on the forward strand.
TGAAATGAAGCATTCTTGTGAAAGCAAATCATTGTTCTAGTTAAACTGATACTGACAAGCGAAACATGGATTCGTAATTCCTATAGAACAAGAAGCACTCTGTCCGAAGAGATCCTAACTAAATCATCAAGTCTGATACGTGTATTCTGCACGAACCTTTGCATGACCGCATCAATGAACGACGCTAGAACGAGCCGCATTGTTTCACATTAACACTCATCCGCAATCGCCCCGCACTCGCAACCTGGCATATAGCGGAATGCGGATTCACCTGTCTACACAATGGAAGGACCCTGACCTCCCGACCACCTGGCAAGCCACACCCACACCCACACTTCCACCCACGTCGCTCATGGCACGGCTCGCCACGAGGCACCTAACTGCCGGCAAATTAATTGGACAAGCCTGTAGTATGACGTCACGGACGAGTGGCTGATGAGGGTGCGCCGTGCCGCCATGTTTGACAGTCGCGCAGCGCCGCGTGACGCCGGGAGGTAACGTGGTGCTGGAACCGCCTCCACCTCCACCTCCGCCGTCCATCCTCCCGTTGCACTAATTACCAATTAACGTGACATTATTGTAGTCACGAAATTGGATAAATAACTACATTTCCTGGCCGCGCGCCCCTGCAGCTTGGCGATGATCGAGCACGAGACTCGACGAGCGAGAGTAATCGAGTTTCTCCTGCGGGGAGGAGAGAGGTGGGGAGGGGGGATTTGCCTTCCGGACAATGGCTTCACGAGCGGCTACAAATAAGCTTCTTTTTAAGCGGAGGAGTTGGGGGCGTTTAAAATGTCATCAAGCCAGCTATTTGAATTGTTAATGGGTTGCCCGGCGGCGTCGTGATGGACGCCAGTATTGACTCATCAGCTTGCTCGCGGATAACCGGGTTACCTCTTGCACGGTTACGTATCGGGCGGTCTACTGCTGGCGTGGGTGGTGAGAGGGTCACAGTGACACGTTCCGCTTTCTGCTTTTCTGTGAGGCGATCCTCTACAGCCTCTCAGTTGCTGTAATTGTCATGATTGTCTGCATATATTCGACGTGTTCTTTTTCGATAAGGCAAAGAACCTCTTGTAAATATATCTGAATCGAATAATGTCTCCATTTTCGGATTCTGTCAAATCCACCGGTATTAAAAGCATTTGCTCTGCATTGCCTTTTCATATGTTGTTATCTTTGTTAAAACGTTTAATCAAGTGAAATATTTGCAGTCGATTTCACAATTACTTGCACTCATGTTCAACCTGTTATGTACTCACTTTTTCATTCTACTAGCATTTATCTATTGTAAAACGTTGGTTCCCTTCAATTGCTTTGCTTCTCAACGTTCCTATATTTCTCCAATTTTTTCCTCTGTCGTTGTGCAAAGCGTATTGCAGTTAATTTCACTATAATTATATTCGTTAGACTTTTGTCAATATTTAAATTGATAAATGCCCTCACTGTGTAAACCAGTGTACAAATTCAAATTTCTCTGTCTTTTTTCTTGTTAATTGTTACTATATTGGATTTGATGAAACACTCTTTTTTAAATTCATACAATAGTTTTTGTATAATTCATTTATATTTTTGATAAATTCCTTCTCACAGGCGTCTCCCATTCTGGTAATCCTTTTCACACGGCATTTATTTTATGATTATCGAAACCACACTTCTTTTTAAGAGAATCAATGAAGATCGGGACCATAATAATAATAATAATAATAATAGTAATAATAGTAATAATTGTAATAATAGTAATAGTAATAATAATAATAATAATAATAATAATAATAATAATAATAATGTCTTACTTGTGACGAGAATCAGGCTATAAACCAACTCTTCTGCCTAACAACTTAAATGAATTCATTTTCAGCCAATTTCTCTCACAATACATAATATACTAATATAAAATGATATATAAATGAAAATGCAGATACTAATATCTACAGCGAATGAAAAATACATGCTTTAACGTACGAGTGAATTACAACAGATGTGTTCTCCACTTGAATTGAATTAATGCCTTATTTTACGTGGCGAGACTCAGGCCATGAGGCCTGCTCTTCCGTCTGACCACGCAAATTTCGCTACGCTCCTTTCACCAACTAGCAGAGAAAGGAGGTATTTCTTGGGCGAGAAACGGGCGATTTCAATTTAGCTCAGAGGCGTCATTTACGCGTGAGGATCTTTTACATGCAAGTAAATCTACGAACATGGGACAGCCGGCTTTACTTCCGCTCCGAAGGAAGGCGTACGAAGGATTTCTTCGCCCTTAAAAATCCACGGCTTCGATCGGGTTTGAACCCGCCAACTTGGATACAACAGTCCGAAACGCTAACCGTTACACAATCGCCGACGCACTTGTAACCTCTTTTGATTTAAAAATGGATTCTATCTTCTTTTTCCAACAAAGTTAAAAAGGAAATAATGTTTATTTTACAAAATGTTCGAAGCCAACACTTCTAGACATATGCATAAATTTCGAACGATGTTGGGAAAAGTGAAGCTTGGCTTGTAGCCTAAAGACTATCCTTTCTCGTCCATACCACCAGTAATCCTCCTGACCAACTTAGCTCTTCGCCTACGCCGAAGTTATTATTCAGCAAAGCAACACAAGTATCACCAACTCCACTGCAACCTAAAACCCCCCACACCGAACGTATCCCCAAGTGCAACACCAGCAGCGCCGATGCGTGGGGTAATTACCGACTCCGGTGGCCACTCCGCTACGCTGATGATGTGTGCGCACGTCGCCATTTGACCTGCGGGCGCGCGCCAGTCGCTCGATTGCAGCGACGGCCTGCGGAAGCGGCTTAGCGCGATAATCCTGGAACCGCCCAGTGGTCTGAAACGAGTCCAACGCAATAGAGAAGTTCAATTCCCAAGTAGTTGAAGCAGGAGACGCGCTCATTATCTAAATTGCACATCTGAAAACTAGTAAATAACCGCTGGTGGAAGTTTTACAGTACCGACGTCCTTTGAAAGTTGGGAATTAATTATTTCCGCCATTTCATTATTGCTATTTCTGTCGAGCTAAACTATGGTAATTCCATCGTCGTTACGTTATTGTCATATACGTTATTCAAAAATAAGATGTTGAATAGACGCATAACGTATTACGCAAAACACGAGAAGGCAAATCTGTTTACCACAACAACAACAGAGTTGCGAATCCAGGGAACTCTACTGGATTCTTGAAAAACTACATATATACACTATTTTCATTCTAGAGGGGAAGGAACAATTTATAACGAAAGAGGAAATGTGTGATTATTACGAATATAAGCAGAAACAGTTGACTGGCCTTCTGAATTATAAAAACGGAGAACTTCACATCTGAGAATTAAATAACTGCTAGAGGGATTAGTACGATGAAGAAGTCGTTTAGAGTATGATAATTAACTACTTTCAAACCTCTAGTCGTTCTTCTCTTACTTTCTTACCCAGCTTTACTCGTTTCCTGTTCTGAAAATGAAATTGAAAATACGATGCATAACAGAAACGCAGCGTGTTATTCACAATGTAAGTTGGAAAATGTGTTAAAACAATAGTAGAGTTGCGGAGCCGGCGAAATCTACTGTCTCCTCAAATAACTATATTGTTATTCAATTTCCATTCTTGATCGAATGCTATGGAATTGTGGAAATATAAGATTAATACGTAAGTTGAACCAGGAAGGGTGAATCAATCTTCTATACAATTAATTCTGCAAAATACGTTTCTGAAATCGAAATATCCACAGAAGGACTACACATGATATTGTTTGAAAGCTGATAATTAACTAGTTCTTGTACTTTATCAGTTATAGATATTTACGAGACATAAAAAGATGGTATATTTCAATAACCTAAAATTTATATTTACAAATAAGATGTGCAAAAGTAACACAACGTATTGTGCAAAATACGACATGAAAAACTTGTCGACGAAACCAAAACCTGTAAGCAAAGAGAGAGCCAGCCTGATTTCTCGAATATCTATATTTTCATTGCATTTCTTTTCTTGAAGAGAAGACAATTTTCTGCAGAATAAAAGAAATATCTGATTCAGTGCTCTATGAGATTAGAAATGCATTTATATCTGGAAAAATTGTTCGCACAAAATCTGTTATCAATATTGGCTCTACATATTCCTATCTATGTTCTGATAAAAATAAAGATACAGGACATTTCGATATTTCATCTCTCGTATTAATACGACTAAATAGGGCAAAGATAACGGTAAGTTTAGCATTGTATTGAGTCTTTGAGAATTGAGCAACTGTTTGAAACTAACTAGTTTTTGTTACTTTATTTCAGTTTATTGTCAAACAAGAATGCATGTATATTTGAAGGAAGTTACAAATATTCCTTTTAATTTTCGATTTTCTGTACTGAGTTATGCACAACTTGTCATATCTTATTTCTATAACTTGCTTCCAGAGTGAAATTATTAATTATATTTTTAACCTTATCACTATTTTCCTACGGCAGACGTTTGCAAAGCCGCTCTTTCCAGGCAACGATAGATGCAAAGCATTGTATAATATAATACTAATTAATTAATAATACTAACTAATTATATAATGCTAAACAATTTTTGATGTAGGAAAGAATACTCTCACGGTCTATACTCTCAGAAGTACAAGTCATTTTGCTGAGGAAATCTGCCAGAGTACACACCTATTTCTCGATTACAACTTAATATAACTGAAGAATCGACTGTTTTGCAAAGATACAGAGAAAAATACAAATTTGCGAACTGAAGAAGTTGGAGAACCAACATCTTTCATCTATCCGACGTGTAATAACCTGTTTGCATGGTGATCTTTCCGTGGAATATCTTTATTTTCATGCTAGTTCATAATTCTTGCGACCGTACGAATGATATTGATGGGTGATGGTACTATTAATTGAATGATAAGAAGCTATGAAAAAGCGAGGCGCAAGGGAAACTGAAGAACCCCGACCAAACTTACCGCGAACCACCATTCTCCCCAACAATTTCTTTATACGTCTTCCTTCAGAGGGGAGGTTCCCCACCAAAAATTTTACGTGAATCCACAGGGATTAGAATTCCGGTACCTGCATTTAGAAATGTAAGGTTCTGGTCGCTTCGCAACGGGTCTTTCCCAAGACGAGAAGAAATAAGCTGAGAGTTACCAGTTAGAAAGGATTCTTAATTATGGTACCTGTGCCGTATCATATGCCAATTTTTGGATAAGGGTGAATGATTTTGATGTTCAAGTGATGACGACTTTATCAGATAAATTATGGAGTAATGTGGAAATAAGAGTCAGGGGAAATGGGAGAACCCATGGAAAATCGTCCGGAAACTCGTTTAGTCCACCACAAATTCCTCAGGGATAGACCAGATTATATGGCTCAGATTAAGTCACTGCAGATTAAGTCCCTGACCAAGAGGTCCTAGTGTTCGAGTGCCGATGGTGTCAGGATTTTTGATCCTAACTACTTAGCTAGGACGAATTTGACCACTGTCTGGAAGAGAAGTCGAACGGCCGGCTGCTCTGATTAGTTGTTGTCCGTAGTTTCTTCGATCAACACCAGGCGAATTACTGAGCAGTAACCAAACAAACGGGTCATGGACCGCGCACGAAAATTCCCTCCCCTTTCTTGTCCTATTTTCATCCTTACTTACCCACAATTACACGCACTCCACTACCACACATGTCAAAAGCATAGACCTTGTCCTGGCTGGGGCAGTACCTGATTGGCGGAAACAGAAGAGGCCGAGGGAAAAGTCGGCGTCGAATCCCTCCTCCACTCAGCAGGGGCAGATCACAACCACCTCCAGCGTTAAGAAACATGCGCTACACTTACGAGACTATTGACCTCAGCGATAGACGCGCAGGAAATAACTAACTAATGAATGAATCCTAATGGATGGACCGGCGATCCCCAGGGATGAACAGAGATTTGAAACTCCCTTGTAGCGGCGCAAGGAGGTTGTGGGCGTGGCCCACTGTGTGTCGCGCAAGCGCCTAGCGCCCGCCGCCGCCGCCGCCGGGGCAATAAGGCGCGACGAGCGCCGAACGGACGGGCGATGCACGCACCGGGGCGCGGAGAGATTTTAACGACGTTCAGGAGATTGGACGCGTTTATGCAGTAGCGCCCGCGGTGCTACGTCCCGCCCCGCGCCTCCCCCGCCATCACGGCTTCGCGGCCGCTCGCGCATGCGCCCTCCAATCCAGCAGGTGCGGCTCCGTCGTTGTTTACGCGATTATGCACTTGTGTGCCACTTACCACACGACAGATGTGGTAGCAAATAATGCGATTTGATGTTGTTTGCAGTTGGCGGTCGTTATTGCTTGTAGAATGGCTGGACGTGGGAGGTGAATGGGGGAGAGAAGTAGCGAAAAAGTCGTTTTGGGATTGTTTTAAGATGATAATTATACGGAGGGTGGAGTTCATGAATTATTGGGTACGGACCGGCAATCTCTTTGTGCGCGCTGTTGGATAGTCATATTAAGGTGTGGTTTGGACGTTCGAACTAAGTGGACAAAGCAATTTTCGAGTTAATTGGGAAGGAACGTCAATGAGAGAATTCCGGAGACCAATTTCATTAAAGCCGTTAGTTCTCTACGTGTCGTACGCAGATGGAGCTAACACCAGCTATTGGATGTGTAAGTGGTTAAATTAAAAATGTTCTTTAGTCAAAATCTTTTCAGGAGAGATCATTTTCAGCAAATAATAATCTCATTCTACGGTTTTCAATTAAGAGCTGTCCATGTAACCTATTGGTGCCATTTCTTCAGAGAATTAAAGAAAATTCAGAGAATAGGATTCTAATGCGTTTTTGATGAAATAGTATATTTTCAAATTATTGAAAATTTTATAATCTTAGGTCAAAGAGTAATAAGTACGTAACACAAGATAAATATTCATTGAAAAAAAAACGTTAATGCTTTCAAGAATTTTTAAAATGCCAGTATACATTGTGTTTTTTTAAATTTACATGTCAATAAATATGTCCAAATTCTAGACATAACGTTATTTACGCCAAAGTTTCATATAAATATTTCAAGAGTTTTGAGATTTTCAAAATGGTTTCATGACATTCAATTGTTGACATAAACATAACCTGTATAATTAATTCGGTTACTGTAAATTTCATTACTCTTCATAAACAAATAGTGTTGATAACAAATGCGGGGTATTGTAGAATCACTTTCTCTATTTGCACTTCATAGTCTTATTATAAATAATAATATCCATATATATATATATATATATATATATATATATATATATATATATATATATATTATTTATGCCGTGCTACGTTAGCTAAACTATCGCTGGTTAACTCGGAAGACCATTGGGCCACGCATTACAATTGGTGATTGGTGGTCGCAGGAGAGACAAATATATTTTAGAATTCAGTTCGATGCAGGTTGTCATAAAATGCTTTCTAATTTCATCAATTCGCAAATTTTAGAGTTCGTCATTTGTATTAATAGCTTACAAAGTCAAATCACCAAATGCACAACCTTCTTGATTTTATTAAACTAGAGAGCACCTTGGATACTCTCCTGAAGTATTAATATTTCTTTTAGCAATACAGCGTAAGGAACATTTGTTCATTTCATTTTGCAGAACACACTAGTGTAGTTATTATTTTGTTCATCCGAAATTATTAATCGTGTATCAATTATTCACTTTCTATATGAAAACGTTTTCCCATTGAGAACTGATTAAATGAAACCATTAATGTTGGTACCACAAGTATTCACAAACATTTCAGCAGTGTTCACCACTGAGCGAATCAATCTGAACAATTTTCGCACGAAGTGGTATCGATTGTCCATTTTCTAACAGGATAAAAACGCATACAAACGAGCGCAATAACACAAAATTCCATAGGAATGTAATAAACGTTTTAATGACGTTTGTAATTCAACAGCAGAGCTCCCTTTTCCAATACTCTGAGAGCGTCGACAGTAAATTCCCGTTATAAATAATTCCCTTTCCAATGAAGACGCTCTTTGGTAGCGGATGACTTTGTCAGCTACATCGTGCATCCACGTGCCAGTGGTACTGATTATTCCTAACAAAACGTGTTTTCATTGTGTCGTTTATATACCAAGTGTTCTTCGTACATGTTACGTTTGGATATCAACCTAACCTTAATTTCAAACTATTAAAGTGCAACTCAAATTAGTTTGAAACTAACAGCTTTTGAATTGCTTTTGTTGATTGTTATTGTGATTGCATCTTTTCTTTCTAATACACAACTCATTTTTAAAATAAAGAATTTCAATAATATGTCGTAATAAACGTACTATATATTGATATTTTAATATTAAAGTTAATAGTAAACCCTGAATACTGTATGTATACCAGACTGCACATCCTATGTTCGAGGATTCGGTTGCCCATTGTCCGGTGTCTCCGGTACGAGTGCATTTCATATCAAATGGTGCTCGAAACGGCAAATATGTTAAGTTTTGGTTAGTTATGATATTTTATTTCTATATTTATGAGTTAAGGAAGGCAAATATTAGGTTTTCAAATAAGAATTTTGCCCGAAAATAGTGTATTAATTTAATAATATGAAAAAATAAATACTTTGTTTCCGTTTTGATGTTTTTCAAAATAACTCAAGAGCTATCCATTTTTCGTAAATCATTTTTATATGAAATTAAGAAAACAAATACCTACATTTAATACTAGTAAGCTTTTTTCCGCAATTAACGGCTTATTCGTGAGAGCACCGCAAAATTTGGTCATATAAGCAAAATACAAGAATTACATAAAAATGGTAATTATCAGACTTAACCTACTGCTTAAAATAATCCGCAGATTATGTTTCTCATAGCGGTAAGATTGAAACATATTTGAGTTACTAACATATTTTGTTCAATTGCAGGCAAGGTGTGTGACGTGTGGCAGTTAATGGGTTGCTAGTAGCAAATGATTTATTTATAGTTGCCAGTTTGTATGAACACTAATTTTCTGAAAACTCCATTTCAGTCACATTAAATACTCTACGTGACCTAAATTGTCGGCAATGTTCTATTGTGTTTATGAAAAACCTGTCGCACATCGTATTTTCCGACTCTCGAATTTGTACTATTACTAAATCGAGCATTTCTAAATAAAAACCTTTAGAAATTCGTAATGCGCGTTATTTCCAGTCATAACGCCTTATTTTTATACTAATATGGCTCTTAGATTTTTATTGGGACTTAGATTAAATTTTAATTTAAGAAATTGACATTCTTTTTTTTTTGTTTCAGGTGAGTATTTCTGGCGCTTGAAGAGCTTTCGTTTGCCAGATCAAGAATTGACGATGTGTTGATTGAAGATGTGTAAAGAAGGCATTTTTCAAGCAAGTATGATTTATACATATTTTATAATTTATAATTCCGCAAGAAGATTTGATTTTTTATCGCCTGTGAACAGGTTGACAAGTAATAGAGAGGTAAGTGATCCTTGAAGTAAACAAGCTGCAATACGGCTTGGGGTTGAGTTATGATTTTCTAGTATATGAGAAAGTTCTATCAAAAAAAGCTTTTGATTATTTTAAAGAGGTATATGAGACTGGCTATTGTTGAAAATTGTAAATTAAACCTATTCTAGCGTACCCGTGCAAGAACACTTGCATGCTAAACCCCACCCTATTTTTTCTAAAGGTACCGTGAAACTGATACATGGAATATGTGGTCCGCTTACATCATAGTTCCCTTCACAATTAGGTACCCAGACTTGTAGACGGTAAATGAGTGGTTGTACTAGACGCATAAGAAAAAAAATTCATCGTATCAAGCAACTATTAATAGTATTTTTAGTTGTCGCTGTGAGAGTGAATCTTGAATTAATAATTACGCGAATAAACCACATCAGTTCAGCAAACCACGATGTACATAGAAAGCAAAAATAGTGCAAGATGGAGCAATCTAAGCCTTCTAAACCTTCTTCCTTCTTCTTCACAATGAAGGCCACCAGCACCAAGGGATGAAGTATAGGTCATGGAGGAATATATTATGTTTTCCTCCAAGTAAAGGTGGTATCGGCAGTATCGATAAGCACTGACCGAATCGGCCAAATTTAATAGAATTTCCAAGAATATCTCACCCTGTAGATTACGAGTGATAAACGTTTGTTTGAGAATTTTACGTTTTAAGGTGCTAAAGCGCTTCGTTTAGGAGTTATATAATGCATTGCTGACCGAGTGTTGCAGATTGCACTTGACATGAATATTTAGATCCAACAAATCCTTCACATTTTTAAAGTCAAATGAAATACGTCACGTCGCCGTAAAATTCCCTTTCTTTGAGAACTCATTTATAAAGATTGGTTGCGTGAGAAGAGCGGCAAAAAGGTATCCATACTACTGAAATAATAAAGGTGATGATACCAGACCCTCTTGAAAACTTTGGCGATATTAATGAAAACTGCTATTGAGTGGTGTTGTTTTGGAAGTAGGTGTGAAGTTCGTAGTTGATGATGTTGATTACTATGGATAGTTGTTGAATCCGAACTAGCGTAATGGTATGAGGTGTACACTGACATGTAAATTGTTTAGTTTTGATAAAATATTTTTCGAACATTTTTACTATAGTAGGGAGGAGACTTATAAGTCTATAGATATCTGGAAGAGAGTAATTCTTACTAAGTTTGGGGATCGGCAGCATGATAGAATGCTTCCATATAGTGGAGTAATTTTCTACTCTTAAGGATAAATTTAATACATTCAAAATTAATGTTATGGTCAAATTAAGTAAAATGTTGAGTAAGATGATATTTAACGATTGTTTAGAGGAGCTTTTAATGTGGGAGGTATTTTATAATATTTAGCTTTTCATGCGGAGAAATAAACGTAATTTTTTATGCATAAGTTGCACTTCAGCAAATGTGCCATGTGTTGAATTTGGGAGTGATCTGGATGGGGGAGTAGGGTTAAGGTAAGAGGTGAATCTCCATGCAAAATGGTCAGCTACGCAGTTGAATTTTTTTCATTTTGTGTGATTATTGGGAGGATTAGGGTTTTTTCTAAGTAAACTTTTCATAAAATGACAGAGAGTTTTTTGCTTGTATTTCAAGAATAAATGAGATTATTATTTTAAATTTGTTTATATTCTAGTGCTTTGCTACAGGAATTTGCTCGAATGATTACTTTGGCGAGAAGTGATAAGCTTGTAAGTGCAAGCATTAACTTTGTTTTATTTTTAATTTTTTATGATTTTGGTTATGCTTTGTGGTCTCTTTTGAAGTTTTCTAAGGGTGATTGGACATTTAGAATCGAGTCTGTTTATGGTATTGATTATTGTGCTCTTCAGCTACACGATAGCCTGTTCGATTTCGAATGGAGAATTTGGTATTTTAATTTGGAGTGTTTCGTTTCGAATTATATTTTTGAATGTGATTCAATTTAGGCTGTATGTATTTAGTAAGGGATTGGGGCGGCAGTGTCTGATTTGTAGAAATTCATACTGGAAGATGATGAGTCAAAGTCAAAGAGCGAAAAATTGATTGAGACTAAGTGAAAATGGGCATTAGTACTTGTATTTGATATTCTAAAGACACAC
>BOPP01000090.1:2592228-2615437 GCA_017312745.1 Gryllus bimaculatus
ATTCCTCACCCGCCTGCAAGCTCAATACCCCCCCGACGTTTGCCACCCGCTCCTTAACGCTCCTTTGCCATCGCGCCATCCCGCCCTCCCCACCTCACCCGACACTTGCACCACGCCGCCCTATCCTCACTCCCTGACACCCACCACTCATGTTCTGCCGTCCACTCCTTACCATTTACTGCCCGTCCTTTACAGCGCACCGACCCTTTCCCTCTTATCCAATATTCTGCTACTGGCCATTTCTTACCAACCGCCCCTGCTGTCACTGCAACGCCCGTCTACCCTTTCCCAACCCTCTTCGAGACTCCACCCCAATGCTATCCCTTCCCAACGTTTGCCACGAGCCTCCCTTCCACTCCTTGCCAGTGCCCACCAGAACCCATCGGCCTGCATCCAAGCTTCTCCAGCCACATGCTCTCCACGGCCTAGCCGCAGTCCGCCTGTCATGTCATCCCACCTCTCAGAATGCCAGACGCCTGCGGCAGTCGCCCGATACAGAGGTAACGATTGAGCCAATGGCCACCTGAGTTCTGGGAATTCCCTTTGCACCTTTGATCTAGGGCATCAAATTGTATGATTGCAGTTGGAGAAGGTAAGGTAAACGTGAAATTAGGAATATTGAATAAAGTGTTTACAACTAAAACCGTAATACCAGGAAGAAAACAGGAATACCAGAATATGAACACTCGCAAAATTGTACGAATTATTACATAAGAACTACTGTGTTAAATACGAAGAAACCGGCTTATTTCTTCCGTTTACCTTGATATTACATAAATCCTTAATGGTATTCACATTTCTTGTGGACAGGGGGGAGAGCAAACCAAATAGACTGAGCCTATTTATTTACTTCCATACATCTATTTGCAGCTGTAGATTGCGTCTTTTTTCCATCACCACAACATCGTAACTCCATCATCACTGCAACCGTCCAATAGCCAATTTCTACGCGTTACTACTGTTGTCGGTCTTCGTGACACTATGGGCCTTGCACATATGCCGTCTCTACCAAACATCGCTATTGAACCTCTGATGAGCATAAGCGCCGACTTTTTGCTGTAACATCTCCGGGTCTTTCGTTTTGCACAAGATGATCTTCCACTCTCCATGCGCCGATTCAATCCCTCGTTTTTACCTAATTGCTTGTCGTTTCGGCGCAAAGCAGTCTATATCTCGTAATAGACCTCTATAATACCACGTACCATCAGAAACTATTGAATGTCGCTGGAGGAGCCCCGTCTCTAGAACCCATCTCAAGCACTGCTTTCTCTGCTACTCTGTCGCTCACCAGCGAATGTAGCATCCTAGAGGATGTTTTTTCCACACGCTCAACCTGTCCCAACTCGAACACATCGTGTGCGTTGCAGCCATTCTATGCAATTTGTTCTACTCTCAATGACTTGACCAAGACTCTTGAAGATCTCACCTATACTCCGTCATCACAATATCAGTGTGTATGTTGCCCTTCACTCCAGAACCTTCCTATCAAAGGATAGCCCAAACATGTCGCCTTTCACCAGCCGCCAGGCAACCTTTCCATCATCAGAAGTCCCAGCCACCTCCGATCCTTCCATCCTAAGCCACCCACAAACGTGCCGGACGTACCACGTCAGCGCCTGACCCACAATTTATTCCAGGATTCTCCCCTCGCAATCATAAATCCAGTCGCTTGCAGCCTAAATCACATTTCGGCAAGTTTTAAAACTCACCGCCAACCTTCTCGTAGTAAGAGTCAATACTTTACCGCTTTTGCCGCCTCCATCACGTCAGTGCGTCACAAATGATTCGAGTTCCCTCTCATCGCAAGCATAAACCCAGCCCGACCACAACCATCAGATCACCAATTTTCCCATTCCATGCAGAACCCTCCTATTCCAAGCGTCAATCCACCAGCGCTAGCTGCCTTCAGCACGTCAATCTCTGGGCCACCATTAATCCAAATACCCTCCAGATACGGGACGCGCATTTATGCCACGACGACGACGCGTCGCGGCTAATTGAGCGGCATGCTGGCCACCAGCCGTGCAGATGGAGCGGCCAACAACTTGCGGCGGACGCACAGTGCGCGCACATTCACGCGCCTTTCGACTCCAAACATATTCGGCGAAGGAAGGACGCAAATGAACTCACAAAACGCAAACCAACTATGGACAGCGCTTTTGAGTGAACATTTTGAGTTTGTGGAAAACAGGCAAAAGTGGTATGTAATGTTAAAAGTATACTGAAATGTTGCTCTGATAATTGTAACAGAAGCATATTTATGAAATCAGAAATAATGGAATGAACTTTATTGTCGTCGTAACTGTTGCAAAGCATAATAATGCTCTGCAATAAGTTTCAGTTATCTCACTTCCTCTCCTCCATTGCGTTACTCTTTGTCTATATGTATCGCACATCTTCTTTAAAACACTCTTGTATTTGCAGTTTTATTCACTCTTCTCTTCCATCAGGTATGGTTATTTTCTTTTCCTTTCTCTCTCAAAACATTCATTACACAGTTTATTCTCTATCTTTACCGTCGTCAACATACTTTTGAAACCTATAAAATAATATTGTGTTATAAATTGCATGTTCATATTGGAAACTTTTGGATTTGGATGTACTGACATACTCAAATTCAGCTAGTACGTCTTATGACCACATTGAAGTATTATTGAAAGTAAACTTATTAACTATTTATGTAACTACTAAATAAAGACGGCGTTTGTCGTATGAACAAAATGTTGACTTTTTAAAATTAAGTGCAGCGACTACACGTTTGTACGAAATGTGTACATTACATTTTTGTGAAAATGTTTATAAATTCCCTATATATTTATCGTGTCAATCACAGTACGCGGAATGACAGCCATGCTGACTGGGATTTTATTTATTTTTGCCTCGCAAAGTTCAACATTCCAAACAATCAACAATGAACGAAAGAAGTTGTACGACAGCTGAAAATGTTCTTGAATTGTTTCCGATATCCAGTGCAAACTGTACTGTGTGTAGCGCCGAGTGTCAGTGCCGTCGAGTGCGGGTAGCTACGAGTACAAAGGCAGCCGGTGCGATCATGATGTCCGCGACGTCAGGCTCAGGCTGAGGGTGTGATGGCAGCCTCAGACGGATATTTCTGGTGACAGATTAGAGGGAATGATTAATTTCGTGTGAAATGTCGAATTCTGTGTTTGAGACGAGTTTAACATCTTTGCACAATTTTTCAATCTTCAACTCTTTCTTCCCCTTTCTCTTCTTTCGTTTAGCTTTGTCAAAGTATCACGATATCACTCAATGCTGTGAATGCTGTGATGCTAGTCAATCCACCTGTTCTAGGATGTTTGTGTGTGTCTTTGCATTTTATTGGGGGAGGGTGCCGCCTGGCTATCTCATTATATTACCTTCGAACAGAAATATTTTATTCATGTGTTTATTGAGTCTTCGGATTTCAATTTCTCATGGTTTATAATTATTCGATTCCTTAATGATATTTATCGATTTAAACGTTATTAACAAACATAAATGAAAAATTCTAGCAGAAATTTGTAGAATTTGAATTTGCTTCATTAGAGAACTGTTTTTGAGCTACTTCCTGTTCTAATCCTCAGATTTCTGAAATAAATTTCATGTGTGTTCGGCATCACCATCATTCTGTTACAACGTTATAGTAGTTACGGCTAATAAATGAAATTCTGAGAGCGTATCGTGGAAACATCAAAGTAGGATTCGACTTTCAGATGAAATTTTGTTATTTACTAGTTGCAAAATATTTCCAACTAATAGAAGTTTTCTCTTCTTCGCCTTGTACATTAAGGCAGTAAGCTCTGGATTTCCTGAAACAAAAAGTGACAAAATAACGTTGCGAGCTTGGATTCATGTAAGTACACAAATATGATCATCAAAAGTACGTTCTGATGTGTCTTGCTTGATGTTCCCAAATCACAATATAATCTTTAGTAATTGTAGTAGTAATTGAATGCAAGGCTGAATGAAAAGCTGAGGGCTGAGCGAGAAAACTTTATTACGTACTTAGTGCATATTTTATACGCATGTATTTTTCAACAGGCAAATAACGAATGTGCTTTTGTAATTTATAATTTTAATCACATAACTTTCAATGGTTTCGATATAAAGTGAATTAATTTCCCGTAATTTATATGTAATGAATGTCTCCACAAGTACAAATTAAAATAGTAGATTAAGACTATGGTTTGCATGCATGTTGAATTTAAGACATGTACTTAAGGGATTGTAGAAAAAAATTAACAAAAAAGCGTACATAATATACACACATTGTATGCAATTCATTCCCGTTTATTTTAAGAGGAATAATTCATAGTATAATTTAAAACGCATGAAACTTTTGTACCACTATTTTCTACTTATAACGTTGCAATGAACAAAATACCTAACCAAAGAATCACAATGGCGCATAGAACACTCATTTCATATACACGTAATCTTCAACGTTGATATAAAATATGGATAAAAAAGTATTCCTCACGCATCTATTCTTTTCACATTCTTCTTTTCAGATATAGAACGAGAGAAACATGTTTCAACAATGATGCATAAACGCATGTTCTGATAGCCGAGACGCGTTCCGGTTTAAAGGCAGAAAAGAGAATTAAGCAAATAGCGAGGTGACAGCGAAAAACAATATGTTCCAAACTCTAGAAAACTGTAATAACCATAATCTTGATTTTTTAAATACCTAAGCCATTTTGATCATATCGGAGATGACTTGTTTTACGGAATGGTAATGTTTCTATTTTTTAAATAGCGTTAAACGTACGTACAGGGGAAACCAGAGAACCACGAGGAAACCTGCCATAATCCTACTTGTCCTCTGCAAATTCCACTTGAATCGACCGGGATTTTAACTCCGGCAACAGAGGTGGGAAGTGAGTGCACCGACAGCAACATGACGGGTTGCTCCGCTAGGGCACGTGAGGATCAGTTTGTCAGAGCTTTCAGTAGTTGTGACAGGAGAGACCGATCGAAATTTGTAAACCCATGATTTCAAAACAACCCGCCACACAAAAGACATGTGAATAATCAACTTATAATAATAAAGCAAATAGAATCCCTTAAAAGCAAAGGCTTCTCCAAGATGGAAGATACCTAATTCATTTTTAGGCCCACTGAGCTACAAAATTCTGGAATTATTAGATTAGCACTTTAAGTTTTCGCACAATTTTCAGCTCATACTATTGTTCTTTTATTGGTTCATAATTCTTCCATTCTTCTCGGATTCATGTAGTTCGGGTGCACTGAGCACGTTCTTTCTTCATTACGTCTGCACATCTTGTTCTAGATCTTCCTGTCTGCCTTTTACCAATACCAATCCCTGACCGTTGTTATGTTCGCTCAGCATGTCTCATTCTTACTAAATGCCCCACCTACTTCAGCATTTGGGAACAGTGGACTGTATCTTTTACTTCCGTTTTTCTTCTCATTTCCGTTTGGCTTTTAGCGATATTGTAAGTATTTTCCGGCCAATTTTTCTTTGAGGTAATTGTAATGCTTCCCGTTGTTTTTGGATCTTGGTCATGAAATATGGACTTTAATTTGCTCCCGAATCTTATCACATTCTCTCCCTTTTCTCCATATTATTGTAGCCCTGTTTAATCAACTCTTGTACGAGTGTGCTTGCCAACACTCTGCAGCTCGAGCGGTGTATCAGTGGACCAGTGGTCTCGATATGATGAAGTTTACTAGATGTTTCTAACATATGTGAGTGTGAAGAGCCTGCCGGAATCAAATGCACAGGCCAACTGCCCTACTCAGTGCCTTCCGTGTTTTCCCTTATTTCTCTCATGAAAATGTCCAAGTATCGCGATATACAATGGGAAAATATCTTCACGCTGTTTTATGATCTTTTCATTAGCACCTCTCCATGTTCTGACGAATTCTAAACGAACTGATGGCGACAATTCTTCAATTTGCCGGAGAATAGATTGAATATATTTCCCTCGCGTTCTTCTGTTTCAAAGATAGGTTCTTTCTGTTTCAAACATAGGGTTACCAACTCACTAAAATGATAGTTTAAGAACTTCGTTTGTGTTACATTCCTCTTTGCACAAATATCATAGTAAATTTCCACTTACTTATACATATTTAAGAAATGTAGCAATTTACGTGAAAATTATTCAACTACTTATGATTTTAAACCAATGTACGTGAAATCATTTAAAACTATGAAAGAGGGAAAATAAGTTTTAGTAATAAATTGCATTTAGAATCTTTCTATTGAAGGTGCAGAATAAGATAGAAAAATATTATAACTTTTGCAATTTTCAAAATTGCAAAGATTTCAATGAAAGTCGTAATTCTACCAACTTTTCTCTATTCAAGCAAAATATTTAAAGCAAAAAATGGCACCATTTTCCTTCCTCCCTACAATGTAAAAAGTAAAAAGGCTTCATGTAAAGAATTTTCCCAAATTAAAATAATTTAATAATTTTAGGATTACAATTAAGATTGTATTCCTGACTTGTTTACAAATAACCTCTAAACTGCAAAACAGATTCATCCATTCACACATCCACTCATCCATCCATCCAGCAATCCATCCATCCAGCAATCCATCCATCCAGTTATCCAGCCAGCTCAGCCAGCTCAGCCAGCTCAGCCAGCTCAGCCAGCTCAGCCAGCTCAGCCAGCTCAGCCAATCTCCATTATCTTTGGAAGTGCATTAATATACCTTGATTCTGATGCTCAAAGCTTCCACTCAAGATACCTTCAGCACGTTTTTTACGGCCAAAAGTTCGAGATCGTATTGTTGAGGTAACTCCCCCCAATATCCTCCCTACAACTTTTAGTATTAATAAATTTATGTTTGTTTTGAGTTATTCTGAGTTGTAACTCAAAGACATCTCAAATAAATTGTAAAAATAAACGTTGTAAGGTATTAAAATATTCACTGATACAATTTTACAATATTTCTCATGTTTCTAAGGACGAAAAGCAATGTTGTGTTATTGATAAACTTAAATTTCAATTATATTTCTATTGAATTTCAACCCTAACACCGAAATTAGAAAATCCTGTGAACGCATAAATTGATTTATGTCAAAAATTATGTTTTCATACTCTTTCAAGATTAGATATAATTAAATTCAGCAAGGATTTATTCAGATGGCATGTAACTCGACTTATTGCATTTCGTAATTTTCAACTGCTTGTTGGCACCGGCACAGGAAATACCGTTTTTAATTTGCTATTCACAATGTTGAGTGACACCGTTTTCCATTAGAGTGGTAATATGTGAAATACCGGGAAGCGGGAAAAATGTAGTACTTCGGTGAACATTGTGCATTTCACAAATAACATTTAGAATCTCTGAATTAACGGATAAATGGGAGCAATGCTCCATTAAATGTTTTACCATTTTCCACGAAATCATCGTTTACGGAAGTGCTTCATTCCTACCTCTTGTTTAACATTTCTAAATTATGCCCTAACACTAAAATATTTATTTTATGAGATTGTCTATTACCAAAAATTTTGATTTGTTTAGTCGATCCTCAATTGGGGTTCGTGGTGTGTACCGTGACATAAATAGAACACACTTCAAAGTATCATTATTTTGGTTAATGAACAATAATATATTATAAAAATACTTTATTTACGCCATTCATTCATACATTCTACACCTGTCCTACATTGTCCTACATTGCACTTGCAAGACTGTTTCCGTAAAATTGTTAACAAACTGCGCGTTTTCTAAGCTCCCCATTTGGAATTCTTTCCTAGTAATATCTTTTGAATCGTTTCTCATCGCATCAAGAACGCGCTTCCATGTAAGCTTTTGTAAACGCGATCTACCCGCAGTTCCTTTATGAATTGTTTCAAATAATGATAACGCGCCATGCTATCCTCAATGCTAAGATATTCTGGTAACACTGTTAACTTGATAATCTCTTTGTTCAGTTTATCTATAAGGGAATGTATTTTGATTTACTTGTCTCTTTGGGATTGATTTCCTAATTCACTATTGTCATTGAAATGATTCCTCTTTATATCTTTGTAACTGCTTCTGGTGAAGCATTTTCTGACACTTTGAACACAAATATCATCATCCTCACACCAATACATATGTTCCTAGAGCAACGGATTATTTATGGTGGGCAGAAAAAAGTGAGTGGTAAACATCAGGAAACAAAAAAAATTCGGAGACAATAAGGAGCAAATATACAATTATGCCTGTTTTTTGAGCAGCATATATTACACATTTTTCGGGATATATTCTATTCTTTCATCATTGAAAAAGTTCTCCACAATTTCTAGAGGAGATTTTCCTCTGCGAGTTCCAATCATTTTTTTCTTATACTGTCAGAACATCTTCGTGTGATCCAATTTTTTTCGAAAACTCTGGTCTCACTTTCTGCCAATCTGCCACAGTTTTAATATTTTTCAAGGTAGGCCTACAAAGGTTTTCCCCACTTCCGTAGTTGCCCCTCGAACCTCTGAATTTTTAGGAGCTAGAATGAATGTCCACCTGACCAAGCACATCCATCGGCATGATATCTAAAATACCTTCATTCACATCTTACGCGTCAGTAACGACGCTAGATTGTCAGGTGGAAATTCTACATCAATATCACTGTCACTGTCTCCGGAGAAACCAGGAACGTTAACAACCTCCTTTCATCGAGAAAGCGAATAGTATCACCTAGTACCCATCACTAAGGAAAAAAAACAACGTCAGATGCCCAATGAAAAAATATACATAACATCAGCCATGATCCGCAAATGGGCATCAATAAAATCCAATTTTTTTTTCATTCGTAACAGACATAATGACATGCTCGTAATTCAGTAATAATTTCAAATGTACCAAAGAGATGTACTATTACTTACAAGTCCATCAAGCAAACAACTCTCTGGAAATAATGTTTTAATTTCCTTAAATATTTCGTCAGACCTCTCACGAACACTTCTTTCAAGTACTCCGAGAAAACAAACGTCATCAGAGTTACCTGTTTCTGCTTATCTCAACCGCGCATCCAACACCAGAACACAAGTAACTATAAATAACGTTATTCTAGCAAGTATTGAATATAAAATTGTTAGATCACCAAATGGTGATCGTGGTAGGAAATGGATTAATAAAACAATTAATAGAGAAGCTGAATAATGACAACTATGCATTAATAAATGACACGCCTGATGAGTTTCATGTGGGTCGAAACCCATGTGCTATCGCCTCGCAAAAATTAATGGGAAACAATTCAACCTGTCCAACTGAAGCGGTTTCATATCCGACGTCCATATTTCGCAAACACCATTAATATTCGCGTGCGTATTTCCGATGTAAGCTGTCTGTGGATCCAATGTCAGGGTAATTCCAATGTGTTGTGGCACACAATCCCCATTTGGTGGAATACAGTCTGGATATTCACAATTGATCAAAGATCTTTCATTCAGTGATCTATCTCGTAAAATTGCGGAGATTTTAATTTCATTTCGCTATGATTAAATCCGATATTTTTTTAATTAAGAGAGGTGAACTTCTTGTTTTTGATTTGTGACCAATGTACAAGAAGAAAGGAATTAACTCTTCGCAGCAAATACAGGAAAAGCGTCATTCATTATTCTAAAATGTTCATGGAGGACCTGCCTCTCTGATGTAATAGCAGTCCATTTAGGAAATTTAGGCATTGTCGTTACATTAAATGATGTTTATTTGCAAATTGACAGGGTGCTTGACGCTATGATATCACTAGAAATTTAGTTGGAAATTGAGTTGACAGACAAATGACTTAATACCAAAGCGTAACATGCTTATATGCTATTAAAAGACGTACGAAAATAAAATTCAAACATAACCCTTAACAGGAATACTAATATTTGATTACACAAATGGGAAACTAGGGTCTCACACACTCCATTAGGTAGTACACGATTAATGAGTACTTTATGACTTAAATATTTTTCTTTACAAAACTAATGAATATTTTAATTCACAAACGAACACATTTTCATTTTAGAACATATTTTTTACTTGTTTCCATTACTAACTCTTGTTGATTTTGGTTCGATACACTCCACACATCTGCGCGCTCTGTGCTCATCACAAACTCCATTTTGGTAACAGAAGAAAACAGATATTACGAGTTAAAAGTTATTAATAATTCAAATCATTTATATGAATTGATACCTCATTACAAATGGTTTAAATGTACAGAATGAAAGTGTTCACATTAAAAATGCGCAAATGGCTCAGTGGGGTAAGCGACACTCCGAATCCTCTTCGAAATAACAGCAACTGACATACGTAACACATATTAACATTAAAATGAATCATGATTGATGAACTGAATGAACCGAATACACGAATTTACGTAAAGTTCAGAAGTCAGTATTGTCAATATATGTTCCGGTAAAACACTGTAAACATTGAGTGGGGTGGTCTACACCCAAGTGTACCGGTTGAAGGTTAAAATTTATTTTATTATTTAAACAAACAGTTTCTGAAGAAAACTTTACAGGCGCATCTACAAGATTTGTTCAAAAATTCTTTTAGAAATTAAAATTGTTGTTAACTGTAAAACTCTGCATCTCCAGCCAGAAGGTCACGTAATATAAAACAAATATAATTAATTGCAGAGTTTGCACGGAACTTTAGTATTTCTACAATAATAACAGACGCACTGGAAACATGCAAAGCCGGGTGTAGCAGCTTCACTACTTTCCCAGGATCATTCTTCCCAGCGCGATAACCTCACAACAACTGAAGGTCATCCAGCGTCTCGCCCGCTTCGCCCTGACACTGCAACAGCAAATCCAGAGCACGGAGGCGGCGCGCTGCACGACAACTGCAGTACTTTAATTAAGGTTCTGCTCCTGCGGCTACCAGGAGCGAACAACTCCACAAATAAAAGCACAAGTGCAGGTCGGCGGCGCTTTGAGTCGCCCGCAAGAGCCCGTGAGCCAAAGGATCCGGCGGCGTGGCAGACTCAAGAGCTGGAAAGTCAGACGCACGCAGGCAGCTCCCTGCTGGAGGGGCGAGGGCCGTCAGAAGGAGTTAAAGAGAAAGAGCGAGTACGGCGCTGGAAGTTCAGACGAACGTGCGAGTCAGTGACCGGGCGAGCGAGAGTGTGCGTGAGAGAACCGCGGAGGGAGAGAGGAGAAAAGAGAAAGAGAGGGAGAGGGATAGGGGGAAATTAAGGATGGAGGAATAGAGAGGGAAGAGGGGAGGAGAATGGAAGAGAGAGAACTTGAGAGATGTTGAGTGAAAAAGCGTAGCAAATACAGTGAGAGTCAGTCGCAAAAAGAAAGACGCAATGGGATAGAAAAAGATAAAGAAAGGCTAACAGGAAGAGAAAAATAAAACTTTCTAGTGAGAGAGAGGGGGGAAATATAAAACAAAGAGAGAGAGAGAGAGAGTAAGAGAGAAAAGCTAGAAGAGAAAATTGAGAAATAATAAGGATGAGGAAAACCACCAGATGTAGAAAGAAGAAAACGAGAGAGACAGACAGACAGAGAGAGAGAGAGAGAGAGAGAGAGAGAAGCATCAAAACAGGGAGTCGCGGTGTGCATTGATTGTGAAATTCGTTTATGATGTAGGAACAAAAAATGGAAAAGAAATGTCAAGAAGTTTACAGAGTATTAGCTCAATTGGTCGTAACCAGGTAGTTGCCAGTTTCGCTGTCAATTACAGAAAATTATCACAAAATCATAAAGTAAATACTGGAACACAACATAATATACTGGAATCAATGGTATAAACAAGTTATTTAAATCAGAATAAAAATTTGCGTTGGTCGCGTGCATTGTGCAATTTCACATAGAAATAATGTACAATACGAGTACCACCAGCATTATATTGTATCCAGAAATTCATTACATTACAAGCCTCTACGTCACACATTTAATATCTTGTACGGCAGGTAATCCTAACTTACGGTATTTACAAAAGTAAGGATACACAGAGAGACTTCGAAAGTTACTGGAAATTCCCTCTTTAAAGATATTATTGTTTTACTAAATATAATCTCTTTTTTTTTATTTGTTCAAATTATGAATGTTTGTGAATATCACTGTTGAAATAATTTCTTGTAGTTTATGCTACAGTAACTCACAAGCCGTTGACATCCGAACAATTTATAACGACTCAGCGCTTTAAATATTATTTTTAAAACAATTTTTATGATATCTCTAAGGATAATATTTGTCAATTTTCTCGGTATTCCCTCTGGGCGAAATTCTGCACTGTTCCGACATGCCACTATTCATTTGATGAGAGGGTAACCAGAGATAATAAAGCTAATGCTCTGGTGTTTGTTGAACCTATCTTTGCATTAGGAAATGCAAGGACTTCCACGTTTTTCTCGCTACACGTCTTACTAGATTCACCCTCTGTAATTTACGGTCTAATTTCCATAAATGGTAGCTTGGGGTGGAAGATGTCACCAATGTTTCATGTCAACTACATTGTTGACTCAACTAGCGAGATTAAGAAACCCTTATGCGTACTGTGTATCATTTTACATATCCTGACACAGTTTTATATAAGTACAAATATCATTTTCACAATGTTTCCTAAAATGAAGAAAATTATACAGCCATTTTTCTCCGATATCTAATTACATCTAATTTTATTTTAAACTAGTGGTGCGAAACGGCACACACTTTCTCGCCATCAGCAATAGTTACGTAATACTATTTTACTAGACATGTAATTCAATTCCTTCAATAAATTATAAAAATGAAAATGTTTAATCGTTTGAAATTTTAGTTATTCTTTTTCCTTTACATGAAGCCTCTGGGATATTTTCAAAACAAAAAAATAGCTCCAACTTTTTTATTAAATTCTATTGTTCGATAATACGAAGTATATTTACACGAATAATGCAGGTCTCCCTGATTTTTCGAAAGTTGCAAAAATTCAAATCTTTTCTACATTATAATTTCCATCCAGCAAAATGTATATTTGTATTATATCCATCTAGTTAATATCAAAGGTAAGAATTTCTAGAAGTGAGGGTCTTACCATTGCTCGCAGCTCATAAAGGGATGTATAAGAAGTCTTGTGACGAAACTTGTTGCTCGATTTGAATGAAGCGCCTAGCGCACGGTGTTGCCAACTTCCCATTTGTCCCGCTCCTGTAAACAGCGCGTGAACATCTGCCTTCGAAATAATGGTTTATTATTTTGCAGACTTGCACAAAGAGATTTTACAGAGAGTAATACAAATTTCTGAACAATGAATTTTGTAATGTATAGCGCGGGCAGGCGGCAGGGCCGCGCCCGGGCGATGGCGGGTCGCTTCGTGGTCGTGTCGTTCACGCCCCGGCTCGTACTCACTTTGCGCTTGAGGTCAGGCACTCACATGTGGTGTCCCGTTCCATAGTTCGGCTTCCGTCACGCGAGTCGGACTGCGATGTTGGCGAGGCGGCGCGGCATTCGGGGCGACCAGACCCGGAAAGCCCCGGCTCTGAATCAAAGTAACAGCTCCATCTGCCCATCCCAAACAAGTCAGCTTGCTCCACCGCTTCCAAAACAAGTCATCCTCTTTCGACTGCCTCCAAAACAAGTCAGCTCGCTCCGCCGCTTCCAAAACAAGTCGCCGAGCGTCCTTCGGCGTTCCCTCAGAAAATCTCCGGTGCCACGTGATTCCTCCTCCGCGTCTCACATCGCGATTGGTAGTCGCGGCCCCCGTGGTTTCTCCGTCCTATCACG
This sequence comes from Gryllus bimaculatus, assembly GCA_017312745.1. Taxonomy (NCBI): domain Eukaryota; kingdom Metazoa; phylum Arthropoda; class Insecta; order Orthoptera; family Gryllidae; genus Gryllus; species Gryllus bimaculatus. Next base: position 2,605,894 of record BOPP01000090.1, read on the forward strand.
GCGTCCGCGGCAGAGCTGCGCCCATGCAACTTTCTCCGAAGTAACCTCCGTCACGTAAATTCCAAGAACTGGGCGCAGGCAATTCCGTTGCTCGGTTTGGTGGCGCGGGTGGCGTATTTCCCCATGCGTCACGCGGGCGCGGTCGGCGTGGATTGCGCTGAACAAAAGAGGTGCATTCCTCCGTTCTCTCAGCGCGCTTAGCGGCCCTCACAGGTATCGAAAACGGCACGTTTCCTGCCGTCCTTTACGCCGGCGCGAATCCTAATTAAATTTAATATTTTATTCACGTCGCCATCCGACATGTGCGACCGTCCCATTACAATACAAATGATATAAAAAATATGTCTAACACAAAGAAATGGAATTTTGTTAAAAACGACTGATTTTTCAAACAAATCAAACAATAAACCTCTAGTTGGCGAATATATACAACCTGCAAAAGAAACCAGTCAATAAAGCATAGTGGATATACATTGAAAACATTCGAAAAACGTATTTCATATACAAGTATTTAAATACTGCCTAACCCTGCTCATTACAAATAGTACAACATTTGGTGCAAAAACTAAATATTTTCAAGCAAATATCAACACAAATTTGACAATTATAACTAATTTTATGAAGATTAATTATGTCTCAACAATAAGACGTAAATCACCAAAAAAAGGGCTTCCGAGTCATTGTAGTCGAGTAATTGTAGCACTGAAAGATATTCGCATATGATATTCATTGAAAGCTAGCAACTTACAAAAATCTCTATTCTTGATTTTGTAGTTTTCAATAGTTTTTTACAATTTTAGAAAAATTCGAAGAATTTCCGAAACTAAAACTAGCACTATATTACTAACCGTTTCTTATTACATATGTGGAGAAAATTTAAAGAAAGAGTTTGATCGGATTTTGAGAAAATATTATTCGGTACATTTCAATTGCAAAATACGCAAAAGCTACCTTTTTTTCAAAAAAGTGTACCCGACCTTTTTTTACGTGAAAAGTTTTTACAACAGACTTTGTCTGACACAAGAAATTCTATCCCCAATTTTGAAATTCAATTTTTTTTCAATTTTCGAAAAAGTGGGAATGTCAATGTAAATGAGCCCTGCACCATTCTCTTAAACGTCCTTTTTTGAAAATTTTGAAAATATCCCAGGGGTTTCATGTAAAGTACCCCCTAAAATTAAAATTTCGGTTTCAAATTACAGGGTCCTCGACAACAACCAAAACGATTCGAGAATATCAATTTTGGAGAAAAACAGCTGAACGGTTTATGCCCTAGCGTTGTGCAAAGGCGGATAGACTGACGTTTTGTTGTCAATTTTTTGGTATGAAGGGCGCTCAAAACATGGATTCTAGCAACACCACGTGTTAGAGGAATTTTGTTCTATATTTAGCAACCGAATTTATCCACTTTTTTGTTACCAGAGCCCAGCAATAAGAATTTGTGTGTCGAAAATTCGTTGCATTGCGCTTTTCTCGTCTTACATTAGAAAGTGTCAGAAAGTAAAAATGGCCATATTTAATGACTTCCATAAACCCAAACTTAGGCGTACTTTTGTTATTACGTACATTCTATTATTACGTATATACGTATATTTTAAATACATGAAGATTCTTAAAATTAATTACTCAGGAAATTAAATGCCTTACGATATGTCAAAAGACCTCTGCAAAATTGCTATTTGTGATTATAAAAATAAAGAAATATCAGAATGCAATAAACAAACACGAATATATATGTACTACATATCCTATTTACCGCGAATAATATGGAAAGAATTATTAATAAATGTGTAAAATGTAACAAAATGATACGTTGGGTGTAATGAAAATGTTTTTGTTCAAGCGGGTAACAAACTGATTTAAGAAACGACCAAATCATTAGATTACTACAGGTTGAGACGTCCGGAAATAAATAGGACTAGAAACGCTTGCGAGAATATAGGAAATTATTTTCGTAGAGGATACATTTTACAATGTATTACATCTTCAAGAAACTTGTCTAAGAAACTTATCCACTTCTCAATCACGACGTCTTCTGCTGTCCAAATAACGCCGTTGTGATCGCAAATCATATTACTCGGGTACACTATACCACAACCTGGTTCTAAAGGAAATATCGTTTCTAGACATAGAGATACAACTCCACCGGAATCCTCGAGGTTCTGCAGGCCTAGTCTTCTTACATACCCGAAGAGTCACGTGTCTGCCGCCCCTGTCGCACATTGCATGCGTAGGCGCGCGGTATCACGTGTCACCCACATCTCTTGCTGGCTTCACTTGTTCTACGCTACGCTTTCCCCCAACGTCGTTCGGTCGGCTGATATACATGGCCTGGGAATTTAATTTTTCTGATATGTTTTATTGAAATCTAGGAAATATCTTATTTCACCTAGAACACGTCAGCCATACCTGACGTTTGCAGCGTTTCCTAAGGTGGTGGTCAGTGAAGTCCATTTTGGCCGAAATGGCGTCGAATATATCCGATTCGTTGAAACGCGAGGCAATAAATGGAAATGGGCCTATCGAACCCGAACTACTCCAGAAACACCGGTTATGTTTTGTTCGATTCCATTCGCCCAAATGCAGCTTGAGAATCAAAGCCATTTGTAGTACCAAGACTACCTGCAATACGTGTTGACGATCTTGAGAGTGCTTCACCCAAATGCTTCAAAACACGCATGCTTCAAAAGCACAAGAAATGGCACGGATGAAATACGTCGGAGAATATTGCCCGCAGGTTATCCGATGACAAACGGCCGATATTTCTCATATTCTGTGACCTATCTTTTTAACAGCGACGACACACGATACATTTCTTTAAAAATCAGGTCTTGGAGTTCAATCCAGTTCGGTCCACAACGACCTACCGCATCGAACCCCTGCGCCTCCGTTTCGGGTTGCGTGCGCGCCCCACCAGGCAGCGTGCAGTCCTCGCGGGCCTGGGATGGAGCCATGCATATTGGATGCGCGCGAGTCATCGAGCGCGTGCAAACTGGCGGCCAGTGCTCGCAACCACCTGCACTCGCTCGGCGCCAGAGCGGAGTGGCGCCCCGCACGGACAGGGACTGCCACGGTGCAAGGTCGCGTTCCTTTTATAGAACGATTTTCTTAGAATGGGATGCTTTGACAGCTAATGCTGGCAACACAACTGACGATTCTGTAGTCGTTGTGTCTCGTTGTGTCCTTGAACTTATTAGACTCTCCTTCCTCCATTCGTTCGTTTGCAGTTGGCTAACTGGTAAATAGCTTCGACGATCCCTTTTGTAATGTCCTCGTCCAACGAAAATATAGTGCGCCATGAGAAATAATTGAAATTAGGAAGTGCAGAGCTTTGAGATCTTCTGTAAAAATTCTTTTTATATAAAAATTACATTGAATTTAGTTTTTATGTGATAAGTATTATGTTTGTTTTAAAATCGAGTCTTGAATATGAGATGCGTACTCGTGACGGTCCATGTATTTCTGGCATTTGCGCTGTGTGGCGACTGGCGACCTGTGTTTGGGAGCTTTTCATGATATCGTGCTTTTTTATATAATTGTAACATGATTGTGAACCATGAGAAGCCAGAGTGGGCGCAAAGCGCATCCTCCTTGTTCACACCAGCGACAAGAAGATATTATATCCGTTGCAAGGAAAATAGAACAAATGCAACGGCAAGGAAGACTAGAAGCAGGATCTGTTCTTATGCTCACAGCGGGGAACTAGTGAATCTGAGTAAAAATACAGTTTTCAAGTAAGCTTTTATATTTTTATAATTGCACTTTAATGATTGTCATTGTGCAATTGATAAAATGTAACTAGTAATTATGGTATTTAGGTATTATAAACAGAACATAAATGAATTGAGGACTCCTGGGAAGAAAAGAAATCGAAAAGCGCATGTAATAGACAAGGTGGACGATTTCGGCAAAGGAGTCATCAGAAAAATTATTTACGGGTTGTGTGAAAAGGGTAAGTTTCAATTTATATTTAATTACTTGACCAGTATATTTCTATTGAAGTTCCCATTTGAACTGATGGTCATTTCTTTGCAGGTGTTAATGTGACATTAGTTTCTTTGATCGTGAAAGTGAGAAAAAACGATGATGTGGGATTTTCTGATAGCAAAACAACTTTGAGAAGATTATTATTGGAGATGGAATTTTCATGGGGAAGACGGACAATCGAAGGGCCTTGATAGAAAGAGCGGATATTAGTGCTCATAGAATAGAATATTTACGGCAGTATAAAAATTTGAAAGATACAGGTAGTGATTTTGTTTTCTTAGATGAGACTTGTTTTTTTTGAAAGATAATTGCAGACATATTGTTAATGATGATGTCTTGAAATGAAATTCAAAACTGCCTTTTGCTTAATATATTGTTCTTTATTGCTAGATGTTCTTACATTGAAATGTACTTGACGACTGAGCTCAATCTGAACTCGGAACAGAAGACACTCGCCAAAGATGGCGCTGTTGAATCAGTTTACCAACATAAATATCAAAATGCTCTATGATTACTAACACATATAATACGTGTGTACTTTATTAAGCGCTCTTCACATAATTGATATTTATATTTGTACAACTCTTTTTGTTAGGTTATGCTACCAAGACTCAAGTATTTTCAGATGTGTGAGAAAGAATTTGAGTGAAGGGCAACGTTACATAGTTTTACATGCAGGAGGTAAGATGGGGTTTGTGGATGATGCAGAACTAGTGTTTCCATCGCAAAATAGTAGTGAAGAGTACCATGGAACAATGAATGGGGAGATGATTGAGGAATGGATGGAGAATACCCTACTTTCAAAACTTGATGAACCGTCTGCTATTGTGCTAGATAATGCTTCTTATCACAGTGCTTTAAGAGAGAAAATATTCAATTAAAAAATAGAATACTAATTAAAAGTTAACTAAACGGAACACTAATGACATTGTGTTTTTGTTCAAGGAAACTTCCGCTGACACAAGGAAACAACAAAAAATTATATTTACCACAATTAATTAAAATAAATATTTCCTACCCTCAATATACAAAAATAAATATTTGTATATTGTCTAATTGTATGTGGTATTGTAATTTTGAATATTGTATAATAATTGTAATTTTGTGTATTGTATTATAATTGCAATTTTGTGTATTGTATATTCTTTAAATTTGGATATTGTTTTTGATAGTTTTCTTTTTTTTTTTGTTTTAACATATGTTTTGTATAATTCTTTTAAGCATGATAGGATTCTGTTTTGTAATACTGTTTATAAATTGTGTTGTTTTTGTACCAAATCTCAGATTTCGTTTTCGTTAGAAGCTTGCTTGAACTGCACACAAGCGAAAGCAATTTCTCATTCTGGTGCATCTGCTGAATTCATTAACTTATGTGAAAATGAATAAAATATTATTATTATTGTTATTATTATTATTATTATTATTATTATTATCCATAAATAGTGCCCCAGTGTCTTGGGATTAATAATTCTACCCCTTTGGTCAAAGTGCTACATAAATAATCTCGTGAAATTACTTATATTTATGTACCTTTACAGGACATTTTTAATACCCATTCCATTTATTCTTTTAACATCATAGAGATATGTTCTATTGAGATTTAGTATTTAAAATGTTTATTTGAAAAATGAATGCTTGTAAAGGAAACAACTCTCAAGAAAATTTAGTCAAGCCTTTAGTTGTAGATCAATGCATGAATTGGAAAGCATAACATTAGTGAAATATAAAACAATCATTGAAACACATTTGAGTTATGAAAGCATAGTACCAAGTTTTGATAGTCGGGGTGTTATAATTATAAATAAACCACCCTCTTCATTACAAAAGTGGATGAGCCATTTGCTGTGAAACGTCCAGAAAAGGCCTTTGAACGTCCCATGAAAATCAATTTTCTTTCTATTTCCATTTGAGAGATATTAAGACATTTTCCCACATGTGTAAATAAATGTCGATATTCCCCGGACTCCCGTATGTGCATATAACTAAGCGAAACTCAGACATCTCTATTGTGATGTCTTCGCGGGAGCCGTAAACAAACACTACGAAGGGGTGTAACTGAACAACTGACGCGGCGGAGGGATACTTCTCTGCAATACAGGTGATATTCACTTGTTTCGCGAACTGTCACTTTATCCCATTCTAAAGAAAATCGTTCTATAGCAGTCACATGCCAAAGCCATTCTAACTGGTTGCTTAGGTTTCTCAGGGCATCAATTCATGTCTCTACAGTGCGACTGAACGGGAGGTCCGAATATTCGATTTCAGACGGTGGTAGTATTTTCGACTCTACGTAGCTTGGTAGCGTTAAGCTGCTGACTGAAGATCTCAGGCGACCGGCTGCTCTGACCGGTGTTTTTTTTCTGCGATCAACGCCGTGAATGTCCGAGAAGTACCTTAACAAACGGGACACGAAACACGCACTATCTCTCCTTCTTCTTCCTAGTCCTCTCCCTACCCCTTATTTACATACACATTTACGTGCACTACACTATTACAAATGCCGGGAGAGCATTAAGAAATGCAAGAACTTCCGTGTTTTTCTCCCTACACGTCTTACTAGATGTACACTTAGTGCACACTGCCTAATTTACATAAATGGTAGCTTGGGGCAGATAGCTGTGACAACTGTTTTGTGTCTACTTGTTTTGTTGACTCATTTAGCGAGTTTTTGATGTTATCTGTGATGCATACTGTATATTATTCTACATATCTTAAAATTACAAAGAAATATACAAAGAAACTTTTTGCGACTTTTTGCGAATTTCTAAAACGGAGAAAAATTCAAAAGTATTTTGTTCTCTGATATCTAACCACTTCTTATTTTATTAAATATGTCAATTCAATGTTTTCCAGACTACAAAACTGACATGAGGCGAACATATATTTTAAATTCTTGAGTCTTAATATTAATGAAAAATAACGGTAAGCTAAGATGCAAGCTCAGGTAAATAAATGGTCTTCGATATGTCAAAAAACGTCTTCTAAATGGCAGATTGTGAATAGAAAAATAAAGAAATTTCACAGTGAAGTAAATAAATATATTAAGTACTGTGTTGTTCACTTGCAAGGAACGGATCTCGGAATAAGTTGCTAACTAATTAAAGGACAATTTTATATTTTTAAGAATTAATTTATTATTTATTTCTTATTAAGAATTAATTTATCAACATATAAACACATGAAATAAATTTGTGTAAATAATTTTCTGCAAGTTTGCATTCAAGTTTTTTTTAGGGAAATGACGTATATAATTTCAATATTTTCTGTACTTGTGGTTCTTTCCGTCGGAACACAGATAGCAAATTCCTGTTTTTGAATAACGTTCCTTCGTCTGCACAACTGTTATCAACATTCGCAGTTACTAAATTATTATTCCAAGAAGTTTATGGGCAAACCCATCCGTAAATTACTCATCTGTAAGATCCGCAAACTCATCAGAAAAATATTAAAAAGAAAATTATTTTGTCCTTCTTACCTATAAGTTTTATAGTAAAGTTAATAATGAAAGCTAACAAAACAAATGCTTTTAAAAAGTTTGATCGCTACAGAATTTTCAACATAATATATGAAATACACGAGTAAAAATTTCACGAGATACTACAGGAATACAACGAACATGGAATTACAGTGCTATAATGAATAGCGTAATCACGGAGAAATTATGAGAAACGTGCGTTTATTGCCTCTGAAAGGGAATACGCTTGTTGTTTAAATCGTGTGTTATTTCATTGAAATGCACTGGACCTTGTGCAGGTCGATGTTTTTTATAACCATTCTTTTATTTTATTTGTTGAGAGTTGTGAAATGGTAATGCAGAACAATTCAAAAATTATATCAGTTAAATGGAAAGAGAAGGGCGGTAAAAATAAAAAAAGGAGACTGGAAAGAGGAGAAAGAAGAACATGAGTGAAACATAAGGAGGAGAAAGATAGGAAACAGAATAGGGGATAAGAAGGGGGAACGCAAGATGACTTGAAATATAAGGAAAGAAAGATAAAACAGTAGAACGAGAATGGGAAGAAGTGAATAGAAGGACAGCAAATGGGAAGACAGGAAAGAAAGAGGAGAAGAGAGAAAATAAACAAGGGAGTAAGGATAAGAAAAGAGGAAGAGAAAGCGTGCAAAGGAAGAATAAAAGGAAAGAAGCACGTGGAAGTATGAGAGTGAGTGTGAGGTGAAAAGAAAGAGGTGGCAAGGAAAATAGGGGAAGGAGTTAAAGATGAGCATGCCTTGAGAAATCACTAAATTATACTTAATATAATATTCTACCTCAGGTTTTTGCATCAATAATGCATATAAAATTTGTAAATAAGATATAAAAACTTTGTAGTTATTATAGTGTAAAGAAAAAACGAATTAGAAGAATATGAAGAAAGAAAATTAAGTTAATTGTAGTGAATTTGTTTAATCACTTACTGCTGTCGAGTATTTATCCAATAGTTTTATCAACATTGTTGGAAACTCGGCCATTTAGTAATTTAAACTAGCTTAAATTCAATTTCGTATTTGTTTGACATGAATGTGATTATTTTCTCGCAATTACTGCCACATATCGCTCATTTGTTTATAAATAATTCAGTACCAATCGTTTGTGAATTGTTAGAGCCTTTATTCCTAGTCAATATTGTAAAATATTTCCTTCGCCATTCAGATAACTATTCCAAAGCACTATTCTGTGATATTTCACAAACATTATCAAACACTTCATGTAGATCATAATGGTATATTTACTTTAATGAAAACAGTGACTCAAAATGAAGACACGTTTTTGTTGTTCTGGTAGTAAACATTAAAATTTCCGCCCGAAAAAAACAATTATTTCTAATATTTCATGTTCAAACATTCCTTTCCATATGTTGATAAATATGAAATACAGATTTCTTGACATGTGTCTTATTCTTGAAGCAAAATCATAAATCATGAGTATACTTATTTATTGGAAAAATAGAATATTGTAGTAATACAGTCTTAAAGCAATTATCTAAAAAATTATTAATATACATTTTTAACGGAAAATGCTTATAATTAAATTAAATATTATAGTTGGTAATGCTTTAGTTAATTAGCACTTGAACAGAATTCGAAAATCCGTACACTTGCCGTGATGTATATAAAACAAAAGGTCTAATTTTCATAATTCAAAAATATTACCCGGCATAATCATCGACAAAAACATACGCACGCAACAGGAAAAAACTGACATAGTTTTCAAGGTAATTTTATTTCTTTCTATGAGATTATTTTATGGATTCATTATTTTGAAATCAGCGACAGCGCAAAAATAGTTTATTACGAAAACTCATCTCAACAAGACTAGTATAACTGGATGTAAGAAAGGTAATTATTAATAATACGTATTGATTCACGGAAAAAATAAAGTACGTTTTTCAACTTTGCATTTTAACTCTTGATCTGAAAATTCTTGATCCATTTATTTAATTAGGAATACAAAATAGGAATAAGCAAATCATCATCTTAGTGTTTGCTCCTCATATATATATATATATATATATATATATATATATATATATATATATATATTGTGACGAACCTGGGA
>BOPP01000090.1:2615458-2634627 GCA_017312745.1 Gryllus bimaculatus
TATATATATATATATATATATATACTCATTTAATATTTGAGTTAACTTTACTTTCTATAATGCCATTTTCAGACACTTTTGAGCACAATTATTCTCACGATAGCAGATAATCTGGCAACACTCAAAGTCACTTCTCATTTTTCCAACGATCGTCCACGTACGCTGTTCTTTCAAATGATGGTTCCGTCCTGCGTTTCGTACACAGTCGAGATAATGACATAAAGCAGGAGTACTTACATATCGATGTGCACTAATTTCAATTATGTTAAAGAATTTTTCTCCAATGCTCTCTTGGTAATATGATGTTATCAAAGAACGGTTTACAGACCATCAGAAGGCGTCAAAGAAGATACTTGTAAATGATTTACATTTAGATTGTTAGCTCGTAAAGGGCATTTTTAAACGAAGGAACAAGCAATATAAACTTATTCTCTTTGTCAAGGAAACTTGTAATTGAAATCACAAATTAAATAGCCCCTTGCAATATGAATAGACTGTGATACGAGGAATGCGAATAATTAAGTAATTAACTTTGGTTACGTAATAAACTCTCAATTTGTGCTTGGTGGGTAGTGTAAACTTCGTATCTTAATTGGATTATATATTATATATATTATATATTTAATATATGATATACTATATGATATATACGGTTAGTAGCATATATATAGAGTTGTAACTGTTCTTGTCACGTTCATTTTTCCATACAAATTGAGAATCTTTTTGCAAAGAGGACGTAATTAGCAACAGCTAGACCAGAAATGAAACTTAATGTCCCAAAGCTTACTTTTTGTATACAAATTAAAGTTTTTTTGCTATACCAGCATTATAAACGACCTTTTATGTTGCAAGAAATCGTTCATACAAGGGCATATTAGCATTTACTGCACGAATGATAGCATCATCACACATGCAGCCAATCGCAGCGAGAGAATCGAAAGGAAGTAACGGTAAACGGAAAAGACTTTCACCGGTTTCTTGCACAGATGACAAATACCCAAGAGATCACAAGAAAGTTTTTTCGCAACCGTAAGTTTGATTCTCTTCTAAATTTTTAATGATGCTATGCAAAGAACAGCGTATTCAACTCGTTTATAATGTTGCATTATTGCATTCGTAGAAATTTAAAAACTCGCTCCTGATGTTGCCCATTTCAAAATATGCACTCATGCAATAAAACTATAAACCAGTTGCATAAACTACAACACTTCAGTACATATAAAGATAAAATAAATTTATTTGATCTGCAAATGGGCATAACTCGGTGGCAGCTAATTACATAAATACAAATATAGCTAACATGCAAATTATATAATAATAATAATAATAATAATAGAAACAACTACATCTGATAAAACAACGATAATAATACTAAATACAACAATAATAAAAATGACACTAATAATAAAAATAATAATAATTCATAAAACATTTAAATTACCATAGAAAAGAAAAAAACATCTATAATCTAACTCCGCACTGAATTTTTGTTCATCTTCATTTCACTTCACTTCACTTCACTATGACCTTTAATCACTTCCTACATTATTTCTCTGTTCTACACTGCCAGACACCTCACTTCACAATATATTACTTACGCATCCTTCTATAACCTACTATTCTCAGTTAAGTCTCTCATTTATTTAGTAACACCCTAAATAAATTTCCTAAACTATTGAGGAATACGAGGAAAGGGTTCAAAGGTTATCGCAGGCAATCTATTCCATTCTTTTATCGTACGATTTGTAAAAGAAATTTCTCCACATCTGTTCTCTGCGGTCTGAAATTTATTTTGTGTCTGTGTTCCCCCCTACTGATGTATGTAGGAATACGTAGCCGCCGATTTATTTATTTCCAAGCTGGATGACCGCTATAAACTTTATACAAAGCGCAGAACCGTGCTACGTATCGCCTATTTTCGAATGCAACCCATTTTGCCATTTTCTTGTGCCCTGCGCTGAATTATTTCTAAATTTTTACATTGCATAATTCTGTGCGGATTCCATATTCCATCATCGGACGAACAAGCGATACACAAGTAATTTCCTTCGCGTTTGTCGTACTCTTTTTTAAGGTGCGCATTACAAAGTGAACAGTTCTCCAGGCTTTCTCTACAACAAAATCTACGTAACCTTTCCACCTTAATTTACTATCAAAATGGATTCCTAGGTACTTGTGTGAGAAAACTCTCGGAATAATGTCTTTGTTTAAACGGTAATTCGTTTCTCTGCAATTATGACCCCTGCCAAAAGTAATGGATTTGCATTTGGAGCTATTTATGGTCATCCCATTATTTTTCGCCCAGCATTGTAACGCATCCCATTGTAAACATTTCTTCGTCTTCTTTTGAATTCATATTATGATAAATTATGCAATCGTTTGCAATTAGCCGAAAATTTGATATTAAGTGCGCTGGCAGATCATTGACAAACGCTAGAAAAAGGAGTTCAATGACTCTCCCCTGCGGTATTCCTGACGTAACGCTTCGTAACGCCTCGGTTAAAAAGTCATGACCAATTCGGATTTTCTGTTTTCTGTCTCGCAGAAACTCACTAATGCACACCACCACTCTTAAATCTATGCCTGAATTCATTAACTTCTGTACAAGCCGATCGTGGGGAACGACATCACATGCTTTGGCAAAATCTATAACTATTGCGTCTACTCTCTCGCCCGCGTCAATTTCATCTGATAGATCCTGAAATAGCGTGGCTACCTGACTTTTACATGAATAACCATTTCTGAAGCCGTGTTGGCTACCATAGAGCCATTTTTGATTTCTCATTCTTGCTTAATGTAACTGGCAACTAGATACTTCATTAGTTTGCAGACTTACCGGCCTCTAATTACTTAATAAAGTTTTGTCACCACTTTTAATAATTGGTACGACCAAAGCTAATTTCCAATCTTCAGATACTTTAGAATTGCGCATGGATACGTGAAATATTGTAAGTAGGTACGGTAATATTGCCTCTCCTCCTAGTTTAATTATGTCCGTAGAAATGTCGTCTGGACCCCTTAACTTACCATTTCTCACAGATTTTACGTTATTCCGTACAACGTTCACTTCAATATTAAACTGATTTGTAACCGAAGATTCCTGAATTAATTAATGGTTTGTATTGCTTTTGAAAACCGAACTGAAGTACTTATTAAACACATTAGCTGTTTCCGTTCTCACGAACAATTAGGATATCCTCTTTATTTCCTTTCTTTCTACGAACATATTTATGAAATCCTGTCCAGTTATTTCCCTTCCCATCTAGAATATTCTTTAAATATCCTTCCGGAGCAATTTTCTTTTCTCGCTCCAATTCTTTTGAATGATTTCGAAAAATATTCATATGTTCGCTACTGCGTTTTCTGTTATTGAATGGCTTTCTCGTTACCCTCTTCATTCTCCTAATTTTTGCATTGTAGTATTCTGTGTCCGGATTATTTTTTAAAATTTTGCAGGGTACAAATCTTTGCTAACTTAGTGTATAATATCTTTGAACGCGCCCTATATTTCTTCCATACCTCCTTAGGTTCTCAGAAAGCGATTGTATTATTCCCTAAAAAACCTTGAAGCCCATCTACATTTACTTTCTTGTATTGCCGTACTTTTGGTCTTATCGTGGTACCTATTATGATATACAACATTTAAAAACTCTTGTTTGGGTTACTTTTGTACTTAACGATTGCCTTGAATTGAAATCAATGCGGGTAAAGAACATAACTATGCATCATGTGAATTTTTGTGCTAAATCTGTGAGAACCCCATTACCCGAACTTCAATAACTCAAAATCCTTGATTCAAAGCAACCTCTATACTCGAGTTTCTAGTCTGAAAGAGAAAATAGTGTTCTCATGTAATCATATTTTGACTTATCAAGGTTTGAAACGTACGATACATATTGTATTTTGAGACATCACTGAGCTACGTAGAAATACGAAATATCTGCGTTCGAGTTATGAGTTTCTACAATACCTCGAATGTTATTTTTTTCTTTTCATATACAAGGCTCATACTTTATTCAAAAAATCAAACCCGTCATGACAAAATGATTTATACCTCGAATTTTTCATTTTTTAAAAATACACATTGTGCAACGTTGCTTAATGTGCTGCTTAATGTTTCAGGAGGTTAGGACTCTTTCCTATACAGCCTTTTGGCATTTGTTTCTTCACTTTCAGGTCTCTCTGTATACGGTCGGTTGATAAGATGCCTTATATTTGCTTTCTGGGAGTAAGCATACCCCTTCGAGATCTGGTGGTCTTCCTGTACATAAATTTGGATCAATTTATGTGTTATATTATTGAAGAATAGTAGTGGGGATAGTACAACTGCATCGTGATCACCCTCACCACAAGCAATCACCACGGTGGCCGCCGCGTGCGGGGCCGGGGGCGGGAGTGTCGGGAAGGGTGTGTGTTGCGGCGCGCTGCGGGTCGCCATGAATAACACGGGCGCCGCGTGTCGGTGCGTGCGCCACGCGTGAGTGTATTTGTGTGTGTGTGTGTGTGTGTGTGTGTGTGTGTGTTTTGCGCGCTGGGAAAACAGCGGCGCGTGGCTCCGGACAGTCCGTTTCAAAAGAGAAGTGCACTTTGACCTTGCTGACCCGATTGTGAACCCGCTGTGTTTTTCCTATTAGGAATGACGTAGTGTGATACGTTAGGTTCAGGGTGTGTTATGAGGTATGAATGGAAATTATTTTCCAATTACTAATTTTTAGGTTATGTTGTGGTTCACGTTGAAGAGATGAAGATAAGATTCTGTGAGAGAAGATTCTATACGCGACTACCTAAGAGCTAGTTGGAACTGAGCAAAATATATTTATACAGAGGAAACTAGAGTAATTCCAGGTAATGTACGGCAGATAAATTACTTCCAAAAGATAGACGAAATACCATTTTCAAGTAGTTTAAAGAAGATATTGTAACTGCGAAAAATTGATTTTAAAGTGAATATGTAAGTGGAATGCAATATTGAAAACAATATTTAACACAAGTTTTTGGCAACGAGGGAAGCCATATCTAATTTGAAAAGTTTAAAAACGGTCAAACATATTTAATATATCACTTCATACCAAATATATCACTTCATAGGATAAGAAAAAGTGGGTGTAAGAAATCATTAACAGAGAAAATAGAGCTATCATAATACGAGAGAGCACGGTAGAGCTGGTTGAGAAACGACTGATGAATAAGTGTACTGTGTAAAAGCAGAGGGAAGAAAAAATAGTCAGAGAGATGTGAGTATTCGTGATGATGAAAGTAGGAGGAATGTAGAGAAGTTATTGCAGAAAATGACCATGACTAACGATGGTGGAGAGGTTGGAGTGGAGACGGGTTTGTTGAGGACGTGAGGAAAGGGAGTATATTCTGCATATATCTGTGAGAAGGAAAGGATTTTAGGGACGGAGCGAACTGTTGAGTATGAAATAGAGGCCAGAATAGTGAGAGTGTTTGAAATTGCAGAAGCGGCAGGACAAAGAATAGGGCAAAGGACCAGGAGTGGTAGAATGATGCTGCACTACGGGTGCGACATTGCCAACAAAATATCGATGCTTCTTATCATTTTAAAGTGGCCTGTTTTATTAATTTTTAACTGAGATTGAACAAAGTCAAAAAATCATCACTTATTTAAAAACCGATTTTATTTCTTTTTCAAATTTGCGCAAAGAGGTCTGAAGGATATTCAATTAATGAATATCTAAAAATTGTAAGCAGGTTTATTATGATGGACTTTTTTCACTTTAAAAAAGATCGACCAAGTAAAACTATCGGAAACCAAACATCGATGTTAAAAAAGTCAGATTCGAATCAACGACCCAGATGGACGATTTTATAGAAATACGAATTTTATAGAATTCGTATCGACGTGGGGGCCACATCCCTGTGTTGCACTAGCAGGGACGATCCGAGAGCAACGCGCACTGATTAGCGAAGGGTGTGTTTGGTGGCGGTGTGAGGACAGCGTGTCGGTGAGAGCAGCGAGAGGTTCATGCCGAGGCAGCGGCGGGGCAGAGGGACTATGGAATCGCCTGTAATGACGTGGCCAGCGGCGGCGTCGAACCTTCCGTGGCATTAGAGGAGGGCGAGGGATGTCGGGGGGAGGATTGTGAGAGCGAGGCGCTGATTTGTGGCGGAGGGCGAAGGCGAGGGGGAGTCGGGGTCGGGAGAAGGAATACGCGCGGTGTCTGGTTAGTGCAAAGGCCTAGCTAGGAGACAAATCTGTGTAAATTCAACTGGAAAATTAATAACGTGTATGCACCTTCATACTCTGATATCTTCATAAGGTAAATTGAAATGGACAAATTCAGTTATCCAAAACTTCGATTAATTGAGACTTTTACCACTATAATAATAGTGTTTGGAAATGAACAACGAAGATATTCAGGTATTGTAATTGTAGTGATTTCTGTTTGGTTCAACTTTTATTAATTTTCCTTCGAATTTATTTTGAACAACTTTCGGATAATTCGGAATTTCTTTTGGCAAACTATTTGATTAATTGAATAATTTATATTTATAACATAGTCATATTTGATGAATTATTAATTGACATTAAATGACAAGAAACAAAAAGATGTCGGTGGGAATATTAAATAAAGTCAGATTTGCAATTAGTTTCAAAAAGACCAAAAGAGAACAATTAGCAAAGCTTTTTAAGCCCAGTATGAAATTACTGGCAATGTGGAGTTGATGTAATTGGCGCAAAAAGTCTGGTGAGACAACGTAATTCCCTGAAACTGATTAGTATTAGACAAAGAAAGTACAGATGAAAGTAAATTATTTAAATACGTAAATTAAAAATTAATAAAAATGTATTTTTTGATGGGGAATTAAATTAGTAGTTGACGGGCGCTAGCAAATTAAAGGCTGTAACAATGTTCTTCTGTGAACAATATTTTGAGCATGTTCATATAACATTTCGTTAATTTCCTGTGGCCGTATTTTGAAACCATGCAGAAAGATCACCTGCAATAATCACTAAAACACTGATTGCATGCGGTCCGGCGTGGCGGTCGAGTTGGTACGGTAGGAGGGGACTGGGCCATGGTGCAGACGAGGGTGAGTGGAGTCGAAGAGTGGTGTGAGCGGGAACGAAAATGCGGCTGAAGGCGAGGGAGGGATTCTAAGTGGCGGTGGGGTTGAATGCAAAGGCAATACCGTGGACAGAGACGAAGGCTACGGTGATTCTGAGAGTAGATTCGAAGGAGAGAGCTTGAATTTGAAGAAGATATGAACAGGGCTGATACGATGACAGGAACTGAGAGGAACGTGTATGAATGACGAGGGCATAAGTGTCAGGGACGAGTGGGGAGGCAAAGTATGTGTGCAAGCGAACCGGCTGTGGGGCATGTGAAACGGGGACACGTCACCTGCCGGTTGGGTTACCGCCGTTGCTCGCGTCGTTGCTCCTCGCCCCGGGGACGCTGCCAGCGCGGCAGCGGCAGGGCGCAGCACGCACGCGGGAGCAGAGCGGAATGGCGGCTGGGGGGCGGGGCGTAGAGAGCAGGAACGAGAAGAAGCAGGACGGGCTGGAGCTGGGCCGAGCAAGGTGGGGCGGGGCGGGTACGGGACGGAGAAGGTTGGTGCGTGGCGGGGTAGGGGAGGAGCAACAACGGGACGGAGGGGCGGGGCGGGGCGGGGGTAAGGGTGGGTTTAGGAGCGGAGCGGAGTGGAGCGGGACGGGATGGAGCGGGGTTGGGCGATCGTAGCGGCCGCCGTTGAGAAAGCGCGAGGGCCCGGGGGATGGGGTGTGGTGGGTCGGAGCGGATACAGCGTAGACGGGGCGCAGAGGTGCGGGGAAAAGCGAGGCCGGTAGTGAGGAGGGGGAGACGGGGGGGAGGGCAGGAGGGACGGGGCGGGGGAGAGAGGCAGAGCGGTCCTGCGTTCGATCAAAGGCGTGAAATAACGCGCGCAACAGCGCGGCGCGCGGCCGGGGGGTGCCCCAGGCCCGGGCGGCGCGGGCGCATCACGTCGGCGTGCGTTGGGCGTGAAGCGGAGTTACGGGGCGCGCCCGATCAGGGAGGAGGGACACACGGCGCGGCAAGCCACGGGGTCATGCGCGCCTGCATAATTGATTCGGCGCTCCTAGATTGGGGCGGAAAGGATGAGGCGACGAGAAGGAGCACAAAGAGGAGGTAGTCGTGTAGGTAATTCCGTGGTTAGGTTAGTGATTTGTGGCAAAGGAGCAGTTAATCAAATTCGGCAAGAAGGAGCCAACAGTTGTATAAAATATGATATGCCGATGTTGCTAAATTTAAGCAAGAAATAGTAATGAGTATGTGAGGTATGTTTATTGTAAGTTAAAAAAATCTAGAAGAAAATTATTGTTAACGTTATTATTTTTCTACTAGTCATTAGACACGTTTATTTCACACAACTCGGGGCAATGCGAAATATTCATTGTGCAAAGAACACTTACTTTAACCAACGAAAAAATGCAAAGGTTCTTTAAAATATTCTAAAAAATCAACTCATAGCTTTTTATATTCTAATTTGTATATTTAACATTAAAATTGGTTAATTCATATTCATGAAGTTCGATATTAAGGTGGTTTGTCGTGCTGTAAATTGTGGTTGAATTTGACGAACTTCTTTCAGTATTCTACCTCGAAAGCTCGTTATCCCAACTTTTCTGTACTATGCGAAACTCACACATGTTATGAAAGACACATTACAACTTCCAGAGACATTAAATTACCGGTAAATTGGTCGCGGCGGGCAGGGGCAAGAAATAGTAGCCACACAGCAAGCGGGCGACGCGGACGGATGGCACGCGCGGGTAGGGCGTTTGGTGGACCTAAACGGTGACGAGATGATGGCGGAGTTTAGAGAACGGGTTAGGGAGATGGGGGAGGAGGAGAAAGAAGATGACGTGATTTTGAATACAATGCAGAATGTTAGGATACAAAAATGAGAGGTTGGACACAAAATGATACAGATTAGTGAAAAAGACGATTTATCTTAAAAAACAACAACAGTATAGCATTTAATGACGGAGGTTAGAGAAACAAGTGACTGATGTGGTAACGCATGAAACAGATTAGACTCAACACGAGAGGTTAAACCCCCAAAATATGGTGGTTGACTTTCAAAGAAGTCATCTTAGAGCGGAAAAGGAAGGAGGCACAAAAAGGAGCTGCACTCGCAGAACGTCGCTTGGCGTGAAGGCGCTATGCGGGTTGATGGCACGTGCTAGATGAGTGGTAACGTTTGGGGTATTTGTTGGACCTAAACGGTGAGATGATGGTGGAGTTTAGAAAAAAGGGTTCGCATGATGGACGAGGAGGAGGCGGCAGATGTTATGTTTTTTATTACAGGCAATAATAGGAATGTTAAGACTCTTTCAGAGGTTGGACACAAAATGTTACAGATAAGACAACAAGATGCCGTACGTTAAAAAGACAGAAAAACAGAAACAAGAAATTATAAGTAAAAAAGGCGGAGGATTGAGATACAAGTGTGTGATTTAGATATGAAAGTAAGAAGTTAGCTATCAAGAAAGAGGTTAGCTCAAAAATAAGATTTATATTCGACACGAAAAGAGACACGGAAGGACACAAAACACAGATGTGAGAGGGAGAGGGAGGGAGGGAGAGGGAGAGAGGGAGGGTGGAGAGAGGGAGAGGGGGTGAGGGAAACAGACAGAGAGATAGGGAGGGATAAAGAGAGACTGACAGAGGGGGATCGAGATAAAAAGATCGATAGCGAGAGATATAGATGGATAGATAGATAGATAGATAGATAGATAGATAGATAGATAGATAGAGAGCGTGAGACAGAAACAGAGGGACAGAGAATTAAGGAAGTTTGACACAAGGCGGGGACGTTAGACCCAATTTCAAGGAATATAGGAACGAATTAAGGGATGTTAATTGATCAAAGCAGATATGCTAATGGTACCATGGCGATAGACACAATTGTGGGAGTTTAGTTTTCAAATTCTTGATGACCAGGTGAGGAGTAAAGAATAGATAGTTCTATAACGATGTAGAAGAGAAATAAAGTAAGAGAAAAGGAGGAAGGTGATACGATTACAGCCGATATGACGGATTTATACCCTAAAGAGGGTAAGAAAGTGCAGAGAGAAGTTTGATGCAGAGAGGGGCAAACAAAACACACTACGAGATATTCCGTACAAAAGAGGCGATTGTTATACATGAAAAGAATGGTGATAATTGCAAGGTATGTTAGGGAAACAATAGCGTTAGATAGAGAAAAAGCATGATTGAGAAATGGTGGAATTAAGATGTTAGGAAAGAGGAGGAACACTTATTTTCTGTTTTTGTATTGTAAATTTACATGTATATGTTGTAGGTTTATGGTTACCACCGAACACAGCCATTTGTAGTCAAATAGTAATAATAATAATAATAATAATAATAATAATAATAATAATAATAATAATTACCTATGGTAAAACGTTTATTTCTTTGTTTACTTTTCCTAAATAAATTGTTTGCTGATTAAATGAGGCCTCAGCTCAGAAAATTCTATGCGCTGGCGATTATGCCATTAGCCATCCCTCCTGACACCAAGACGTTACACTGCGGAGGGGGTAGTGATAAGTCACAAAAAGGGGGGTTTACATGTAAAAAAGAGTGCGATGAGGTGAAAAACGAAGAGTACACGACCAACGAAGGTTACACTTTCCCTTGAATTTGGCTTTTCCTAAAGCGGGGTAAGAAAAATTCAAGAGGAACGACAATTATCACAGGTGTGAAAAATATTCAATTGTAGCTCAAGTGTATTTCCAGTATGTACAATAAGATAGAACGGAACTGTAGAGAGTAAACTATACATGCTATAGTGTTTAGAAGTGACGAAGGGAGCTGAGAGAAACCGTAAACAAGATGCAATACAATGGAACACACCCGCGGGAATACAAATGATCTGCGAATATGTTTGGAAATGAAGGACAGAGGAAAACAATATTGTTTACTAAACGACGGTAGAGTAGAGAACACTGGGGCTGGAAACCTCCGCAGGAAAGTGCAAAGCACTGTAGCGGGGAGTCGCCGGAGGACGTCGACGTCATACCCTCGTCTGGAGGATTGCGACGAAGGGCAGCAATAAGCGCAGGACGGTAGCGCACAGGGCGACGAAGGGCACAAGCGGAAGGCAGCCGCCACCGCCGCCGGAGGTCCCGGGAGGGTCTCCAAGGTCAACAAAGAGCGATGGCAGGCGGGTAAAGGGTGGATGGGGGTGGGGGTGCGTGAGCGAAGGGGGCAGGGCGTCCGACTGCAGGCGTGGTGAGCGGAGAGAAGGCGCGGGCCGCCAGGTGGAAGTGACACTCGTGTGCATCATTGTGGAGTTCACACAGCCACGGGCAGCTCGTAACTCAAACTCCTCAGGAGAGAAAAGAGAGAGAGAGAGAGGGAGGGAGGGAGAGGGATCTCGAGTTGTGGATAACTACCATCGCCCTGGGGATTTCCTTGTTACCCGTCGCAAACGACTAACTACGATGGCGGTGCGGTTAGCGTCCCCGACGCTGCTTGTTTTCCCGTTTGGGAACTTTTGATTTCTTACTCAGTGTGATGAAAAGTTGTTTTTTTAAATTGATTCACATGTCAGTCAAATGAGAACAACTGCTGCCTGTGTTTTATGACTCTAAATGATCAGTGAATGAGAAATTTACAATAAATTTAGTGTCATAAACTACAGATTATATAGACATCGTTTTGTAAAATATAAAAAAGAGAGTGCTTATGAATTGGCAAAAATATGACTATTTATATGAATGTTTGCACAAAACACGTGAATACAATATAGTATTGTCATATTAGCAGAATATCCTCATAACATAAGGAATATTGTGTTAAAATACTTTACTTTTTTTAAGCTCGTAACACTTACGTTTTTCTTTAAGCTACTTCCGGCAAAAAGTAACAGGTAAAAAAATAAATTACATAAAACCTGGAAAGACAACTTCAACCATTGAAGTAGAAATGTGGTTAAATAACATTTTTAGCGACGTTTATATAGTGCCCTCATTAAAATAACGTAAGCTTTTCAAATACTCAAAAAACTATTAAAACAACTATACAAATTTCCGGTTTACATAATTCTTCTTCTACCAACGTTACTTTACACACTCATTCTAAAAAAAGAAAAGAAAAACGCGTCGCATGGCGTAAGGAAGCGCTGGTTCTGCAGGTAGACAGGGACACGCAAAAAGAAAAAAAGGCAACCAGAGGTGTCGTTGAACGCCCTGGAGACCTCCGCTGGGAGCTGCGTTGGGAAGCGTCGAGGGGAGGGCAACGTAAAGGCGCAGAGGTCACAGAGCCGCAGAGAGAAGCTGTGGGAGGAGGTGCTGGAACGAGGGCACAATCAACTTCTAACGCAGACCCGGAAGGGACGAGAGAGGGGTGGATGATGTTCCTAAATATAGCAAGTGGAAAAGAACATAAAAAGGGGAAAGGGTTAGTAAGGATAGTAAAGACGGCAAAAATGAGTCGGAAAAGGGTCTACTAGAATATTTGTTACAAAATGAACGATCGAGGAAAGATTATAGTGAAACATCTTAACACGAATTTCGATCAATCAATCGTCTATAATTCATACACTTACATACATATACCTCAAGTTTTTTCACTAGACGTCTCACAAACACGCTGTCAAAACTAGGTAAACAGAAATTATTAATGATTTTTTTCTTTTCTTTATGAGAATCGAGATATCAAAGACACTGTGATTTAATACTTATTAATTGTAACATCTTGAGAACAAGTATTGTTCATTAATGTGATGTAACGATCAGGTTGATGAGCTTTATTGTATTTCAAGGGAAAAGGATAAATTATAGAAGAAGATATTGATGAGAATGATCAATTAATGAAAATGGTGTACGCTTAAACTTTACAACACATTAAAACTGCGTTTATTTTTTTTTTTCGTTTTCTACATGAATTATGCTCATTAATTACATGAAAAATCGTTTATTATCAATACTTTGATGGCACGCGTGCAAATAAAACCACGCAACTACCAATGAGAACTCGGCAAAAGGTTCAAAATCGTTTAATTAAGTCCCTACGGAAACACAAATAAATAGGCAAAAAGTTGAAATTCAAAGGTTCCATGTAACATGAAAAACAAACATTTATGAACACATCTAAGCTTACTTATTACTATAATATATATTAATATTCAAAGTACAATTAGTTAATTTTGAAAAACTACTCCAGCGTCCATATAAAACATTTGCTGTAAAAATAGTACAAATGTGAAAAATATAAAAGTCAATTTCATTTACCTGTTCTGAAAAATAAGCTAATAACTTCATTACTATGTATGACTCCCTTAGCGATTTTCCACGACTTGTATTGATTATATTCTTTTTCATAGACATTTTTACTTTTGGTAGGCAGCAATGAATTAATTGCGTTTTCAGCTTCTTCTAATATTTCGTCCGGAATATTAATAATCCTCCATGCTTTCTAAATACATTAAGTCACTATGGTGATCGTTTACACAGGCAAGGCCTATTAAAATTGGTCTTCTTCGGAATGAAAATGACATAATCAAAGTAAATATGGAATGCTAAATATATATTTTTATTATTCAAAATAAAAATATCTTTGAATGCAAAAGAAAAAATATTGAACGTAACACGTGTATAAATGCGTACAATTGCACTCGTGGTAAATAAAGAAACTGGCTCCTATCTTCGCTCGTTCCTTTAATCATACCACATCGTGCAATTATACGCCTGTTTATTCACTCGTTTCGTTAACTACTATAATATAATAATAAGTAAAAACAAAGCGTTGCAAATCATAATTTAACATATTTTTACACTTAAGTGTTTTTAATAGATAGCTCGTGTTTTATGTTTTAACAAAATATTTTTAAATACCATTAAATACAATAAAAAGGCAATAATTATATGCATTATTTACATTATAAGCTTAGGAATTCATAAAATTAGATAGTGTTATTCGCAGTTTATTTGTTCTTTAATTTCCAAATAAGGTTTTAGCGTGAACACTTGAGTTATAATCAATAGAACTCATGAACTAGTGTACAGTCAATAATGATAAACAATAATCGACGAAATATTAAGCATATATTGTACGCTACACAAGCCGTGAGAAGTGAATGCTTTAAAGTAAACGAAAATCGTAGTTTTCTCTGGCGTTCTGCAGAAACTCGGCTCTATGCGCATGCAGCCTCGGTGAGCAAGTGCTACTACCCCCGCCAGCGGATTGCTCCATGCCTTCTCGGAAGGACTTGGAAACAGGCACGTCGCTGGTTTGCTCGGGCACAGACGCCGCGGGAGGCAGCGTAGTTGGCTGTCGGGCGAGTTGAGGGGGGTAAGGGATGGAGGGGAAGGGCGGGCGGGGCGCAACGGAAAGAGGGAAAGGCCACAGAGTGGAGCAAGTAATGCGGCGGAAATGAGAGCGAAGTGCTGATACGCGCCGCGGCCCTTTTCCCACACCATCCTCTATACACGCGTTTGCCCGAACCATTTCCCTCTCGTCCTACCGGTCCCACCAGTCTCATCGGCCTCACCAGTCTCACCAGTTTTACCAACCCCACCAGTTCTACTAGCACCATCAGCTCGACTATGTAGCCCCAGCCTTACCAGTTCCACAAGCCCCACAACTCCACAAGCTCCATTATCTCCTACAGTCCCATCATTCCCACTTCATTTCCGTCCGCCACACACCCCTCTCGTTTCCCACCAACCCACCAGCTTCCACTAACCCTCATTCGCCCCCGCAGCCTACACCGGCTACCTCCTGCCCCAGACCCTTGCGTCCACTCGTTCCCATCCGCTCCCATCGTCTCTCGCGAGTCCCCCGCATGCTTACATCAGCTCTCATCCATTTCCACTAGTACCCAACCACCACAGCCGCGCTCCCACCTCTACCAGCACCCACCCACTCCTGCACTCCCTACTGGCCAAAGTCCGTTCCCACCTGCCCCAACCCACAACACCCAGCCGCTTGCGCCCGCTTCACCTCGCACATCCACATTCGCTCTCACCCGCCCTATCCCCAGCCCACCACCCTTCCTGCCCGCCCGCCACCACTAACAGCAGTTGCAGATATTATAATAATTTATTGTAAAATTTTGCCGTCCGCTATAAGTGCCGCCCGGGGCAGGCCACCCCTGCAGCATCCACTACGTTGTGCCATTGATTCCTCCCATTTTTCGACCCGTCCCGTGCCCCACATCCTCCCGAACCCCCGCCTCACTTCTCCACCCTTCTCGCCGCCACCACCACCACCATCGTCGCCTGCCTCGTCATGCACCTCAGACCTCCCCTTCGCCCCCACCACGAACCGCGCCCCATCTCCGCGCCCACGACGCTCTCAACGTGGTGCCCTCCGTGCCCACGCGCGTGCCGCGCGCCGTCAGCGGCGTGGGCGAGGCGTGCTGTCTGGCACTATGGGGCGAGCGCGGGGTGGACCGTCGCAGGGAGTTTTCGCGCTCGGCTGCGCGGCCGCTGCGGCGCTCCCCAAGGCGTAAAACTGCGCCAGTGCACGTGCGCCTGCTCGTCGCGGTCACTGCGCTACGAAATAGAGGGCCGAGGAGAACGGTGATAGGGGTAATGCTCTTGAATTGTGGTGTGTAGGTGTGCTTATGCAGCGCGTGTTGGTTTCTTGGTGTTATGAAGTGCTGAAGAATGTGAGTGAAAGTGCGTGCTAGAGTGGTAGTGGGGAGGGTTTCAGAGTTGGCTTGTTAGTTTTGACGTGTTATACTGTTGATGTGATATGTTTTATAATTTGATATGTTATAATGATGATGTATGATACGGTTCACGTGTGATTGTAATGTTGTTGGTATTATCGTGTTGGTGCGTTGGTGTACTATGGTCGGAATATGGTGTGTGATAATGATATGGGTGTGTGTTGGTGCGTTTGTATGATACTGAGGTGGTAAAATATGTATGTGTACATCAAAAGCTGAGGTTTTCTGTCGTCATCGACGTGATCTAGTCTCACTTTGGGACGCTTTTCAAGTGGTGTACAAAGAAACCCCATTGACCACTCTGATGAGAAGTACTGAATCAATAAACTCATACCCGGAAATGTATCAATGCTGATAGCATTTAGTTTAAATACTCATTCAACAATATAACCAATTTCAATAATTATTTTGATTGGAAAGTATATTTATTATTCAAATAGGTATTTGAATTCATTTTTCCCAAATATTAACATTGTAGGCTGGAAAATAAACTGCCTGTTACAGTTGAAAGTGTGCACACATTTTTGAAGCACTCCATATAATACTATGTTATATTTGAGCTCGATGTTCAATAGTTCAAAGAACAATGCACTACTGAAATTAGTTTACTACCCAAACTTTCGGATTGTCATATTTCAACAACTACAGAATTTTGTGTAAATACAATTATATCAATGTAAAGAAAAAATATTTCTCTCTCTTTTTCACATTTCTCACTAAATAGTAACATATCTATAGCAAAAAGGGTTCATGTTGTTGGCTGAGGTATTTTCTTCCACTAGTATGGGCATCAAATATTACAAAATTCCATTTCCCACTTGCGACAGTTTCTCCCGATCGCTGTGGGAGATCGGCCGCCTCTGAACCAGGTTCACGCGAGCGCCGAGGCCCATCCATAAAACATAAAACAATCAGCAGCATCGCACGCTCTCAGAGTCGGTCTAAAGCACATAACACCATCTAAATGACACAAACGCATGTATTAAAATGCAATGGGCTGACACGTGAAATTCCACGCTTACGTCACTGAATTCATAACTCACTTAATTCTCACTAATTCACTTATTTATCACTCAATTACTCAACCTCTCAATTACTCACTGAACCACTGATTCACTGAATCTCTCACTCAAACTCTCTAATTTATTTACTCACACTCGCTCATTCACACTCGCTCATTCACACAATCATTCATTCAACCTACAATTACTTTCTCCAAACATACGTATCAGCGAATCTCTCTCGCACATTATCTCTCATTCATTCTTAAGTTAAAATGCAATATTATAACTGTTCTGACTTGTAATTGTTACTACTTTATCATTCTTAAACACATGCATATTTCAGATATATTTAAGGATAAATAATTATCATGATAAAAAAAGTATATTTTCTCATAATTAAATTCCAACATTTCAATTTCTTCCCTATAATAGCTTTTTGAAAAGAATCAGAGAGCTGCTGGGGTTTGTGAATGAATGCAGTGTGTAGGTTTCATCTCTAAGGCCATACTCGGGGGGGGGGGTTCCGCTATCGTTGTTCTATGAAAAATAGATGAGTGAAAAGTTTCACGTACGCAGTTCCGGCCAATGGTTCCGAAAAGGATAAAAACCGGCCGCACAAAACACCCAGTGGACCGTCCTCTGCGCGCCCGCTGGCCGAGAGCGCTGGCTTCCGATGTCTCGTTCCACGCGTTGGAGAGGGTGAGGGATGGGGAGGAAGAAGAACCGTTGCGGAGGGTTGAAGATCGAAGGACCGGGGTGAGCGAATGAAGGAAGATCCAGGAGGCGTGAGAGAGAAAATGGGAAGAGAAATATACGAACACCCATTAGGAGTGATAAATATAAGTCAGAGAGGTGGAACATGCACATTAATTTATTCACGCACTTGACGCAAACCAGCTGTTACGGTTTTATCCAATCGAAAGCTTATATGTTGCTACAGTGACGTCACTATGGGAACGTTCAAGTGTACTATTAGAACAGCTTTATTTACTTCAAGTGCACGGTTTAATAAATCGTAGAATACAATGATGTTTTAAATAATGACTGTGTCAATAAACTTCAATTATTTACAACTAAACCTATATAACTTTTATGAACTATTATACAAATATTACGACTTTTTCATATTCCCTTTTCACGTGATATTTATTGGTGCCCGAGGCCTCGTTCCACGTGGCGGAGAAGGTGAGGGAAGAGAGGGCAGGTGGTGAGAGAGATTTGGGAGGGTAGGAGATGAGAGGATCGTAGCGTACGGAGAAAGATCCAGGAGGCACGAGAAAGTAATCCGGAGGTGGGAACTCCGAACAAGCATTGGGAATGAGTAGGTGAATGAAAGGGATGACAGGACAGTGAGTGAGGTTTTAGAAGCTTTTAGTGGCACTGGTGTAGAATATCAACAGAGGTCGTCTCACCGATGTGAGTAGTAGGGTAAAAACGAAATCCGGAAAACCGTAAAACAAGGTACGAGGTACGATAAGCATGAAGAAGGAATGAAAGCAGGATCTCTACATTACCATGATGCCGAGTATGACCTGATTGAAATAGGCTCAGAAAAAGCAAATATGTAAGTAAGCGTTAAAGGTAGTGTTACACGGAGGTGTTCAGTGACAGAAACAGCCAAATAGAAAGAGCAACACACAAGCAGAGAGGAGCAAGTGACACTAACAATGTATAATGCATACGTATTCGGTCTAATGTGGTCGGAAAACTTAACCGGGGAATATTGGGGATGGCCGACAACGGAAGATAAGTGGCTGAGGGGTTATAAGAACATCAGGAATGGCAGGATAGGGAGTTGCAGAACCAACAGGGGTTAGGCAGCTAAAGAGTAAAAAGGGAGACTGATAGACAGAAAGTGAGAGAGAGTGCGAGAGCGGCAGTGAGAGAGCGAAAGTGAGAGAGAGAGACAGAGAGAACTTAAGGGAGAAAGAGAGATAGAACGAAAGAGAGAACGGAAGACAGAACGAGAGAGAGAGAACGAGACAGAGAGAGAGAGAGAGAGAGAGAAAGAGAGAGATGGGGGAAGAGAAACTGAGTTGTCAGTGCGAGGACAAACAAAGCAGACCGGGAGTTATGAATTTGAACGTGGGGAGCAAGCAAAGTCTCGAGCAGCGTCCCAGGAGGAAATAGAAGGACGAGGATTCCAGGAACAGAAGATTGGGGGGGGGGATGATCCGGTCCCAAAAGGGACGATGGAGCTAGAGAGAGAAAAGGACAGACACCCATGAGAGACAGCGTTGAGAGAACATGGTCATTTCCATGAAGAAGGGTCCAAAGAAAGAGCAAAACTAAGCAGGCAGGGTGAAAATGAATTCAGATATAAAGCAAGCAAGGCAGAGCGTGAACAGAAATAGCGGAAATTGCAGGATTGCAAAAAGGTTAGATGCTGAACTGGTGGGGGGTAGCAAAAGAAACATATTCAGAGCAGCCGGCCCCGAGAATTCGTCCAGACAGCGCATGAGTTCGTGCTAG
>BOPP01000090.1:2650927-2677250 GCA_017312745.1 Gryllus bimaculatus
CTTGCCAGGGTGGCAGATAATGGCGGACTTACCTCCCCTCTCACCGTCTCCCCCACCACTCTCTTGTCTCTCCCACCACTACTTTCAAATAAGGACGTTTTACCACCTATTAAGTAACACCCCCCTGCCTTAAACAATGAGCACTGATGTGTTGATATCCGGAAAACGATCCGATAAAATTATCCCATTGTATGTGATAAAGAAATAATTTTCTGCCAAAATTATTGTTTAGGGTTGATACCATTCAATTTTCAATCGTTTAAGAAGAAAATTACGATATTTTATCTTACTTTTATTTCTTCTACAATATGTTGCATGCTCACCTGTTATTAGAATATAACCCTTGATGTGGATTATTTCCAATTGTAAAGAAAAAAGATTTAAAATCGTTTACATAATTAAGTTTTCTCCTTAAGCTTCACTATTAAATCGATATTATTTTCTTATGAACAATGAAACCGTTTGCATGTATTTTCACATTTTATCATGAAATTCCCTTGTATAATTAACTTAATCTGTAGACAAACAATTATATTTCTAAATATACGTACTGTGAAAATTAAAGAAAACAAGAATCAGCTCTTTAAAGAGGAACAAAACGTCAAAACCTTTTAATCAGCATTTTATTATTACAAACCAAAATTAATTTCACTACTTTTATGCACACGTTTAAAAAATTATTTTTGCTACGATCCGAGCTACCAGCCAGTCATTAGTAATCTCACACAAAACCTACCGAAACACCGCGCGTCAGCTCGGTCCCAAGAAACAAAACAATCTCCCAAAAAAATACATCTCGCAAGAAAAATGTCTCGCTCGGCAACGCGCTGCTGGAAAGCAAGACTCCGCACTAGAGGTACACTTCCCGCCGCCGGAGGGCAAGGAGAGGACGACCAAAAGTGTTACCTTAATTCCGGCCACCGACGCAGCTTCTCCGTTGCGCTCACAGCTCGCCCACGCCTCGGCTCTCCCGCTCCTGAGCCAAGAGCAACCTCCGTCACACACACGCACGCGCACACGCACGTTCGCGTGCTCTTCCCCTCCCAAGCGAACGCAGGCTGGCGACAGACGCCGCGCTGCGCCGGGAGTCTGGGAGTGCACAGCTTTCGCCGGAGGACGGAGGAGTTGTTTGGGGTGCACTCGAGGATGGGGAGAGGACGCGAGGCGCGAGGGCGAGGAAATGAAACCGATCTGCGACGCCCGACAATATCTCGCCCACGCGAGTAAACAACGCGCGGCGTAGCGCCCACGGGCGAAGTGGGGAGAGCGGGCAACTCGGGCTGGGAGATGCACGGGAGGAAAGGTTGGGGCTGGAGATGTTGAGACGGGTAGGGAGCTTCGGGTGGGGTGCGGCGGAGGAGGGGAAGGTTCTGGGATGCAGAGGACGGGGTGAGGATGTGAGAAGAGTAGCCAGCTTAAGATAGGAAGTGACAGAAGGCGCAGGAATGTAGAGAAATAATAAATACTCAGAAGAAGACGAAGAAGTAGAAGAAGAAAGAGAAAGAAGGACAGTAAGGGACCGAACCATGGTGGTGCGGGGGTGCAGATGACGGGGAGATCCAGGGAAATAATTCAGAAAAATAGAGAGAAGAGATGAGGCAGGAAGAGTGGTGCTGGAGATATTGAGCGAAGAAATGTGGGGAAGAGCGGGAAAAAATGGAACGCCGAGGGATATGAGAAGATCGAAAGGGTGGGAAGATACTGTAGACGGAAAATCGAGGTCAGGAGATGAGGGATTTGGAATGCAGAGGGGGAAGGTCTGTTCGAGAAATTACTGAAGAGAGGATAGCTTTCGGTTAAAGAAAAAGGTGAAGGTAGGATAGAAAAGGAATGCGAAAATTTTCAGGGAAAGAGAGTTGCACGGAATCTTGTTGAGGATAAGCAGGCGGGGAAATATTGGATGGTCACTTCGTGTACAGGAAGGCAGTGAGGAGGGACAAGAACTTCGAGCAAAGCAGATAAGCTGGGAGGATATTTTAATAAGCGTTTCGCGTTTCATGATCGGACAAGGGACAAAAACAACGTAAACACAGAGGGGAGAGATGTTGGAGAAGCAAAAAAGAGAACTGAAGAGTGATACGACCAACAAAGTCAGTCACTGACTGTAGTTGCAAACAACATGCTCTCAGCTCTGTCTTAACCGAAACTGTAACAGCGTACAATTCACAAAGGGGGTACTTGTCTTCAATACAATTCATTACAATCTTCTATTTGAATAGTTGTATGCATCCTAAGATGCATTTGGGCAATAGTTCTTAATTATTTAATCCATTTAATTCACAAGAATCTAAAAACCGAAGAGTTGTTGCTGCCATCAGTGTGAGGAGGGTCCAAACAAATAGAATTTACCATGTGTCTGAAATTTTAAGTAGTAATTATTTCACATTTCAGACACCCTTCTATATTTCTGACACACACACGTAAAGGAGAATCTATCATTTTTGGGCGAAACAAATCTCTTTTTTACTGGGTTGGACTAGCGAAGGAAAAGTTTGAACTATCCCTTTGAAACTAATACCTGCATTCTAACATCTATATTTGTTACTAAGTAAGAACATTAAGGTTCTTGAAACATATTATGCACCTTCTTTGAAAAATAGTGGCACATTCAAACCAAAAAAATAATATATTCTTTCGCAAATTAATGAGGGGAAAACACTTTTGTGGCCGGCAAACACTACAAAATAGTCAAGTCGTTACTGAAGTACAAAAACATCGCAATTTGGAGAAATCAATTTGAGTACATGAGATACTCTACAGAGCGAAGGGAATACGCCCCGAATGATAAGAATGAACGCAGATGGAATGCGACTGGCGCAAATTGCAACACGTGGAGCGACAGCCAGGGGGGCGAGGAACACACAGGACAATCCGGCAGCGAGGCAATCTCAAGGTCGGCGACGAGATGCGTAGGCCGAACACCAGAGTAGAGGACGCCGGGCGTAACAAGGAGCGCTAGCGTCAGATGCGACCGCGCTGCGCCGCGACGCGTCGCGAACGCCACGGGGGAGACACGGCATTTCCCCTGGAAATAAAACCTCGCCCGCACATCTGCCGCGGGAGCTTCGTGCAAACACCCGCGTCTACCTCCCCCTAATTTCAGACCTTCTCCCTCCGCTCCAAACTCTTCTTAAACCTACCCTTTTACTTCTCCTTCTTCCTTTACATATCTTACGCCACCAAATCTTTCCCTCCTCTCTGTCCTATATCTCTCCTTATAACTCCATTCCCTGCGACCTACCTTAACACCTTCTTCCTCCTTTATTCCCTCTGCCATATATTTGCCCCTTTGCGTTTCTCTTACGCAATGCCATCTTCCATCTGCATTTGCCTTGTCGTCAGCCGCATCTCTCTTCTTCACCTATTCTCGTCCTTGCTATCATTTTGATTCTTACAGTTCCCCTCATCACCCTTCATCTCTTCTTGCTCGGGTCCAACGAAACCCTCGACGTTCTTCGTACATTTCTCCAAATGTCCCTCTTCGTCCTTGTCCCTTCTATTTCTTTCTAAGCTGTCCCTCCTCCGTTCACTTTACTGTTCACCCTTTATCTTCACCTCTTTTTATTCCCTCTGACCATCCTTTAACTCATTCCATTTCATTTTCTCCATTATTTCCTTCCCCTCCACCACCGCAATCCCATTCTTCGTCTCTCCTACATCAACTTCCCCTTGTCGTGACCTCCATTATCCGTCCGTGTACCTCTCTATTTCTTCCTTCTGACCTCCCGTCCATTGCGTTGCACGCCACTGCTCATTCCCTGCAGAGGACATCCATTCCCGCTTTGATGCGATGTCTGAAGAAGCCGCTGCTGCTAGGTGCGACGCGCGAAAGGAGAAACTGCGGTGCCGAGGAGAGTAATGTGGCAAGAGCGTGCTTTACAAGAATGAGACGTTGAGAATAGCGAACCCGGAATTGAGAGAGTGTAATACGAGGGAGCTTACCTAAATTGTCTAGTCAGCTGCTGCGGCATTTGCTGTGGGTAAGGCTTGAGGATTCGAAGCCGCGTAAAGGATGGATGTTTTCAAGGCATAATTGAGCCTCGATATTGAAGAGCAAACCACCACATAAATATACTACCCTCAATCACCATTTTTAATAGCAAAATTGCAAGGAAATCTAATAATAGGTTCCCTGTACTCTGCCATCAATATTTCGATAGTAAGTAATGAGTCTAAACACGAACTATAATCAGCTGACATGAAATTACGTATTTAAAAGAAAGATAATGATGATTGCACATTCGAACAAAGTAAATGACAACTGAAGGCAGGGGGGGGCAATGGGAATGATCATCAGAAAATGGGGGAAAAATTGGAATTCGAGATTTAGTAGCAATGATGAAATGGCCAAAATACAACACGAAAAACATTAGGAACAATAATAAACAAAATTCAGAGATATCACAAAAGTTAGGAACAAGAGCAATGTAACAGAGCGAGGAATTTACTACTCAAAAGAAGATATTGGTTGTGACAGTATTTTGGCGACAAGATAAAAGAAGCTTACTAGCCGTAAGTGGACGATTATAATATATATATATATATATATATATATATATATATATATATATGGATTTACATAATGCTTTACGATGGCGAACCTTGTTCACACCCATTACAATTTAGGTCATTTGTGAGAATCGACCCCAACCACTGCATATAGAAATTATCGGAGTTCTTAATGTGATTTCGCTCAGCGAAAGAAGAATTACAGCGGTGGCAATGACGAGAAATAGCCCTGAGGGTACGCCCACCTCCACCAATGACCGTGCGGGGGTCAAGTGGAGGGTCACGCAGTCGACAGGCTGGAAGGGACGTTGCCCGCAACGGGGCGTTGCGCTCACGAGAGGTTCTACCTGCGCACACCGACCCCTTCCCGCCTCCCATCTCTTCTCTCCCGCCCCCGCCAGCGTCCTCGCACCGTCACCGTCACCGCCACCGCCACCGGCTATCATCACCGACACCGCTACACGCCAGGCCAGCGCCCCAGGCTCAGGCAATGACCACGCCTCCGCCTCCGCTTTTGACTAAAACTCCCTGGTCTCCCTGGTTCTGTACTACATTCATTCTCACCCTACACTCCCCCACACACCGCCTCCACCACCGCCTCCATCCTCTCCATATCGTCCATTATGACGCTCCATTCTCGGTCTCGCCCTTGATCCTGTTCCCAACAGCTTAGGTTGCTCAGAGCAACAATTTATGTAACTGTAGTGCCTCCGCCGTGACATGTAGGTAGGTGCCGTATCTCGCCAACCATAAGATCACCACCATTGTTTATAATATGAAGCACGATCGATACTTACTGGACTAATAACAGCACTTGACCCGCTCGGAAATACTAATCAATCAATTAATTAAACCCGTTACCGTCCTACTTGTATCCCGCTCTCACCTCTCACCGCGTTCAACATCCTAACCTTGTGTCATTGCCTCTCTTCCCATCGCCCTTGCCACCGGGCTCGTCTCTGCCCACATCCAGTGGTCCCTGCCCCTGGCCAGTGCTTCGGCCCCGCAGTCAGCCGTCTCGACTTAATCCAGCGCCGCCCACGGCTTAATCGATCCC
Source organism: Gryllus bimaculatus (assembly GCA_017312745.1). NCBI lineage: Eukaryota > Metazoa > Arthropoda > Insecta > Orthoptera > Gryllidae > Gryllus > Gryllus bimaculatus. The sequence goes on from BOPP01000090.1 coordinate 2,656,494, forward strand.
ACAGGGCGCGTCGCCTCGTCCGCCCATTGAGCAGACGCCTCCCCTTCCGTTTTCGGCCCACGCCCACCGCGTAACCAGGGCCCAGGTTACGCCCTCGCGATGCAGAGCACGCCGCCCCGCCCGCCCGAGATTCTCCCCTCGGCCTCACAGCTGTGCTTCACTGCGCAGCCGCCTGTGCGGCGTTGCGGCAGTGTCTGCGCTGAGGAGGCTGCAGGTTCGAATACTGCGGAATTGTCCCTTCACCCCTCATTATCATTCTATTGCCTCATAAATGAAGGCTAACGTCTTTGTCAGAACAACGGATACAGCCGAAATGTTTGTTCCTCAAAGCGACTAAAGACAGGTTAATCTCTCCGAAATAAATATGTCTGGGTTTAGGAGAATAACGTGTAGCGTGGTACAAGATTTCCGATTATCGCATTAAATAATAATTATAATAATAATCGATCAGAAAGCAGTAGTGTCGTAGCGGTTGCAAACCAGAAGATCGCGGATTTCAATCCCGCCTGGGACATGGGTGTATTTGTATTTGTGTTGGTCTGTATGTGTGTGTCGTCTATCATCAAACAATATCAATAACCAATAATAATAATAATAATAATAATAATAACGAAGAAGAAGAAGAAGAAAAATAATAACAAAACACACTGGGTCATTCCATTCACGTCGAAATGTTGATGACGCACCTTTATCCGCAACTCGGCCTCCGGCCTCGACCACTCACGCACCCGAAGGCAAAACACCCATGGTTGACTTCCCTTTCGCTCGCAACAAACAGATGAAATATTGCGGCGTATAACGGGAGTCATTTTAAATAGAAATGTAGGCTGCAGCATGTTGGGCACTGGAGAGCGAACTTCGCACATCGGTTGGCACACGCCGAGCAGCAGCTTATCCTGTCCAGCAGCTTTCATCCGCGATTTGGAGAACCAGCTGCAATGAGACCCCATCTATGAATTTTTCTAATGTCTTTCCTTGACAGAAAGGCTACAAGTCCTATTCCGGGTTTACGACATCTTTACCTTGAACATTCAGACTATCTTTAATAATAATAATAATAATAATAATAATAATAATAATAATAATACCTACTTTTGAGAGTTCTAGTAGCAGTAGTAGTTGCAACCAGGCTGATCGTTTTCCATTTACCTTTTCTCAGGTGCAGAAGATATTTAGGTCTTTTTGATTATTTTCATTACTGATCTAGGCAAATGCATCGTAACATTTTAGTTCTCTTAAAAATTTCTGTTTGTAATACCTAAATATTCGCCGAATATCTGCAGGGAAAGAAGAAACTTTTTTAATGAAAGAGTGCGTTAAAATATGCTTGTATAGAGTACGTTTTCACATACAGTTGAGTGTAGCGAAGAACCTGAGATCACTTCCGAACGGGTAGTACGTTTTCCACTCCAGGGAGCAAAGTGACTTGAATGGATAATGCCACTACGTAGACAATAATATAGCAGAAATAATATACTAGAAAGCAAATGTTTCCGTCTAAGGTTTACGTGATTTGAATAAGAATCAATGTTTCGCATGTCAATTGTTTATAAAGTACAGTTGCAGTGGTATTTTCACAAATATTTTATATCATTATGGATTTATTTCATGACACATACTAAATTAATGCAATTTTATACAATTAATTTATTTTCTATAAATTTTGTTTACTTCTCTCATTCCGAACACAGTCTCTTAATATAAGTCTGACTCCTCTTTCAAAGCTTTTGTGCGAGCTCTTCAACGATTCTGTCTTCTTATATCATTGGCGCACTATTTTCAATTTCTAATAGAGAATTGTATATCAATGATTTCACTTCCACTCTATGTCTTCCACATGTTTTAATTTTCACTTTATGTAACAGTAATCTACAACTTCGTTGCCAAATCAAATTTCAAATATAATATTTATGTTATGTAACTAAATGTTCATTAACAATGTGGAACTTCGTAAAAAGTTATCAGAGTTCATCAATTATACATCTTTTCTTTTAATTTCATTCGTTATTTCTGACTTTACAATGCAACCAACAATAATTCCACAGATAGCTCTGCTTCCCGGTTAAACCAACATATTTTGTAAACGCCAAAATTAAACACGTTTTCTTTTGAATTAATCTAGGTTGTAACCTCAAAACATTTGAAGCAGCTTTCATTTAAAAGCATTTGAACTCCACCGCTCTAGGAATCTGCATCCAAATATAACTGAAAGCACCCGCATATCATTCCCTCATCTACGAGAGAGCACTTCAGTGCACGGTGAAATATAATGTGCATGATACATAAAGCTCTTCTAGCACCTACTTCATCCTCCTGGTTTAGATTTCGCGTTTTAATAAGGAGATACAATAACAGAGAAAGATGCTTTTTACAGGAGATTACACCACAAACACGGCAGAAGCCCTCTGGCAAAAATTCTCCCCGGGAGCGCGGAGTTTTCAAAGGCTGGAAATGAATTTTACTCGCAATGCGTTCCCTAATTACAAAACCCAACGATGCGAGCGCTACGGTGGCGCTCTCCCAACACTGGATGAAGTGTGGAGGGGGAAGGGTAGTGACACTGCAAGGGTCATGAACGGAGCACGAGTTTTTCCACCATGTTTTTATGTATTATGTGGAAATAACGGCGCCGTATATGGATCGTGACGAAATAAAAAACTTATAATTGTAAATTACTTGTGTATTTTCGACTTGTTTGAAAAAGTCAAGCACTTTGATGCAAAATGCATAAATATTTAATCAATTATTAACAAAATTTGTTTTTAATATCAAACCTCACTTATGGTATGTCTTAATCTCGGGTTCTTATCACGTACTTAAACATATTGGTACATTTCAATTTTTGGAATTCACAACAAATATTCGTGTCTAGCAGAAATAGTATATTCATCTTATTTACTTATTTTTTATTGCATTACAATTGAGGCACGAAACAAAACCAAACGACACAAGCGTTATGGTGGCCGCATCCACCTACAAGAGAAGTGAGAAGATGGGATGGAAGTATAGTCTTTGAATGGGTCGTAAACTGCCTAAGTTTTTTGCAGTTTTTTCGATGGTAATTCACTCAAAAGTATGCTATAATTAATTCCAATAACAACACAACATTTACAATTAAACCACTTTTTAACAAAGACACCATGGTTCTAAATGTTCCTCGTTCGTCATAGCCCAAGCTTTCGGATATCTTCAGAAAAAAATTCTAATTGAGCTGAAAGTCATGTGTGAAATACTGTTCTTTTTTCCTGCAACCAACAATGTTTACGTTGCTATATCTCAAGCAAATGTTAGGGGATGACACCGAAACTTGCCATAAGCAAAATGAATTGCCTCATTGAATTCTTAAGTGCACATAGGTGTACAGTAAGCCTACAAATTCTTGGAACTAATAAAGAGATACTGATTGAATTACCATTGTATATATAATATAAAAGTAGTGACGCTGCATATGGAAAACGATTATCTACGAGTATATAAGATTAATGCTTGATAAATATTAGAATAATGGTATGCGTATCTGAATAATATCTTATCTACATAATATGAAAATATTACTGTAAATTATGTAGGTCATTCTGTACAAAATAAAGAGTAGCTTCATATTGATTCTTTATAAAGTCAACACCCTCTCTGATAATACTTTACATATTCAATTTTGTAACGAACTAGAAATGCTATTTCTTGAAGTAATATACAGATTCTTTGGTCAGCTTTTTTCGAACACTCATTTATAAGCATAGAAAATATCACAATCTTTACGTTTTTTCTGAGAGTTTGTTTCAATAAATCAAAACGTCTAAGATTACCTTTCGTCGAAAATTTTCATTTTACAAAAAGGAGATATTTGTAAATGCTATTTACCCGTAAAGTATTGTAAAATCGAGAGAATAGTCGTCGAATGTAAATATATTTTTTTGTCGAAGTTACGTAATCAAGTATTTTCATGACATATGCAAGCGAAAACCGTTTTTCCGTTTGTTATCTGAATTACCAACAAAAACAATACTCTTTATTTGTGTCTACGTAGTTATTGCAGGATCTATAATTGAGAAATTCACGGAGGGTAATTTAATATGACACGCTTAAATTCACTAATCTCCTGCTATCCTTCAGCCGAGAAAATTCGAAAGAGAGCGTTTTAAATTATCGAGTGAATGCAGTTGTTACGATTTCATTCCACTTTGTTGTCGAATTGATAGGATTTGGAGGCTCAAATGGAAATATTTTTACATATTGTTTGGGTTTGTACGTTGATATATATTTCAATATTCTATGTTCGATGCAGTGGAAGTCATTAAAAAACATATTAACACATAATAAATGTTAGTGAAGCACTGCATGGGAATATCTAAATAACAAGTCCTTATAACTTTAATTGGTATTTAGTCTTTAAGTTAGTCAGAAAATTAATGTTTTTTTACGTAAAATTATACTTTAATGACAGTTTTTTGTTATTTAAGGTCGCAACAACTTCTACGTCATTAGCGATCACTATTGCTTGTAACAGCATGGAAACTGTGAGGATGACATGGTATGATGATGATAGGGGGTGAAAGGACGAACACACTACAATCAGCCCGAGGCGGGACTCGAACCCGCGATCCTTCGGCCCAAGATCACTACGATAGTACTGCCTTAGCGATCTTGGCCAACCGGACCGGCTTTCAACTGCAGTGTTGGTAACGTTCCGTGTCTTTTAATACAAATCTACAAAGATTCTGTTGTTTTCTTACCAGTGTAAATCATTTCAATAGACTGGATAGTTATAACACATATTTTAAATATTCTATTTAGGATTCGCGTTAGACAACATCTGTTCTTTTGGTTCTATTGAGTTGTTACCATGTATTTTCCACGTCTATGTTGAATGCCTGACGTTTTATTGAATGCCATTTACTATTGGTTCATTTATTGCTCCATTAGCCCGCAGTTGCGTTACAAAAATATGATGAAATACTAAATGAAATATACTGAACACAGACAAAAATTGCAATTTCCTCCTAGTACCTGTCCCCGATTGTATTTTATTTTTACGTGCTCTCTCTTTTTTGCTGTCTTATATTTCATTACAATTTCGTGCCACAAATTAAAATTATATGAATTGTAGTATTCGAAAATAACGAAGTTACATATAATTAATAGTTAGTAAAACAATAAAAAGTCTTCTCTGAAAACAAATTGATATGATTCATTCAGACAGCATTAGACCACCAATAATTTTTTCGTACCTCGTTGGGATTGCGATTACAGAATTATTATTGAGCATATATACCATAAATTCACGAAATGAAAACACCAGTTGGCCGGATCACAAATAGTCATCAGTTTTGGTATACATAGTTTTTCTCAGTGTAAGAATCAGGTTTTTTTATAAATTAACGTGAAATTCTATTCATGTAGTATATCACGAAACGACTATTAAAATCTCTTGCAGTATAGGTATTAAAAATTCTTATACGTAAAATAAGAAGACATTTTTAATGCCACAAACAATTCCAAATTACAAGTCGGATAAGCTCCAGGCACATCATCAGAGGCTCACGTTGCATTAATTATGCTCTGAGTAATAAATCAGAAAATATCTAATATGGGTTAATTTCCTTTTTTTTAATATAAGTTTCTAATGTTCATCACTTTGCATGCTATTTACAACTACAACTTATTCATTTAGGGAAACATAAATATTAATAATTACAAAAACAACAATAACAATAATAGTAATTATAATAAAATTCTGCCAGATAAATATTGTCCAAAAAGTATAATTTTATTCTCAACTGTTTATAAAACACGATTCTCAGAACTAACCCCTTTTTAAGGTAATGCGGATCAATAATTCTAATTGAATGACATCTTGAATTTTTCAACATTTCTCCAACTTTCGTATAAATATAAAGGTGAATAAATGAAACGCGTTTAGTCATTCCTTTGGAAAGACAGATTATAACTGAGAAATTGAAGACAATAAGTATTTAGTGCGACAAGGTTCTATCTGACTTCTGCTACAATTTCAACGCACAAAGTATTCTGCAATCTTTGAAAAAATTGCTGCTATAAAAATTCGCTTCTGTAAGTTTAGCAATTTACTCGAAACTACTGAAATGTTAGTTGCATATTTATCTTTTCAAAATATTCAAGTAACAAAACCTCGACAGATACCTCCTCAACCATACATATAGGTTCCTGTTTATTATGAAATGCATATTCTGTTAAAATATTGTTTCGAACGCTTTGTTTCACCACAAACTGAACGACGACACTGATGCTCATAGAATAGCATTAGACCCGCAGAAACAGGAACAACCACTGAGAGAGATCATTTCTACTTGATTATCCGGCATCTCGGATGCCTATTAGCTTATCACTGCATCGCAGCGATCGATGCTTGTGAGAGATCAATAGAAGAGCGAGAAAGTAATAGAGGTAGAAAGGGCAGGGGACCGAGAGGGGAAGAGAAACAAATAAAACAAGGTCAGATGTCGGAAGAAAAGAACAATGTTATAGATACGAACAGAAAAGAAACAGTGAGTGCAAAGCGAGCGAGCGAGCGAGAAAGAGTGAGAGAGAAAGAGAGAGGGAGAGAGAGATAGAAAGTCATAGAAATAGAGAGTAAAAGTGAGAGATACTCTTAAACCCAAAAAGAGTCAAAGAGCCACATAGAGAGGCAGACATGAAGAAACAAATCACAAGAAAAATAAAGAATATTGAGATACGGAAAAGCGCATAGCAATAGAGAATAGAGAGGAAGAGAGAATGAATGAGACAGAAACAAATAGAAAGAAAGCGTTGCAGATAGACACGGGACAGTGTTCGAATGTAACATGGATAGAGACTTCATATCCCTAGTGCCAGTAGGCATTATATATATGTTGCACTTACTGATGAAACCTATTTAGGAGATTCAGAGGATGAAATATGTGCAATCTTCTTGCGTCTTAGCTACTGTCTGGTCAGTTTAAGGCTACATAATTTGGGTGATTTTCTAGACGTTTGTGATAGTTTTGGAAACTGAATTGGTCTTCTGGGTAAATTGTGGACGCAGAGAAGTCATTGTGCAATGTTTTTTTTTAATTTGAAACAATCAACGAGGCTCTGGCAAACAATTTTAAAGTTGTTGATTGAAATCGCAGCAGTATTCCTGGGTTCGAGTTGACCGCAATTCCCCAAAGCTGTATTTCGTAAGTTCAGGCGGGGTTTAATATTGATTTATAAATATATAGTTTATTAGCCAATGATAAAGACGCTTTTTTGCTTAGAAACTAATGGTATTGCATAATAATTTGATTTAACGTTATGGTAACTATGCAGATGACATGATATGGTGATAATATGTGATGAAAGACGAACACAAACACAAACATGTCCGACGCCAGCCTGAAACCCATAATCCTTCAGTCCAAGATTGCTACGGCACTACTTTCTTAACGATCACGGCCATCCGGACGTCTTTTCTTTTTGATATGTGTCTTTCAGATCACTTTTTATCACGATGTGGACCAATGTGTTTTGACCACTGCTAGCGCTAGACCAGAGCCGACGGTGGGTGCGCGGGCGCTGTGTAGGGTCCGCGCCACACACGCAGCCAGCGATCTGACGGCAGCGCGGCGCGGCGCGGAGCACTTGGCGGAGAGCGGAGTAGAGCGTGGCGAAGAAGGGCGGCGCGTCGCGGCTGCGGCGCCGCTGGCAGAAGGCCAGCTGACGCACGTACACACACAAGCACGCACACGCTTACGCACAGTGGGCGAAAAGTGTCATTAGGGCATTGGGACTGGGATTAACTATATAATATGAAAGGCTTGGGTCGATAATAAAACAGGACACACCAGACACAGCCAACTTCCTGCTATACTACAAATGTTAATATCTCCATTTTGCTCCAAGGGTCTCCTTGTTGCTTCTCAAAGCACTTTACACATAACAGTAATACAATACACACTACAACTACAACTACATCAAGCCTCGTGATATTACTGAATGACAATTTCTTCTCTGTAGTGAAAGTGGGGCTGATCTTGGTACTGTGTATTGTTCATAAATATGAAGGTTTTTGAGCAGTAACGAGATGAAACTCGCTTGGAGAAAAATTGAGATATTAACATTGAGGTACAGCCGGAACATTTGCTGGATGGTAAGGCTTGACATGTTACTGCACCGAGTTTTTCATATCTATAATTTAGGTATGTGATAAAATTGTGAGAGATCTATATACCGATAAGACTCGGAAATATTTTTTTTCTTTTCGTACTAACTAAATATCTCGGGGAATACAAATTTAGGGTTACGTCTTACACTAAAGTAATATTTATATCTCATTGGAAACTTGCTGAGGTGGCTCGGGATATTATCTGTTGTGAGAGGAGGGCCTCTGACCAGGAAGTTCTAGGGTTCCAGTCCCGACTATGGAAGGATTTTCGACTCAACCTGCATAGCTAGGTCGAATTCTGCCGCTGTCAGGAGGAGAATTCTAGCTGCCTGCTGCTGTCATGGGAAACTTGACATGGATTTTACGGACTATACCTAACAAATGCCGAAGCGCCCTAACAAATGGGCCACGTACGACGATAGGCCTTTCCTTCCTCTTTCTTGTCATATAATCACCGCTTACTTATACACACAATTACCATTACCATGGACACTTCAGTACCATAGGAGATCAGTGGAAAGCATAGAGACTTTCCTGGATGATGAGAGGGGGCCCTGCTGGTGTGATATACCTGAATGAGGAAAACTCCTAAGCCGACGTGAATGTCGAAACAGGATCTCACCATCCACTGGGTAGAACACCGTCACTTCCCGTGATAAAAATGTTCACTCACGGGACTAATGGGAAACACGAAAGACTCATAATGAATCATTAAATCAAACCCATTTGAAACAATTTATCTGGGTACCGCTATTAGTGATATTCATTCATTTAAATTTAATGATAATAATTTTAATAATAATAATAATAAAACAATAGTGTATTATTGACTTGATACGGATTCACGAGCAGAATCTGAAACTCGCTACGTGTTCGGTGCCATTTAGACATTCCAAATTACGTTTAATCGAGTCCGCTGATTCTTCGGTCTGTCCCTACTACGGGAGTACTGCAAGTTCTCATATGTCATCTAAAACCAAAACTAGGTTGTAGCACAATCAAAGTGAAAAGTTAATTTATAAGTACGTCGCTTTACTCAATATCTAAAAGCATCCTTAACACTTTTAGCCACTAATTTATTACATAACAGTGAATGTATTGTTTTCTCAGCACTTGTTTTACAAAAGCGTTTGAACCACTGGAGGATGTCTTCCCAAATTTTGCCTGAATAGTTTTAAGCAGCTAGGATTAATATGGGTTACGATTCAAAATGTTACTCCATTATGTGTTTTCTTCACAAAATTTAGTTCTATTCAATCCCAAGTGTATCTAGGCGACACTGTTGACAGGTTTCCGGAGTGGAACCAGTTGAAGCTGGGCGAAGTCGGGTGGAGCGATCCTGGCCAAGTCGGGTAATCAGCTAGCTCGATCGTGCATAAATTTAATTGAAACATCAATATGTAAAATCAAGAAAACATCATTTTACTAGAAAAATTAAATATAAAACAATGGAAATGCTTTGAACTTAGAAAGAATTTGTTAGACAATCCATCCAAGTTTTCCTATTAGACACTCAATTTTAAGCAACAAAATGTTAATATTTACAGCTTCTCATTTTGTGAGTTGCTTTCAACATTTTACGAGCAATGAACGTGGTGGGATTATTCTGTTGACCTCGTTTGAATTATGTCACTGAAAGCTGTTCACCAAAAGAACTACAGAAGAACGGGTGAAGAATACAATAATCTTTGTTATTTCTAACATTTCTGGGGAAAGTATATCAATATTGTCTGTAGTACTAAATTGGGGTAAGCTGCATGGTTTTGTTGCTATTTCGGGGCACGTTGAAAATTAAAAATATAAATACATAAAATATTATATCATTATAAAAAAGTACTAATATCAAAGAAAGCTCCTCAAGAATAATAAAAATTATAAGAATGTTAATAATAATATTAATAATAGTAATAATAATAATAATAATAATAATAATAATAATAATATTCATATTCTCTCTTTTACTTTCAAGTATTTTAAAGCTAACTCATAAATTGTCAACTGACTAAACAACTGAATAGCTTCGAAATAATTATGAGGAGGTAATACAGTTTATGGATATGCCATATACAGAATAAATTATTTAAATTAGACACGTCGAACTGTACAAATAAAATATTTTCGCATATTTCCTCAGAAGAAAATAAAATTAATATATTTTTTCAGGTTTTCTCGATTTAAAATCTTGTGCTCTTTCACTAATATTCTTCTTCTCAAAAATGTTTCTGGTAGTATGTACTGTTGAAGTTGAATATGCTTGTAAAAAGTAGATCTAGCAATTAGAATACATTTTAACGAAACATATAGGACAGGGCCTATTCTGTGAAATGTCATTTCAATTATAATTAGAAGAAACACAATACCGAACAAACGTTACTCAACGATAACTCCATATTATCTGGCACACCTCGACTTCGTTCATTTCAATACATTAAAAACTCTGTCACTGAATAAAATTGGTGCGAAGTTACAAGCTCTGAAATTAACATGAAATCCTTCCGGCAGTTTGCCATTATTATTTATACTCCCTGTGAGTAGCGAGCGCGAAGACGTTTAAATATTTGTTCATATTTATGAACAATTCCACTGACGTCTTAATCATAAGGTGGACCTTACTACCGTCTTCGCCTGCTTATCTCCTTTTTGACGATGTACAGACGAACGGACGAAGTTAAAATTAGTATACCAAGACGAAATCAAAATTTTACAATCAGTCAAACATATTACATGTGATAACGGCCGTGTGGCGGTTAAGATTTTTCGTAATGCATCTTGCTTATACAAAAAAATCATAAAAATAAGAAATAGGTATTTTTACGGAGTAGGCACACCATTAGTTTCAATTCGTTTTATTGTTCAAAACGGACTGCTAATTGCTAAAGTTATTAATGTCATTAGGCTTAAACGGTAAATACCAACAGGGAGTTGTTTGTGCTTTTCGGTCGTGTGTCGTTTAGTTCCTCCCCTAATACTCACATAGTACGAGAAAAATACCTGTTCTTCAACAGCAGACACTTTCTGGCATTTAAAAGTTTTGCAGTCTTTAAAAATCTACAAGTTCAACAAAAATTGACCCTCGTTACTCTATACAAATACTTCACTCCTTTGCAGAATATAAAGCAAAACCTTTGAACTGGTTCTTGTGAATTTTTTTGAGATTATATATCGCTCCAAATTATCGCAAAAATTAATCGTATTTTCGAAAAACGAAAATTTTTCTTATTTAACGATTTATCTTTTATGAACATATTTTATTAAGAAAACATCTCTATCTTTATTGTTGCTACTGTAAGAACACGCCAACAAAATTTTGAACTACAATTATTAAAAATACTGTGATTTCAACAGAAATTAGGCCATTTCTTGAAACTAACTTCTTACTTAATCCGTAAAATATTTCAAAACGTGGGAGCCGTTTTGGAGAATTATTAAAATTTTATGGTATCACATACGTTTCCCCCTAAATCCAGATACCTGAGTTAAGTTTGTACAAGGTGGAGTTGCTTATTGCAAGAAAAACGCTGAGACAATTTTAACAAGTCCTTATATTTCTTATTAATTTACAACATGAATGATCTGGCGATACATGAAGTGAAGTCTCTGGTAAGCGGTCGAGGTGGCTCCTTTTATTTAGCTCGGAGACGGCGGTGGAGGCGGTGTTTGTTTCTGGAGTGGTATCTCTTGGTTCTTTCCTCTTGCTGCTTTCAGTGGCGACAACATGGGGTTTGTTTACATCTGATAGGTGCGTAGGTTGTTTCCTCTGGGATGCTCGGGGCAGTTTCCATTATGTACTAGAGGGTGAGGGTCTTCGGTACATAACACCTGTTTCAAATTCGCACGATCTAAATTTCTGCCTCATTTAGCAAGAAATGTCAGTTTTCGAGAAATTATTCCTAAAGATTTAGGCACTATATTTTGCGCAAGCAATTGTTTTGTCATCAAGGATATCATTCATGTATTCTGACTATACAATGGTGCCTTAAGATTAAGTAATTTACATGTTATAGGAACAAGGGTTTTCCCCTTTCAGAGAACACGGCCCCTCAATTAGGGTTTTCTAAATGAAAACTCGCTACTTTCTGCAGCTCAATTGCAATTCTTTCTTTTCACTATGTAAGGACGTAGTCTACATGAAAGAAGAAATCATATGAACAAGATACAGAATTTCGTGGCTAAAGGGAACCCATTTGCCATCTTTATTAACAAACCAATTTTCTCGATTATTTTAAACGGTTGGCGGAGTATTCATTCCTTAGGTGACGCCGCCCTTTTGAGTGTTTTCTTGTCTGTTATTCTTTTATAACAGTCCAGTATTAAGAAACGCATTGAATCACCATCTGTTTCTGTCCGTTGAGAACATCATTGGCGCCCACCGTGAGTGAGTAGGGCGTGCGACGACGCCGCCCGGCGCGGACGAGTGCCACCAGCGCTGTGCCCGCGGCCAACGGGCCGAGGCGAGGCGACCCGCTCGGGCACGAGCCAACTTGGCTGTCAGCGGCGGCGGTGGTCTTCCTGCGGCCCGCCAACGCACGCGGAACTCAAAGCGGCCGCCCACCCACACGCATGCCTGCCGCTCTTCTAAACGTGCGCCCCACACGCCTCTGCTTCCTCGCTCGCCTCGTTCTTTGGCCCTTGCTCTCGCTCTCACTCACTCGCACTCTCGCTCGCCCAGCCACTGGCTCGCTCGATCCTTTCTTTGCTCTTCCTCTTGCTCGCTCTTTTGCTTGCTCTTGAGCTTATCATTTTGCTCGTCCTCCACATTCACATGCCGTTAATTTGTTTCCGTCGAACTTGCTCATCCATTCACTTATGTGTCTACTCGATTCTTCTGCATAATGTATATTTTCATCACAGCATTCTAACATCCCCTCTTCATGTCCCTTGCATTAGCATACCCCTCCTGCTGCTTACCCTCGACATATATCTTCGTCCCTCGTGACGCGCACATCTCACACTTATCCATACAGTTCATTTTGTTTGCCGCCCTACCTTGTTGCTCGACACCTTGTTGCCTCATTCAACTATAATTCCCCCTCGACATCTCCACCATTCAACCCCAACGTACACTCCAATACCTACTCCACGTGCCGTCCTTTCGCCCTCCCGCGTGACCGGGCTCCGCTCCTCCTCTTGACTCAACTCTCCGCCCAACGACCCGCCGCAAGCTCCCTCCACCTCCGCCAGCTCCGCCGCCACGCTAACGGCCTCAGTCAAAGACAAAAACATGCTGCGAAAGTCCGCCCTGCCCTGTCCTCCACGCCCGTCCAGCCCCGACCCGCCCCCCGCAACGCGCCGCCTCCCCTCTCTACTGTGCGCTCGCCCCGTCAGCCCCGCCCCGGCACTGCCTCGCCGACCCATTCACCCCCCTTCCCCTTACCTCCTCCGCGCAAGCTTTGCTCACCTTTCCAGATCAACAGCCGTCCATTTCCGCCCGGTCCCACATGCACCAGCCCGCCTTCCCCCGGCCCGCCACCGCTGACTCCACCCCGCCCTTCACCCACCAACCCTCTCCGCCCAAGCTCTTGGGCGATGGCGTCTGACCATTAGTACGAGTTTGCCACGCAGGCTTTGTTTCCCTACGTCAACGAGCACAGACTCACCGCGAGCGTGAAAGACGAGATGGGAGGAAGGGGAGGGGGCGTTAAAGAAAATCCATGCTAGCAAGACTCGGCGCTGGTTTGCAGACAGGACTTTATTACTTTACCGTTTAACGATTTAATTTTGTGCTCTTTCATAGTTGTTTTTTTTGTGAGATCGTAGTACAAAAAAGGTTGGGCATCTAAAGTTTCCATGTAAAAAACTGGAACTTATGCGGCATGCTCTTGTTCCTGTTGATGTGATGTTGATGTTTGAATGGTAATGGTATGAATCTGTTATGGAATCTCAATATTCGATCCATAATTTATAATAGGAACGGTTGTGGTATGTTTTTTTCTGGGTTTCTTCATTTCACCTTACCCTTCATCGCGCCATTACTCCGTCATCATTTCACCTAATCATCATTAAGACTATCATATCATATTCCAACAATCACTATTGGGACTCAATTCTGTTCTGTGACTGTTCAAAAGACTCATACCGAAATAAATAAGTAAATACATAAATGCTCTCCAGAAGATTCAATGTTTTTGACATGGTTCTACCAAACGCAGGGAGTATAATTTACTTACACTTCATAACTTGTTATCAAGGAAAATTAGTGTATTTTATATGACAAATTTCAAGTACGAAATAAAGCATTGTAAAATTCAAGTATATCAGAGACAAGTTACGAACTCAATGTTCATAGAATTTCTATAAATCATATTCTTATGTTTTCACAAAAAAGAGGTTTTGAAGTTAATTAATTCACTGAGTTGAATGAGTTTTATATGTTGTGTGAGCGTAATATTAGACTATCAAGATCTCAAATATGAAACTCGTACATTCATGATTACATGGATTACACAGAGTGTTCAGAAAAACAGTTTGATTTTCTCTCTTGCAACAACTTGAATTTATGGTTTCATAACTCTCATAATTTGCCGACTTTCCTTTGATCCCTGTAGGCAAGTTGCCGAATCTCGAAGAAGCGTCAGTAAATACGATCTTGTCCGGTTGGCGCTTTCGTCTCGCAAACTTAACAGCGCTCGGCTGGCGCGGGATAGCATCCCTTTCATCATTCGACAGAGGTCGCTTTTTATCCCGAATGCACTCATCCCGTTCTCTTCTTCTTTTTGGTCTTCTCTTTTCTCGCCACTTCCTACTTCTACACTCACACCTAACTCGGACATAAATACTGCTCTTTCCCGACGCGACAAGACAAACACGAACAGGTGTGCTCCCAAAGTTAAAGACGTCGTCGAAAAACATTAGATCGACGCTCATCAGGTACGGCGAATCCAACGTGATGCAAGATTTCCCACGGCGACAAAGTTTGAGGTTTAAATGAGAATAGCGAAAATTCTCTTTCCGAAAGAAGGTTTTCTACAGTAATAAAGCCCAGCATCTGCTGCTCGGACTTTCGGACGCGCACATGCCGTGGCGTGAAACTTTCTAGACTTCAAGAAAAAAAGTCCATTCTTATTGTGTTCTTTCACCCTTCTGGCTCAGTAATAACCGCTAACAGCCCACCGTAGTTAATTAAACTAGAACTACATTGTCAGCCAAACTACAATTTGTCGTTCGTGGCAAGAAGAATTAAATGGTTAACTATAATTTTAATCAGTTAAATTCGAATGAAATCGAAGCGTTATTTTAAAATCTAACGCTTCCTTTCCTACCATCTACTTTTCGTTATTGTTAAGATATTTTTTGCGTTAAGGGGCAAATTGGTGATTCTTCACTTCGCATATATATAAATCAATATTATCTTATTATACTAATTATATATAATATATTATTATATATATTATATATTATTAATACTAGCGGACCCGACAGACTTCGTCCTGTCAAATAGATTTGTAATGGCAATTTTAATGCTGAATGGGTCTGTTCGACCACCTTCAAGCAAAGTTGCTGCGATTCCGACGAAGCGAGTGCAAGTGCAGTTTTATTTTTGTGAGCGAATCGTTGCTATTATTAATGAATCAAAAAAAGTTTTTCCTGTACCACCAGGTGCATCTAAGAAGTAAATCCCTTCCAATATATTTAACAGATTTCACAGAATGACAAGATTCAACGTTGATGTGTGCTTTGAAGGTCTTTTGATTAATAATGGGTGAATATGGAACAATCCAACGATTATCTATTTCAATATCTTGTTGATATAATTTGGATTATTTGTTGATCTTCCATTGGTCTGCTGTCGACGTATTCGACGAATACAGTGGATAACCGTCATTACCAGTAATTGTTTTTGATAATTAATGTTCTGTGGACATCGTTTGAACACTTACCATTCATCATACATGGTGAATTTTGATTAAGAGTTCCACAGGGATCCATGTATCAATGTTTTTGATAAGCGACCGTCATGACCTCATGATCTTGAGCATATTTCGTGCATATGTCGAGGCTTCCGATGTATGTTATCTATCGGAGAATAGTCATCCGATCACATTCTGTGCATTTTATTATGTATTAATCGCATCTCGAAGGTGAGTATATTCTTCAGATCGGAGTTTGGTTTGTATTCAAACTGATAGAATGTTAATCTCTCTGTTTCAATTTTAACACACATGTCAACAATATATTTGTGATATAAATCGCCGACTTTTCAATATGTGACTGTCTTCATTTTCCCTAATCATTAGGCCGGTATGAATAATAGTTCGTTGAAACTGATTTTTGTGTAGTTTCAGAACCTGCTAAATAAATTTTGGTTTAAATAACATTGAAATAATAGCATTAAAATAACATTAAGTGACTGCGATAGTGAGTATCGCCATAGCTAAACTAAATATTATCACCCACTGTATGGGATTATTCGTTTTTTTGAGAAATCATAGCCATCTTCACCCTTGCGAAAATATAATGGGATATTGGATGGCATCATATGAGCGGTGTGTTTCCTTTATACGTTGTAATTGATCATTCCGACGATGTAAAACAGTATCTCAGGATTACACGTTTTCTCCAACTACAACGATATAGCAACTACATCAAATCTTGTTGTAGATGATTACAACAGTGTCTTGCATGTTTGACTCCGCTAGTCATCGTGTTTTATCAGATTCGATTACAATTTTTGGTGATTTCTGATGGCAGATCAACATCGCAGGCAGTTTTTAAAGCAATATAATCATTGATTTGTGTTCATGAAATAAAGTTTGTAATTGTTCGAGCAATTGAACCTCTTTACTAAATTGTTATTGCTGCACAAGCAATATTAATTTCTTGTGGTGAATTGCCAATGAATACATATAATGTAGCAGAATTTGTAAGTTGCCTACTGACAACGCGGTAACAGTGAAACCTTGCCTGTCTGTGGAGTAATATTTGACGATTGTATCTGTAACATTTAAAAAAATATTGTTTGTACCAAACACTTATAAAATAACAATAAATAAAAATAATAAGCAATGTGGGGTGATAAATATAATGGATTGTCAGTGATCAAACTTAAATAATATTTGTTCTTAAATAATTCAGATATCATCCTATATTAAGTTGTAACTAATATCTATCATCAAACTATTTTATATTGGGTTTCAAAAATAATAAAAGTGTACGCTAAAACTGAATCCAAATAAATATTGATGAGCTAAGTGATGAATTTAATGATATTCATGATTAAGAATTGAAGATTAGTGACAACCACTGTTTGGTGATAAGAACATACAAATAAATTTATGATTAACTGCTAGAGATAACATAACGATTACCTTGAAAGTTGCATAAATAAGAGCAATTTGGCACTTCGCCGTGCGGAATTACAAATTTGTGTATAGACGGTAAGAGAGCAAATCACTGGTAATGATGTTTCTTTTCCTTTCCAAACCATAAAAGCTCATTCACATTGTTAATTGAAAAGCAAAAGATGTATCAACCACATTTAAAATTTGAAGTACTTTTGTCAAAAAGTGTATGGATGTTCCCTATTAAGATATAACTATCTTAGGTTAACATAACCAATGAGGGTTACAACAATGGCATTCTTCTGGTGGGCTGCATGGGTGCAGGGTTCCAATACGATCCAAAGATCCGACTATATTCGGACAAGAAAAGTCAAGTTGCATCATTTCACTTTAATCTCATCTTGTCCGGATATTTTTTATTGCGATGCAAGTATTGAATCAACCCGAATTACCATTTTTTCTGTATATTTAAGTGTTGTCTTTTACTTTATATTATCATAGGTGCTCGAAGTCAATTTTATTAGCACCCATATCCAGTTAGTATGAAAGAAGAAATTATACCGGAGTCGGATGGGTTTCATATAATAGTATGTAATAAGCGTCGTAAGTTTAACAACTACTCACTTTTGGGTCGGTAGTTTCAAATTCCTGTAGTCAATTGACTAAAAACATCAGTATATCATGCGGGATATCAATATCCATAACTGAACAGAGTCGCTTCAAAACCAGGGATGCGCGCGTTACAGTGATTATGTTCAGTTGACCCAATGTAGCGCCCTCGCGTTGTCACAGCCTTTCCTTGTCCATCACTGTGCTCTCACGCTCATTCAGAGATATTCCGAATTTTTTCACGTTGCATTTCGGTCGTTCACGTTTTTTGTGCAGCTTGATTAGATTCGATAATTAGCTTGGTTTGTAGCATTTTCGGGTTCTTTCCTACCTAAATTGCTTCGTTAAATAGGAGGCCATATTCTAGTGTAATTATCTTAATTTTGTTAATAGTTGTTCGGGAACGCATCATTTAACATCGCTCCACCGATGGTTATTTTTGATGGACCAACGCACACACGCACACTTGTTTTTGGGAATATATATGATTGAATTTGAACTTTGCTTATAGCACGGACATAATTATAATGTTACGAAGAACATGTCCGATCTCTTCTAGACGTTAGACATCATATACCTACATGTGGTATGTAATACACCAACAATGCCGTGCTTTACAATAAGCTATAACGCTCAAATCGACTGCACAAATTTTTTAGTTAGAAAAAACGTCTGGATAAGGAAAAAGAAAAAGGGCCTTTGTTTTTAGCGGTTTTTCAGCGAGAAAACTATTGCCGCAGGATTTTCCTCTTGAACGTAAACAGACCCCATCCGTCTTGAACTTGTATTAACGGAACATTTTAACAAGATAATTGGGGCAAATTGCGAGTCTGCAGGGGTCTGAGCGCCGTCTAGTGATGTTATCCCGTTGACCAGAGCGCACAATTTTTGACGAATATATGGATCACAGACAAACACCTTCTGTGTCTTCGGTGATGTACAGTGTGTAATTCCATTGTGTTACATTGATGAACGGGCTACGTGAACGCAATCAATAATTGTCATAAGCCGTACTTAAAAGAAGGCAGTGCAAAGCATATTTAACAAAAAATAGACATTTTTAAAATTATCGAAAAGCCCTTCAGAAAATTCCAGTTCTCTTCTTTCCGTACTTGATCTTTAGGAACACAACATTACAAACATAAAATATAAAAAAGGGATAAAACTTTCGCTGTTCTCTGTTAAGAAGGAAAGGTCCACCGACCGCACATCGGCAGCACAAAATGCAAGTGCTTCCCCGCGTCTTTTAAGTCTTCAACGCCACTCAAGGGGCTGCACATTAGAAAGCGTGTGAGGCGAGGAGTAAGGTATGTTCGCGGTCGCGATACAGAAGGGCGGAGGGAGGGCTTCTTTTCGCGCGTCAAATGACAGCTAAACCCACCCACATGCCCGACCTAGAAACCGGCCCGGTCAACGAGACCGCTTGCTCACCTCCCCTTTCGGGAAAGAGGGGAGTGTGGAGATGTCTGGTGGGTGCGCGTTTGACGATGCGCGTGTGAGTATGTGGGAGAGCCGATTAGGGTGGTTACGTGGGCGGTCGGAGAGTGGTACAGATGGTGTAAAGGAGAAGGCAGATTACTGGTCAGCGGGAGGAGGAGCGCGAGTAGACCTGAAGGACGTTCCCTCTGGATTATTGGGCAGGAGGGTAAGTCATTCGACTGATCTGTCTCGCGATCCAGCAAGAGAGTAGAACTTTGCAATCGTCAGGCCGGGCAACCGGGGAATCCAGTGAGGATGCCGGGGGGGAGAGGGATGCGCTAGTGTTATCAGACAGCGGGGCGGAGGATGACAAGTTTACAGTTCTCATTTCGCAACATTAACGATTAGTATGTATTTGAGTAATTCTAGCACGCTAATAGTCGTGAATGGATGATACACTGCATGCATTTCACAATCCCATTACACAAGACTGAAATTGAAATAAGAACAATAATATATTGGATTCGTGCGGTTCTAGTTTGTCCAGTATAATCTCATTACGCATCCGACTTTGGCGCCACGAGTGGATTGGATGGCAGATGGTCATATTGGTGGTGTGGGGCGGGGTGCCGGTTTGTAGCGATGAAGGATCACGGTGCTTGAGAGTGTGACTTGTAGGCGGACTGTGCTAGACACGGGGGGACAATGATACGAGGGCGATTTGGATAGACAAGGCGGATGAAAATGTATAGAGAGAGATGCCGTGAGAGAATCACCAAAAAAAGAAGAGAAGAAGAAGAGAAAAAAAGGAAGAAAAGAGGCAGGGCATGTAAGTAAATAATCTGAGGTAGGGTGCAGCGGGAGTATACGAGTATAGAGGCCAGCAGGAGCACAAGTCAGTCGAAACGGGGGCAGAGGGGGTGTGGAGGCGCGAAGGAAAGACGGTGGTCGGGCCGAAAATGCGAACAGACGCGGGCAAGGCCGACAAGCTCGCGTACGGGCTCAAAGCAGAAATAACACCAAATAAACAAACTGTCTGAATCCACAAACGGTGCAGCGATATAAAGAGCCCCCCGCTGCTCTCTCCCATGCACTTATGCACCTCCCCGCCCCACGATATGCTGCCCATCGACGCCCACATAATTCTTCCCTCCATGGATGCCCGCGTCCACTTCCGTCTTACCCACAGCCCCTATAAAATCACTCACATACCTTCCCTCCCTCCCTCTTCTTACTCACCCCTTCTCTTGACTCCAGCGGCCCCACCTGTCTAGCATTTTCGCCCCTCCATCTCTCTCTATTGTTACT
>BOPP01000090.1:2677275-2688666 GCA_017312745.1 Gryllus bimaculatus
ATGATGATACAGGCAACGCAATCATAATGTCATATAAATTAAAAAGCAGCAAAGATTTTAAAAAAATAGAATTTTTAAATTATCGAAAAGCCCTCAGAAAATTCCAGTCATCTTCTTTCCGTACTTTATCTTTAGGACAAAACATTACAAAAATAAAATATAAAAAGGGATAAAAACTTTCGCTGTTCTCTGTTAAGAAGGAAAGGTCACCGACGCACACGCAGCACACAAAGTGCAAGTGCTCCCCGCGTCCTTTTAACTTCAACCCATCGGGCGCTGCACATTAGAAAGGTGTGAGCGAGGAGTGAGTTAGCGCGGGCGATACAGAAGGGGGAGGGAGGGCTCTTTCGCGCGTCAAATGACAGAAACCCACCCACCCGACCTGAAACCGGCCCGGTCGACCGACTTGCTCACCTCCCCTTTGGGAGAGAGGGAGTGTGGAGATGTATGTGGGTGCGCGTGACCGATGCGCGTGTGTATGTGGGAGAGCCGTTAGGTGGTTACGTGGGCGTCGGAGGATGGTTTGGGCCGGTGGATGAGTCAGTGATCATTTGGTGGGTGGGCGGGTGAGCCGAGAGGATAGGTGTGTTGCTTAGGCGGACGTGCAGACGGGACATGATCGAGCGATTGGATAGAAGGGTGAATGTCTGAAGAGGTGGATGAGAGAATGGGTGGGGGAGCGAAGCAGGCTGTGAGGAGGCCGGAACGGTAAGGGCGGGGCGAGACGGCAAAAGCGACGCAGCGACGCCTCGTCGTCACTTGACGCGCGAAAGAGCCCCACGGGGGTCAGGCAGCGCGCGCCCCCATTAGGGCCAAGTGCCCGTGTGCCCTCCGCGCTAAAATTAAACGCCTTCTCCGCGCCTCTCCGCCCGCGCGCAGCCGCTGCCATCCCCTGCGCCTTCGGCATGCGCTCGCTCCGCCCACCCCACCCCCACCTCCACCCACCCGACCTGCCTGCCTGCGCGTTCCCTCCGCTCGTGCTGCCTTGCATCGTCGTTCCGCAGCATTCTTTCTAATTCGACCCACTCTTTCAACTATGAAACGTCCATAGTATTTCGTCACAAAATAATTCGCTTAATTTTGCAGTCTGTTCAACCATCATCCGCTTTCATTTCCACTCACTGTTAATTCTACATCGGATCTTCTCCATCCTTTCAAACTACTTGTATTCCTCGCCATCTTCTATGTGTGTATCCATTTAAATTATTGCCAATACTTTTAATTTACATTACTAGGGCGAATTCTTTCATTTCATTGATTTCTTACTACCGCATTTTCCTCTGTGCATCTCTGGCAGTGCTGCTCTTGCTGACCATTTATCCTACAGTAACCCCAACGGACTGTTTGCTGTTTCTCTCCATGGCCCTGCTCAGTAATTTCCTTCTCTTTCTTTTGTCCTTTTTCTGCCACCAATTACCGTTGCGTAATCCCTATATCCTTCCCTTTCAATCTCCTTTGCTTCTACTCTTTTTTCCCACTTCTTTCTCTTTCTCTTCTCCGTATTCTCACTCTCTACACGTCGCCATCTCTCTTTCTCTCTTAGGCCATCATTTTCCCCAGCACCTCAGTCTCGCGTCTCCCCGCCCGCGGCCTCTCTCTCTCTCCTCTCTCTCTCTCTCTCTCTCTCTCTCTCTCTTCTCTCTCTTTCTCTCTGCCCGGCCCCTCACTTCCTCGCCTCGCTCACCGTCCCCCTCCCTCGTCCTCGCCCGAATGCCAGGGTCATCCGGCGCGCCGCCTGCGCTGCATCCGAGGCCACCTCTAAAACCCCCGGGCCAGACGCCTCGCACGTCAGCGCCGCGCCACACCACGCCCGCCACACCGCGTCGCGTCAGTACCAGGCATGTTTTGCCAAACGGAAGGCCACTGCGGAGAGGTCAAGTTTATTTAAGCAGCTCGCGCTGGATAGGACCGGCGAGTGCATAGTAGATGGTACGGCTCACTCTGCCGCACAAAGGCTACACGCGTCAAGTAAAATGAGCAAAAAAATTTGGTAAAAAAGTTAATGCATAGCTGACGGCGTAGAAATGCACTCAAGCTTTGTTTCTCGTGCAACCTTTGGATATTTGCGTGTCGTATCAAAAATATATATTAAAAAAGAACATCGCCTAGATTTGGATCTATGTATTTCGTGGTTTAAAAAATGAAAATACTACTACTGTTCGCGTCTACGACACAAAGCCCTCGCGCAAAGGCGGTGTGTGGCTCCCTCTCCCCGGAGGCGCGGCCGCTCCCGCCCACCCACAACCGCACCCGCGCACCGGCCCTGCCCCGAACCGGCGCCCCTCCCGCTTCGCCTAAGGGCTGCAACCTTCTGGCTTGCAAACGCGACATTCTCTTGTGCCGGTCAGACTTGCGAGAACCACCGCGAAGGCACAGGCCACCGCCTGCCCACGGCCTCGCGCTGAAAAGTCTCTACGCTTACAAGCATTTTCATGTTTTTGCGCTTCGCGCACTTACACGGGCTGCCTTCCGCAAGTATACTTGTAAACCTGCCATCGGCGGGTCACTACAGAGCGGTACGCACAGACCCGACTCACACGCGGCAGTCACCGGCTGGCGAGAGAGTGTGTGTGCCGCACATACATACTCCTGCTGTTAGGGCCCACCTACGGCCAGGTCCTGGCCAGCTGCTGGACAGACTTTCCGACTGTGGGGGACGCCTGCATTCCGGTTCGCCGGGAGAGGAGTAGCCGCTGGTCCACGCATGCCGCAGCCACCCAGGCAGCAGGTATTCAGCAACACCGTGGTGCCCATGGACGTGTAGTGCGACCACGTTCACTACTTCACCTTCTCGGTGATAAGTAACATAGAAGTAACGAAGAACATCCATTTTATATCATTCATGTCAATTTCATTTCTGTAAATTAATATTTCATTGGTCATATCATCCCATTCACGTAGGCTAGAAATTAAAATATCAATAAAATCGTATGTGCAATGAAATTCTTTAACTTTGTTCATCCTCCGCTCCCTCTTAACCAGCGCCATCCCTTCCCCCCCGGGCACTCGGTCCGGGCGGCGTTCAATTTACTTTGTATAGAGAAGGGCCTTTCAGTCTACTCGCGCCCCCCTCCCCGTTCCAGGTATTCTTGCCCTTTCTCTGTACAACTACATTTTATTAAAAATCAATTATTGTGAATTATGTAGTTTTTACGTTACAAAACTGTTTGTTACTTCGTGTCAACGATAACAAAAGCTGTAGCCCGGAAGGAACCATTTTCAGCAGTCGCGCGTATGTAAAGGGTCCAACGAGGTATCTGAATTACTACACACAAAACTTAAGTTTTACA
This sequence comes from Gryllus bimaculatus, assembly GCA_017312745.1. Lineage (NCBI taxonomy): Eukaryota > Metazoa > Arthropoda > Insecta > Orthoptera > Gryllidae > Gryllus > Gryllus bimaculatus. The sequence goes on from BOPP01000090.1 coordinate 2,680,566, forward strand.
TGCAATCATATGTGCCAATAGCACCTAATTATTAAGCGGGGAGATTAAATAGGTAAAATAAATATTTCCGGGGAATACCATACAATACATCTCATACATCAAAACAATATGTGAGCGGTCATGTTCCCCTGCCCGGAATGAAGTTCATGTGCGCAGAGTTTTTGTCATAATAACGATCCAGATCAAAGGAGAATAACCTGAAAAAAAATGGTTCCTTACTTTTATAAGATTTATTTCATCAAAATTACAAATAATATATTTTAAAACAATAGACGAGTGTTAACTGAAAGTTGAATCGAATGCATGAAATACGCAAGCAACACGACTTTCTCAGAGATACGAAGCTTGGTGTAGTGCATCCAGAATGTTACGAACCATTTGCACATGCTCGAAACCCAGACAATTAATACATTTTACTAGTATCAATTGAAAACAAATCTTTAATGGTCTAGAATAAGCAATAGCCATATTTTGAGAAGTAGGAATTTAAGGTGTAAATTGGAGTAAGTATTTAAATGTCTTGGAGTGACTCTTAGTGCAGATAAATGTAAAGACAATGACGTTATTAAAAAGGCAAGGGAAGAGCAATTACTAACAGAATTCATAATATTTTATGGAACAAGAATATTAGAAAGTAAACCAAGAGACAAATATACAAGACAGTGATAGAAATTTGCGTTACACCTGAAGCAGAAAATTGGGATGAAGAGGATCTAATAAATTCTTGGCTAAATGCAATATAAAATAATTTTTGAAGACAATGTTGTAAGTACCCTGCTTGATAAAGTACCAACCGAAGAGATTAGACAGGTAATGCAAATAGAGAAAAAAGTGATTGAAAATGTAAAACTGAAACAACTCTCATGGTAAGGCCATCTAATGAGAATGCAGGCATAATCATATATACCAAACTCTGTCTTTTAGTGAATTAATTTTGAAAGGAGAAAACTAGGAAGGCCAAGGAACTATTAGAAGTCCGTCATCGATTCGACACTGAAGAACAGAAGAAGATGCATTGCGGAATAAGAAGTAGGGGCATGTAGAGATCGAGAAATGGCCAAAAAAACTGTAAAAGAAGCCCCTTAATAATAAATAATAATGAATTGAAAATGTAAGTATCTTGTACTTGTTTAACATTGGTTTTATGCAATAGTCTCCTAATTATGGTTTATATGGTTTATATATATATATATATATATATATATATATATATATATTATAACAATTAAAATTGATTAATAATTACAATTAAAATAAGTACTGTGTTGATCAGCGTAGTAACGCCGCCGCCGCCACCACCAACGGTCAAATCGGGGGGTAGACGGCGAGGCGAGCGACGGTTGGTGTGAGTGTGCCCGGAGAGGCCGTGAGTGAAACACGGACGGGGCAGTGCTGCATCAAACAAATTTATGGTGGTGTTAAGAACAGTTTGGATTGAATATGGCGGTTAAGTGAGAGACTAGATTTGATGAAAGTTAATAATCAGTAGATTAGTGAAAGTGGAAGTGCGCACCAGGAGCGAAATCAAAACATTAATACAGGAATTCGTGTGGCCGACGGACACGTGTTATCTTTCCGCCCGGATGTAATGCAGCAGCGGGCCGTGCTGTGCAGACATTCGCGCGAGATTGAGGAAGATTGCCGAAGTCGCCGCCGCCGTTGCCACGGCGGCCCCGCTCGCCTCCAGCCCGCAGGTGGTGTTTAAAAGCATTAAGGTAGCGTTGATTGTGCACTTATTACCAAAGGCCTTGCGCGTTGCGTTTTGTAAATAATCTTTGTAACGAGTGTTTCTATTATTGAAATATTTAAATGCACAAAAGAATTTCTTATGATTATCATCCAATGCAGCGCCAAACCCCTGGAAGCCCATTCACGAAAATGTACCTGTCCCTGGTATAATTTATTTTGTCGTGAGAGTACCGCTCCCCAGATACGTCACAATATATATATATATATATATATATATATATATATATTGGATTTCATTCGTAAGATTTTATTTATATCAATAATAAACTACTGTTTCCATCTAAACGATTCACCAAGTGTCACCATCTGAACAATTATTTTTTTAAATATTATCTAATTCACTTTTCAAAATTACATACTAAATTCATAACCAAAACTCATTATTTCTTAAAAAAAGACAAAAATAAAATTGTCAATTTATATTCTTGCAGAAAATGTGCGTACTTGCAGTGTTTTAATATTTTATCCCTCTTGGAGCTAGATTATCAAATAAAACTACTTAGCTCCGCATAAAAAGAATAGCAACACGAGGTTTAAGAGAGTTCTCTCCCAAATGCAGTTCTCATTCAAAGCAAGAGTTGATATAAAACGAACTAATTCATCACGTTAGAACACATTCCAGAGAAAAGTGCTAAGAATGGACCCACCCACATGTGGTGGTCCCTGCAAACCTGCATCGTGTTAGGGGAGAATAAAAGAAAGAGGACATTGTTCTAATGTAGCGAGAGCGCCAGTCCACACAAAAAAGTACTCCTCTCATATATCTGACGCTAAAAGTGACGCACACAAAATAGAGGCTAAAACAACTCTGAAATAAAAGGATGAAGGAAGGCATGATGAGTACCAATCGTTACCCTGACACTCCTGTTTCCTGAGAGTGGAACGCTTGTGTACCTTTTAGGACCATTCTCGCCCCAAAACAATTCCCTTTCTTTTAACGTTTAACCTAAGTTTTTGAATACAGTGTCCTATTAAACGGAAAGTATGTAAATGGGTGATATTTAAAATCGTCCGCCCAATAGTTTTTAAGACAAATGTTTCAAAAATCTTATAAACCTTAAACAATATGTAAAAAAGATCTTGCATACAAGCAACATTCAAAATGAAGAAACAATAGTTAATAAAACCTATATTTTTAAGAAAATTCTATTTATTTTTTCTTTGCACATTTTATACTTCAGAAATACCTTCTTAATACCAGAGATGTTTAGGATTTCTCAATATCTGATTTTCTAGAATTTCGTCTGAATTACATAACCCTATATTACATTTGTAACGGTTTTAATCTTTTGTAATGCACTTGGAAATGAATGCAGGAAGCACTATTGTCGGGTGGAATAGGCAGAATGTGTGAAGCAGACAGGGGGGGGGGCAGGCAGGCAAACTTTCGGGTGAGGGTTGGGGGCATACCTGTCTGGGGAGGGCGCGCTTGATTGATAGATGATTGTGATAAATAACTGTGTAACGCATGGTAAACAGCTAGTAATTAAATTGCACTGCCTCTTAGTAAACATTAAACACTTGTAGGACATGAAAAGTGGTTGAAAACGATCATTTTATGCCAATGGACGTGTAGAGGGAAATGTCATAACGGTGTTACTTACGTATTTGCTGTTAAGTTAGGAAACCCCGACTGTACAGATATTTGACAGGTAAATTAAATATCTTTGGCTGAGTCACACCGTGCCACATACAGCACATGTTAATGAAGGCGTGTTTGACAAACAAGGGCAAACGTCGCACGTGTAATACTATAATATAAAACTTTCCGCTACATGCTCATTTGTAAACTGATCATTTTAGTCCCATTTACAGGACATACAAGTTTGAATTATTAATTTTACCCGGGACCTCGAAACCAAAAATGTGTTCCAAATTTGTCGACGAAACGATTCTTTACTCGTTTTGTAAAGAACGACAGACGAATGGTCAGGAATTCGATCGCTTATCTATTTATAGCATGAGTTGAGAGCCATTTGAAGTAATAGAGTTCACCCATTCATAGAATTCTTCGAAACATGTATTATGTCACATTACGAATGAAATGTTACTATTAAAGTCACCAATAATAATTTGCTTCAAAATGTAGCCATAGGTACGTTCATTAGAATAGTGAATACAATGTTCGATGTTTTTCGACATGCAATGAGGACTTACAGACTTCTAATACGTTATATACGTATTTTAAATTTTAAAAAAAGTCTAAAAATAAATATTTTTTCATTCTAAGCACAAATAGTATTTTTGCATAGATAATTGCATGTTTTTGGCGTGCACCTTAAGTGTAGTATAAACCATTAAGATCAATTTACAGCGCAAATATTACAATATTTTAAGTAAAATATTTTGGAAGTTTTATCTTACGCTATTAGATACTTGAGATTTAAAAAACGTAAATGATAATCAAACGCAATAAATGAAACATCAGGGATAATTTTATAAGAGATTTTCTTCGTTAAATGAATAAACGAATTATCAACCATCTAGAAATCAATAGGAATTTACACAACTTAGTTATGAAAATGATTTACCCGTTTCAACATTGTCCTCATTCGTAGCTACCCACCTTCTTAGAATACAATGGAAAAAATCCTTGCGTTGTACCGTCGCCAATCGAATTGTCCTGAGGCAGCAATCAGCTTCCAATTACGTGCCGGGGCCTGTCGAGAGCTTGGGTCGTGTGCTTGGGAGGACGGCCGCGCGGCTGCTTCTAAATCCGGCGGACGACGCTGACGCACACACAGACGTCACTGCGCCCTCCGCAGACGCTACAACCTACTCCAAATGTCCCCCGCGCGACCTCCCCACGCCACGCCACGTCACGCCACGCTACGCCTTGCCTGCCACTCGATTCTCATTTTTAAATCATTATTATAATTTTGTAAGTGTTTCCTGGGAGCACATTCAGACGCCTTTCATGAGTCTTCATACTTGTTATACCCGTTGTGCGGTCGCGTATTTTGCTGTTGTGACGTTTTTAGATGATAGAAGATCTCTGTGTAAGAGATAGAGCAGGTCCAGAACGCTTCCTTGTGACACAGATGTGCGGGGGTGTAATTTGGAGTAAGCTTTGTGTTTTACCTTGAAAAACTTCAAGATATATGACTTTAAATAATTAGAATTCTGAGGTAAGTTTTTAAATTTTATATAAGAGCCAGTGTGCACACTTTATAACGCTGACGAATCTATGAACGGGCTGAACAGTATTTGCTTTCTCAGACCTTATTAATTTTCGTTTACTATTCTATGCACTTTTCGATTGCTAGAGTGAAATTCCTGAATCAAACTGTAGTTGGGTATAGAATTATTATTCATTTTGGGACGTTTAACGTTGAAAAGCAGCTTCTCTAGTGCTTCGAGATGTGTAGTTAAACTTGATAGGTGTACGATGAGAGTCATAGTTGGTTACGGTTTTGGTATAAGAATATTGATACCTTCCATTGAATGGGATATATGTCCCAATTCTTATACTGGCGTTAGCATATTGAATTTTACTTGTATTTTGCCTTCTTGGGTAATTTCTTTCAAGCACTTCGCCGTTATTAATCAATTGTCCTGGGCTTTGTGGGCGAGTAAGTTTGTTATATCTTTTTTCATTTCATACAGTGTGAATGCTTGAATGGGGCGACATTTATGCAGGAGTTTCAAGATATAGCTCGTATCTACGTTCCGCTTCTGGTTCAGTTGAATGGATAAGGGTGAATACGTTGCAGTGTTTGTGCAATGCCGCTGCCTTCTTCCGCCGTTTACTTCTTGCCAGGACCAGCTTTCTTTGCGTATAGGGGAATTGGTTGGAGTCTGTCTTGAATTCTTCTAGTGGCTTCCACAATGAATAATCGATTCTCTTTAAAGGGGATAGATCCTAAGATATTTATTCATTCGTTATTCTTTCAGAAGTTTGACATAATTTTAATTTTGTTTGCTCTTTTTAGTTGCTGTCATTCTTATCTAGTGATGTCTGTTCTTGGTAGGTTCTTTTAGGTTCCTTTTTGATGCAAACTTTTTTGATGCTGCTTGAAAGATTACTTGTTATTTTTTATTGTGGAAATTTGGAGTGAATGCCATGCTGTCTTTTATAACATTCGTTAATGTTCACTGCATATTTACTTCATCTTATTCTCAGCGAATGACATTAAATTATCTTCTATATAAGGTGGAAATTCATCCACGTCAGTTTTGAGGGTTTAGGTCATATGTTCTCTTGAAGTGATCGATGAGTATATATTTTTAAGATAATAGGAGTGTGGTCCGAGCTGAGATCAAGCGATGCTTCAGTTTGTATAAAATTGAGAACATGCCTTTACATAAAGAATTCAATAAGATCTGGAATTTTGCAGGTATCTGTTGGCCAGTAAGTAGTTGCCCTGTTTGAGTGGTACGAAGTCATGGAGATTATGCTTGTTTACTCCTCACCTCTAGTGGTTTAGCCTGGACCCAAGTTCATTTTTCGCATTTATTAATCTCCACCACGATGATCTTGTTCCAACTGATTCAAAGAAGTTTTTGAATGTTCCTTTATTTATGTTTAGGTGGACATAGACCGGCTAATGCTTAAGGGTCATGCGATCATTGATCGGAATTGTGTTGCTGTAAATGTCTTCACATATTTCTCTATTTCATGTGTTTTCCCTAATAGAATTTTTATTATAAGTGCGTGCTCCCATGGCATTTCCATCATGATTTGTTGAATACGTAGTTAAAGTTGGAACTTTCTATGGTCTTATCGTCAGTGCGTTTCGGACACTAATATATATATCTATTTCATTATTAATGAGAAAAGTTCGACATCTCTTGCTTCTCCGATTCGTAGACCCTTTGCATTCAGGCTGTGATGCTTAACTGCTTCTGTCATTTGATGAAGAGATTGGATGAATTTATTTAGCGTCTTATTTGTTCCGCTGCTTACTAAGGAATTTTCAAATTGCGAAATATTCTTAGTACAATTTTTTCAAGTTCACTTCGACGGCTGGTTTGTATAGAAAGATGCGGTAAGATTGTTGATTACTGTGAGAGGTGCACTGTGTTTTCTTGAGGAATGCTTGCGGAAAGTCTTTTTCGACTGGACCGACATGATTTTTTGATTGAATATTTTTTGTGTTCAGAATTCTTTTTTAAGAGTTTGATAATGATAATTTTATATTGGACGTAGTGTCTTCCTCAGCAATGTGCACCATTGGCATGATACTTTTGCTTTATCCAATCTTCAATGCCGTGTCCTTACAGACCGCACGCAGGCTACTCGACTTTTCGCTGCAAATAACCTTTGAGTTGAGACATAGGTCTAAGCAGTTTTACATTGTACTATTTCCTCTTGCGAACAGGTTCGAACGAAATCTAACAGTGTTAAGAGATTTATTCATAATACTTTTATTGTTTGGTTGTTCTAGGTAACAAAAATATGGAAATGTCGCTTGTAACTCGATGTTTAGCATTAATAAATTTGACGAAAAGCTTTGACCAAGATTTTTCATATTTTTCTTGTAGCATGCAAGACATCTGGATTGACGATGAGAATATATTTCATACTACTCTGAATGCTCGATCTTCTTTCATCTCATGATGTATGCAACATAACTATTCTTGGGTTTTTCAAGTGCTTGACGACGGTGGAAAATGCATCGGATTTGCCGGCATTATTTTACCATTGCTGATTATTAAGACAATTTGTAGTGTATCTTCTGTTTTTAAGAACTTCTTGAATTATGTCGTCATTCCATTAAATCTTACTACTCTTTGTATGATATAAGGCGGAGTTTATGTTGCGTATCAATTAGATCTGTTGTACTGTATGTTATTCAACATTTTCTTTGTTTAGTTAGCAGCTTAAATATTGTAGTACCACAATTGAAGAACAGAATTATCTTCCCTCGCGCGGACTCGTCTGTCCTGATCATCTATAATTTTACGTTTGTATTTCTATACGTAACTTTTTGCAAGAGTTGTTTTATTTATAGATTAGTACACCACTTCGTATTCATTGAGATTCACTTGTGATTATTTGAAGAGTTTACTTACAGGTGTTGATTGCTCCATTGGCTGCATCGTTGTAAATCTGTTTTGCGAATAATTTTGTTCAAGTAGTTGTATTTGCTGATGCTGACGTTGTATTATGTTTTGCTGTTCGATTAACTGTTGCTGGAACATTATTTGTTGATTTGCGAAGTTCATTACATTGATCCATGTTGGCGACTGGTCACTATCGTTCGCAATGGCACTGCCGAGGCATCCTTAATAATTGTTATACTTATTTTCTTTAGTAACATCACTATTTGATTGAAAGACTTCAATTTATTCAGATACTAGAATATATTTTTTCGATAACTAAGCTATAAAACTGTTTTAGCACCTGTTT
>BOPP01000090.1:2688691-2700006 GCA_017312745.1 Gryllus bimaculatus
ACGTTTCGGCACTCGCGGGATGGAAACAGAAACACGTCCGTTCACCTCGGAGTCACAAAGAGAACTCGCTCACAAATTGGTTTGTTATTTAGTTTCCGGGCCCGTAAACAGGTATTGTCATCAGTATCGTGAGTGTATTTGTATTTAGCCATTATATATGTCCCGTAAAGGGCAATTGGCCCCGGCAGCGTTAGATCTCAGGCTTCTAAGTTGCTCTCCCAAACGGGAACCCGCTTCGAATTTCCTTAATATTCCTGACTTCACATACTTAACGAACTTGGCTAGCGACGCAGCTTTTGCGGTTGCGTCTTTCAGTACAATCATCTCAGCATTCGCCTGGGTGAGCAAAGGAAACCACGAAAATCCTGGCCAGGATGGCCGGCACGAGGATTAGTTCCGGGCCTCCCAAATAAAAAGATAGCGCGATGAGCCATGGGATTGCTATATGTGTATAACGGTAGGTGGCCACGCTCCGTTCCGCCTCATTTAATAAAGGAGACAATATTTCTAAGACGAAAACAAAAAAAATACTTTTCTCATGAATTTAATGAATAACCAGAATGGAATGGTAAAACATTTTTTTTTTGTAAATTACTAACAAATAACGTTGAGTAGCGATGATGACTGGTGTGCCTGTTTTTGTTGGACATTGCTTGTTGAGAGGGAACTGAACAACATCGAACATAGATAAGAATCGGATAGTTGGAAGAGATGGTCAAAGTTGTAGACTCAAAATAGTTTACATGAATTTGGTGATTTTATAAAGAATTTTCGTAGTAGATTATATGTTGAATGCAAGCATGTGTGTCTATCAAAAAAAATAAACTGAACTTACATAAGCTTGAAAGTCACTTCTGAGTTTGTTTAAATAGATAAGAATGTTTTTTTCACGAAGTACATTCATTGATTATTAAAATATTCAATTAAAAGATATTAAGGATGAAAGATTTTCATCTAAATAGAATATTACGTAGCAGTAGTGGAAAATCTGTTTTATTAGTTAATTAGATAAATTTACATTTGTTTATTTTTTTATTGTTAAAGTCAGATAATTACTTTTCTGAATCATTCATGAAATTTGTAATTATTTACTATGCACAACCACGCATGTACATGATAACAAATATAAGTGAATTTAGAAATACCTAAAATAATACTTTCCCACAATTATGCAAACATTTAATGTTATAAATGTTTCTTATTTATCTATTGTTTAACTACTCTTTTATTTGATTTCAGGTAAGTACGAGACCTTCCAAGGATAATAATTCCCAAAACTGCCAGCTAAGGAAGTAGAAGAATAAGCGGTGAATAATGAACAAAATAATTAGCATAAAATAATATTGTGTATTAAAGTTCGAGCATATTTATATATATTTATCCAAAAATAGGAATGTTTTGAAGGGTATAAAATTAAATTGAATGGAAAATATACTATACTACAAAAAGTGAAAATGAATAAGTTCTATGATCAATCAAAATGTAAAGATGACGCTTTAAATATGGATATACTACTAGTAATGTTACTGCACTGAAAATGTAAAAAATGTTTCATTTTCTGACGTCCTGAAAGAAAAAAATTGTTCAACCGAGGACACTTTTAGAAAAACTTCTATAAGGTTTAAAAACAACATTGTAACCCAGTTATCTTTTACACATCTTTCTGGATTTTTTAATTATTTTGACACACAGTTTTTTTGTGAATGATTACAATGTTTTGCAATCATTTTCTGTGAAATTTTCTTTTTATCCCTTGCATGTAAGTTTGATTTCATCATGCAAAAAATTGCAGGTGAAACATTTACACACAATCATTAACCACGGAAAAACTAACTTACAAAACGAGTTTATGTAAAGAGATTACATAGTTTAGATAGTGGTACTGGGACCTTCAGTTTTGTGAGAAAACACATATTTTGAACCACGAAGTAAAACTGTGCACGAACCAACATTTTGAACTGTCGAAACAGCAGCTATACTTTTGGAAACTACCAATGAGCTATGACTTTTGAGAAAGGCATCCGGCTAAAGTGAACGTTCCACTTCGAAAATCAGCTTATTTGTCAGTAGACTGGGCAGCTAGAAGTCGAGAAGAGCGCAAAAAGAGTCTCCGACACTGCCGGTACAGAAAGATTTAAGTAACATTATAGAGCATATTCATCAATCTATAGAAAAATCTAATAAAAAAGAATATTTAAGAATTTAACATAACTGTAGCCGCGAAGAACCGTTGGTTAAACTGATATGAAACTTCCATGTCGCAAAATAATATTAAGTCCCCCAGGTGTTCATAATTTCGTGATTATTGTAATATTGTATGGCTTTATTCATTTATTAAACGCACAACTATTTAATCGGGATGTGTGAGAAAATTCCGAGCAGTCAGAGGGAGATTCATTTTGATAAAAATGTCAGGAAGAATAATAAATTAGATCGCATGAATAATCTCCCTTTGATTAAATTTTTGAAACAGTTGATGCAGCAATGCCAATGTAAATCGTGCTCGACGGAAATAATGCCCGTCAGTAATAACTTCCGTTCTGTGACGAAAAGGCATAAGACTAATGTGATATTTTTTCTGGAATTGTAGCAGATACATAATGAAATGTACTTGATTTTTCTCTTCATAAGAATTATATTTTACCAGATATTGCAGTATTTGTTGAATGTAATGCCTGAGCTCAAGAAACTTGTTCATTTTCCATTCTCAACAATCCCTATTTTGTTGTGAATTTTCACATTGGAGACATCATGGGTGACCAACGCTACCAACTACTTTTTGACACCCATATTTTGCCGAGAGGCACTGGCGCAACAACGACAGCAGTCACATTAAATTTCTGCGTTCCTAGGCTTCTGCGACCGGAGTCAATACATTCTTGGCTATCGGGGATGAACCGCGTCTTGGTCAATTGTGCTGACGTTTCGGCCATTTTGCTGTGGCCTCCTTAAGAGCTATACTACCGAGTAGTATAGATCTGAAGAAGACCACAGCAAGATAGCCGAAACGTCAGTACAACTGACCGAGACGCGGTTCATCCCAGATAGTCGAGAATACATTAAATTTCTGTTACTATCTCTCAGTGTGAGCGAAATTGTGTTCCAATTACGACCGTAGTGTAAGGATTAAGGTAAATTGATGAACGTGTGCGCTTCAAGATTGAGCATAATATTCAATAGCCTTTCAGACAGAACACTGAATAAATTTACTATTCTTTACCACTTTTACTACCACTGACCGGCAGACAGTTTCTGTTGTTATCACTGAGAGCGATATAAGTAGGCCTACCCCAACCGGAAGTTCTCTATTATTATTCCGATACCTTAAACCAACAAACATCGCAATAATCCGGAAAGCTATAGACCGATAAGTTTTCCTACATATTATAAACCTACTACGTCAGTGATTTCTGTAAATTTTAATTCCAATAAAAAGAAAATGAAATGAAAAAGTGTCTTCTCCCTCATTAGCTTCAGTAAACGTATAACGTTCAAGGAGAAAGGGCCATTTCCGCTGTGGCGTGTGACTTTTTCGTATAAACTATTATTTTTTGAAAATAGCTATGCATCATAGCGGTAGATGTTCCCACAGTTGTAGGTTTGATATCTGTTTTTCATGCATATGTTCCTAGAGATGCGTGATTTATAATATGTTTATCGATCCCATTTATTTATTCAATAGATTTTTACGTACTACAGAAATAATTTTCTGTCAAGAGATTTACGGATTTTCATGTCAATTAATTAAAATATTTTGACTTTGGATATCCATAGACAGTTTGACAATGATTGAAAACTAAAAGATGAGAAAACCATTGTTTTGGTCAAGGTTAGTAAAATTCACAAAAAAATAATAAAGTTTTCTTTGTGTAGAACATGTAACAAAAAACGATACATTTTCTGAATTCCAAGATGAAAATGTAAGTCATAGAAGCATTTTGGTAATGTCTGCTTCTGAAGCATTTATTGCAACTGAAGCAGAAAAAATCATGTTTCGACCAGAGGATTAAACTTTTTTAAAATTAAAATAAAATAATGTATTAAAACAATAAAATAATTATCTAACATGAGATATAATATAATGTATTGTATTCACAGATGAACTATTTTCTTACTATTTATGGTAGCTCTGCCTACTTGTTTCAATGTCAATTATGGATAAACCGCATTATATGTTCGAGTACTCCTGCAGGTCGATGAGCAGCCCGGGCTGGAGCGGACGAGCAGGCGGATAGGGCAGCCGGTTGGGTAGGTGCTGCTTTGCCGGGGCGCGGGCCGCGCCCGATTACCAATAAACGACTGTCGCGCCAGGTGGCGGCGGTGTCGTGCGACTAAACGCTAATGCATTGTCATCTGCCGCCTGCCGTTTCACGCGCGCGCCGGGACATCGCTTTCATTTATTTTACAAACGCGCGACCCGACCGCTCGCGGCCACCGCCGCCGCCGCCCGCGCCGCCCTCCCCACTTCCCACTCCGCCCTCCCATTAGCACCGCACCACCCGGACGCGCCCGCTCCATCACATACCTCGCTCCTGTCCTGCCCCTACGCGCCGCACTCGCACGCCACGCTGCGTCCGCGCCCGCCCTTGCCCTTTATCCCATCAGTCCCGCTCGCTACGACTTCGCCGCTGCCCCCGCCCCCTCACATTCCACCACTTCGCCGCCCTCTCTCCCTTACCACGCACATGCACCACCGCCACTCCTCGCCGTCCCGATCCATCCCTTGCCCCACTCTTGCCGCAGTCACCAATGTCGCCCGGCGCCCCGCTCCGTCTCCGCCCACCCCTCCCGCCCCACCCAGCGTGTCACAGTCGGCGTCCCACTGCCGCCACACCCATTCCCTCTGGCCCCACCGGTCGCTCCAGTCCTCACAACGTCCGAATTATAGCTATCCCCCATCACCACTTTCTATCCATGACCGTCTTCCGTGCCGCACTCCAGTCCCCTCTGGCGCCCCCGCCTTGCCCTGCCTCCCTCGTATCCCCTCCGTCTCTCTCCATCACCTCCGCTTCCACCCTCGCCATCGTCCCAGCTCTTCGACGCCATCACCACCTTCTCCTTCTCCGCCTCGTCCTCACCATCGCCTCCACAACCACCTCCGACTGTACCATCGCCTTCCCCTCTTCCACTCTCACACCAATCGTAATCATTTCCACCCCCGCTGCCGTCGCCACTGTTGCTACGCGGGCCTAATCGGATGGTCGACACGTGGTAACACGCTCGACTCCAACACCCATGCTCCTACGTCCACCTCGCGCCGCTTTCAAACGTGCCAGCTCGGGCTCTTTCATGTATCATTTTTCATTGTGCTTTACGCCGCTCCATTTCGTCCCTCGGCTTTGCACCCGTTCCGTTCTCCAGAATCTTCTCTCTTCCTACGGATTCAACGCTACATTCTCCTTGATAAATGTTTTTAACATGATTTCTTTAACTTTAATAATAAATGTTACAAACAAACACAAGATACGATTACAATACTTTCTCGTCTTACGCAGTAAGCTAAGAAATTAAATAGAATTACTTTTATTTTGACTTCGTTTTCAAGTGGAAAGCGTTTTGAATTTTTAAAGCTGATGAACGCAACAAATTAAAGACGGCCGGTAAGTGATAGAAAGCAAGTGGTATGTTCTAGCTGAGAGTATAAATGTAGCATCTAGACAGACAGTTGTTTGCTACAGGAAATGGAAAGTTAGGAAGGTTTATAAACAAACATTATTAATGAATTTCATATTTCCTACAAGCGGGTACGTTTATATTGCATTCTGAAAGTTAAAACTTATACTCTTAAGGTGAATGTTTATGTTACTCAGTCACATGATACATACACATTTACTTGTTACTTGTATTTCAACAAGATTTGTGAAACGTCAGTCACGTAAAATCATTTGGTCTATTCGTAATTTATAGATGAATAATTGTTTATTTCTAGTTTCTACGTATTTATACCATTGAGTTCGAATAATGTTTTACCTCAAGTATCTACACATCACTGAATATTTTACTTCAGGCAAAACAACCCATACAAAATTATTTTTAATGAAGAAATTCCAAAACCTTAGAATTGGAATTACCCCATACGGATATTGTATAGAATGAAACCAGGTTTTATTTCAGTAGTAATAGTCATGTTGTAAAGAGGCCTATAGCCTAATTAACAAGCAATGAGAGCAGTCAGGGAGGATGATAGACACGCGTGATTCAGAATATTATTCTCAGATCGGAAAAGCCCTCGTGTTTGTGGACAATGATACCAGGCACCCGGCAGACGCAATATGCGTCAACATGAAAAGGTCGCAATAAACATTGTGGATTGAAGGAAGCATGACTTCGTCAATCTTTTCCTCGAAAGTGTCTTGACCCCGCAAGATGAATGACGAGTTTCTGCCACCTCTCGGTCGACGATGCCGTAGATTGATTCATTGACTGACTAGTGTTTCTGGAAGCATCAGCTGATAAGGTAATTAGTCCTATATGAGTAGAGCATGTTTTTATCGCGGGAGGTGGCGCCGATATTCAACCACTCGGTGGCGAGATCCGGCACCAAACTACATGACATGGAGGGTTTCCTCGCCCAGGTATCTCGGAACCAAACGCCACCATCTCAGCCAGGACCAGCTCTAAGTTACCGACCTGTCTACAGACGTGTGAAAAAGTACAGTTTAAGTGTGTGTGTGTGTGTGTGTGTGTGTGTGTGTGTAAGTAAAGCGTGGATACAGGGCAAGGAAGAGAAAGGAAGAAGTTTGTTAGTATAATTCCCCAGCATTCACCTGGTTTTGATCGGAGACACCACAGAGAATTCATCGATCCGAGTAGCCGGCTGCTAGTATTCTCTCCCAGACAGCGACTGAATTCGTCCTAACAATCTAGCATGTGTCTAAAATCCTGCCAACGTCGGTACTCGTCGGTACAAGGACCCCCCGGTCAGAGGCCTTGCAATGACATCAATTGATGCCTGATCTCTCTATGCCGCCACGATGCGGCAGAGACAACAATGTTTTCACTAACCATCACAGCAGGTCTCGAAGCCTATATGAGTCAAGTGCATAAATCGTTACATCGCACTAATGCATCCTCTGCAAACGACTAATTGAAGAGCACAGCGTTCCTGCATTCCCTGGCTTCCAGCCGACGGCTCTAAAGGCGGCATCCACGGCCGGTGTCGGCCGGGGCCGCTCCCGCCGTTAGTGATTGAGCATCGCGGGGAATTTCGGTCGCGACATCGCGTGCTCGCGGACTGCCACAGCGCTGCGGTGCCGGGGGCACACCCTCTGCGCGTCGGCTGACCCGGCTGCCCCAGGACGGGCTGGCTGCCGGTCCTGCGAATGGTAATACCAAGTCCGTCGAATGGTATACTCATTAGTAACCGTAAGTGTAGTGCGTGGTATCCCACGGTAGGTAGCTCACAGTGCAACACCGTTGGGATGTGAAATTCGGCGCTGAGCAACATGTCAGCATTCAACCATTTCCTCTCCAGGCAACTCCCACAGCGGGAACTGCCCAATGGATGCAAGCCCTAAGCTCCCTCTTGTGTCCCGACATTTGTGGCAGTATAATCAAGGTGTGCTTGTAACAGGACATGAGTGAACATGGATGAAAAAGGAAAAAATCGTACTCTATTCTTGGATTTTTTGTTCGAGAACCTGCCAAAAATAATGATACTGAGACATCTCAGGTATTGAATTGAATTGAATTGAATTTGCCTTATTTTACGTGGCGAGACTCGGGCCATCAGGCCCGTTCTTCCGTCTGACCACGCAAATTTTGCTACGCTCCTTTCACCACCTAGGAGAGAAAGGAGGTATTTCTTGGGCGAGAAACAGGCGATTTGAATTTAGCTCAGAGGCGTCATTTAGGCTTGAGGATCTTTTACATGCAAGTAAATCTACGAACATGGGACAGCCGGCTTTACTTCCCCTCCGAAGGAAGGCGTACGAAGGATTTTTTCGCCCTTAAGAATCCACGGCTTCGATCGGGTTTGAACCCGCCAACTTGGGTACAACAGTCCACTACGCTAACCGTTACACCATCGCCACCGCAAACATTCCATTGAACTGAGGTACTCCATTGAATATCTACAGGATTGTCAGTTTGGAGATTTTACTCATTCAGAATTTAATTTTGTGTAAGGTCATTTCTTGTATTGAAGCATTAAAATTTTATGGAGGAAAATAACTTCACAGACACGTGCATTTTAGGCGGCTTTTAACCTTTCTCCTTGAAGGAAAGATTCAAGTAATTTGCTAAACTTTATTGCCTCTTATACCGTCACGAAAACCAGCGACAATTTCGCCTGTATTACCGAAATCTACCTTCAACATCCATATTCGTGTGGCTTCTTATCATTGTTGTGCCAACTGTCACTATGGTCGTTATACCTTCCATCGTTATCACTATTATTAGCTATATTGGTAGCATACTCATTTCTGAGGGCAGGCGAGATATTGTGTCTTTACGTTATCTCATTTCGTATGAAGTCATCTCAGTAGTGATTATGCTTTACGATGAAGGATGATTCGGTGATAATACGTTAATGGTGATGATAGATGGATAATTATGGATGGAATAATGTTCAAACGGTTCAAATTCAGGGCTCTGATCGACATTTTGACGTTTGAATTAAAAATAATTATCTCTCTCAAATTATCGGTGCTGACATCTGAACTGCCACCGCATCCTCTTTATTATCATATTCACCTTCAACATTACTATCAGCATTACCACCACAACATACAACAACATACAACACACTGTAAGTTTTACCCAGTCCGTCATTCTTCACTATATCCTATTATTTTTTCGACTGATTAGCGATTCAGCTAATTATTCCCATAAGAGTAGTGAATGATTTGCTCAGGATCGGCTGGCAGTAATATTCTCCTGCTAGATTGTTAGATCCGGCGCCGACCTGTGGTTGGCTAGGGGGCTTACCCCTACTAAGTATCTCTCACCCCCGGGCAAGCAATAAGCTCCCGACCGGTCTCTCGATATGCGTGGTAATATAGTGGAAGTACTTGTGTGTGTGTGTGTGTGTGTAAATAAGGAGTAGGATAGGTCACGGAATGGGATAGAAAGATCACTCGCGGTCGGTGCACGTTGTTAGGTTACTGCTCCGGCATTCGTCTTGTATTGATCAAAGAAACCTCGGAAAACTACCGATCAGAGCAGCCGATCGAGAGAAATCTCCTCGAGAAGAGCGGTTGAATTTGACCTAGCAATTTGGATAGCGTCAAAAATCTTGCCAGTGAGCGTCGGGACTCTAACCTAGGAGCTCCCGGCCAGAGGCACTGCAGTGACATCAGTTAATGCTCTGAGCCACCTCTACTACCACCGCTGCGTTGGTGATGATCGCTGGCAGTGAAAAAAGTTATGTTGATGGGTTTAGTGATGAAATCGGATACGTGGGCGGCGGGGCGTATCTGATATCACTGAAATCAGAAACATGGCATTTTTCACTGCCAGCGATCCTCACCAACGCTCCCGATCTCTACCCCACCATCACAATAGCTCTCCCTCCCACCAAGTACACCGGCCCTATCTGCTTCTGAACTCACCATGCCATCCGCAGTTAAAACAGCGCAAACGAAAACCCATCTCAGGAATTTCCATCATCGCGCTGCCATCACCTTACCTTCTATGGCGCGCAATCGCCGCCCACCCGGGATCCTCTCGGGTGCCGCAGGGACGCGCACAGAATGACGCTGACCGCTCGAGTGGGCTTCCCCCCATTCCCCCTGCGGTGGGCTGCCGCGGTGCGCCGCCACTCGCGCTGCCTGCGTGCAACCTGTGCGGCGACCTCCAGCGGCTCCCGTGCGGCTGCTACTCCGTGGAGTAGGTCCCTCAGGGCCTCCGGAGCGGAATTTGCTAACAATGTTATCTGGGAAATATTTTATCATACACCTTGTCTGAATTTAATCTATACTTTTAATTTATCGCTAGAGCGTAACATTTTAAAATTCTTTCGTAATACGTACCTCGAGATGAGAGTTATTTTATGAAATGCTGTAGCAAAAAAACTGACTTTTCGTCAAAATATACCGAATAATTAGATACCAAATTGTTCCTAAGTGTAATAAATTACTTCCTTTAACACATCGTGTATTGATAATTATGTTCCAGAATACAGTTCTATGGACCCTTGAAACGAAAAATACGTATTTAGACGTAAACGGCAAAACGTCTACCTGCTCGTTCGTCCGTGTGTCTGAACAACACTAACTGTAAAATGGTATTTTCACCAAAATTAGATTTCCCAGATTGATATGAATCTTGTCTCGGTCCCTTGAATTTGAAAGGTATATATTAATATATTGTGGTTCCATACATGATGCATCGAAGATATTTCCAAATATTTGACAAAAAAGGCACCAAATTTTGAATATTTTTATCAAACAGGCCTAACTACATGCAATGCAAATGCAAAAATAGCATGTATGAAAGCACAAAAACGTAAATTCACTTAAGTACATTCACAGATATTCACATATATTCTAATTGTGCTACAAAGTTATTAAACTGAGAGAATAAAAGTCGCCAAAATTAAGCCACACACGAAAAAATCGATAGTGTATGGGATTGCATTGCGCAATCTCTTGTTCCGAATTGCGATTTTTATCATGCATAATGAAATGCATTTGCATTACAATTAGTAGTATAATATTTTTAGATGTTTTTCACACAATATCAACTGAAATAAAGTAGAATTTTGAGAAATGTTAAAGAAAAATTCATTTAGAAAAACGAACTTGTTACGAAAAAAATACTTATTTTGTTATAAGTGACTACTAATGTTCTACATATAGAACATTTTTAAGTGACTACTATCTTACATTTATCGTCATAAAAAGCACGTAACGAATCTCACAAAATGAATTTTAGTTAACTTAAAAATGGGATAATATAACATTTATACAGGGTAATAAATGACGATTTTCAAGTTTTAACTTAGCAATTTAAAAAACAATATATTCTTGTTTTTCAAGAAAATCTAGCACTAAAATGTAGAAAGTCCGCTTGTAAACTATTATTCAAATTTTTATATCAAGGAATTCAATCTTAATAACACCTACATTTTTTTCATACCTACGTAGAAACGAGAAAAAAAAACGTTTTAGAACATATACCACTTCACGAAAGCATTAACAGCATTAGAAATTATTATTTGCGAACAAAAGACCCACCACGCCCCCATCACCGTTATATTCCTAGCGGAGGATTTGCGAGAAGCCTTAGCATTTCTCTGAATGTTTTATTGCTTCTTTACGACCCCCTCCTCGCACACAAAAGGCGAGAGCGTTGGCTCCCCCCCCCCCCCCCCC
>BOPP01000090.1:2700024-2734535 GCA_017312745.1 Gryllus bimaculatus
ACTCGATCTGAGGTCCCCTACGGCGGTATCTCCGCACGCCAGGCGACGGGATGACGTCAGCCTCCATGGCACAGTAGGAACGGTACACTCAGCAGCGGCTGGAAATAGGCCAACAGAAGCTCGAGGTAACCCAGTCCGCTTGTTCAGTATAACATTAGCTTTAACAGTGATGTTATACGCGCTGCGCTTTGACTGCCAATATCGTATTGAGGATGATATAAAGAATAATTATGAGGAGCCAATTATTAAGAAAAAATTGTTTATGTAAATGTACGGAAATTTTATTGCATTTTTTATTAAATTTCGGAAAAACAACTTTTTCTTAATGTAAAAACATAATTATCTGGATATTTTTCAATTGAATTATCGATATTTCTTTCAGTGGTGACAATAAAATTACATAATCAAAAGATTTGTGGTCATGAGTTCATTAAAACTTCGTGTTATAATGTGTAATTCTATATTTCCTAAACCTCGAAAGATATGTATTTTTCACGATTTGGAATGACTATCACACTCACTAAGGAATATGTCTGAGACTGATTCTCCTATTAATAGCGCCAATTCATTTTTTATAAGATGATTACTCGATTACTCGGCATTGCCCACGTCCCGCTGCGCCCGCACGGATCATGAGTTCACTCTCTGCCAAGCTACCCTCGTCAACAAGGCAATCTAGGTGTGCTTTGAAACAATGTGTTTTGTTTTCTAACAACACAAATTATCGATTGTAACAAAATTTGAGACAGTAGTTGGGATTCTTTGTGAATCCCAAGTACTTACAAGAATACCTATTTTAAAACATTAAAATATTTCTAATTTAAGTGAAATTGGTACTGACGGTTTTACTGACCAATTTTTACCGATCAATGCTATTGCCAGAAATCCGATGATAAAAATATCGACAAAGCATCAAATATAATACAGAACAATATATTAGTTTCATTGTAACGACCACTTCTTATGTACCAGAACTTCTCCTTGAGTGTTCTTGCTTTTCATTCTATCAACTACTCTCAGGGGCTAGTGACATCTCGCTTCGAGTGTACCCTTGGGGTGCGCCCTTGCGTGCAGATCGTGCCTTTTGTGTGTCGCGTCCCCACGCCGCCCGTGGCCCTTACGGGGGAACGAACTCGGATCGGCCGAGTAGGAACAGGTGGCAGGGGCTGGGGCGTGACGTGGCGGGGACAGTGCGGGGCGGATCGGAGACAGCCCCGTCGGCGGCAGCTCTTCATCGGAGAAGGGCGCTGGGGAGCGAGGCGTCCTCTACGTGAGTGGCCTAGGGAGGGGCTTCTAGTGACAAAGAGAATCAAGAGCCGCGCCTCGACCCCCTCACCTTCTATCTCCCTTGTAGGGACAGACCTACGTTGCTGTACTGGGTTCCGAAGCGCCTCCGGTCGAAACTAGGCCTGCCAACTCCTCGGGTGTATCGCAAGGGCTATTGTCGTGGCCGTGTTCGGCGAAGTGGCATATCTGGGAATTTGTACTCATTATCTCCTGTTAATTTTTAATTGCTCTTTCCAGTTGCGTGTTTCTTTTTAATTGTAAACCAACAAATTAACTATATTACTTACATTACTTAACTCCACAAACTTCCTCAAAAAATACTGAAGTGTGAAAATACTGAAGATTGATGTTAGTGGAAACAAATGGTGAAGTGGAAAAAACGATGATTTTTATTTAAAAAACGCTTTCGAGATGAACTGAAGCTATTTTATTTTGATTACACGAGGAGCCTCTCTGACATGATATCACATCAGACATCTGACTAGCCTGAGACATGGACACACTCGGACTTATCGCGCACAAAGATAGTCATTTGGTAGCGCGAATAGCTTATTCTACAATGAAAATAAATATTTTCCTCTACTTTTTTTTCTTACACGCAAAGAAAAATGACTAAAACATGCACAAGGTATTCGATTTTTCACTTTTTAAAGAAATGTTGATGTATTTGATTAATTAGAAGAATTTAGACAATTTCTACATATTTATTTATTTTACCAGTTAATGAATAAATATGTCCTGCTTAACATAAAATTTAAGTTTTTGTTTTAAATGGTGGTTATGTACTTTTTATCTCTACTTAGGAGCATCTAAGTCTCATCAATTCATATCTACGAATCCAATGCAGAAACTACTCCGTATTTTGCCTACGGATCGAAGGTTTCTGGATGACGCGATCCCAGTAGCTGAATCCGGAACTTTGTATCAAAGAAACTTCTTTATGAATTGTGGACATAATTGTTAAAATTAATTCATGGAATCTGACAAGTTTATAACTTCGGAATCATTCACAATTAGCTTGCCGGCACCCATCTTTTTTTCTGTTTATTGTTGCATCTGGTTGTTGCATATGTTCTGCTCTGACTTATTGTTGTATACGGTTGTTTTAATGTCAAGACTTTTTATCTGTACACGTTTTTCAAAAATTGCAAATATGCAAGCAACAAATAGTAAATGGAGACAGTAGTTTCCATGTAAGAGGGCTGAAAAATAAGATTTTCGTGAAATGTATTTATATTAAATTGCAAAATAGTTTTCTTATCATTGAGATTAAATGTGTAAAAAATCAAAGAAATAGGGCACAGCCCTCTAATAAAGGAAGAGTAGTTTACGTAGAAAGGGCGGGAAACCGGTGATTCACGCAGGAGTCGAGTTTGTTGTCCGAGAGTAGCGAGGACGACAAAGAGAAGAGTGCGGGAATTACCTCGCGCCCGTGTTGCGTATACTATTTTGTAACACACCGTGAGCGAAACGCAATGCGCGAAGTAAAGGAATATACAATTTATTTTACCATTCTTGTGCAGAAGCAAATGGATTCCAGTCAGTGTCATAACACTATTATTTGTAATAAATAAACAAAGATGGCATCAAAGCGAAAGAGAATTGCGAATCGTTGCAGATGTTTCGCACATACTTTGCAATGTTTCGCACACACTTCGCAATGTTTCCCACAGACTTTGCAATGTTTCGCACATTGTGAAAAAATAACTGTTTTGCATATGGAAAACAAGCACGAAAAACCGCGTTTTGCGCACGTAATAGAAAAAATAATTTGGGAAAACAAATTGAAATATTGCACGAGTAGAGTTGAACACCATGAAAATCCGCGACTTAGATGGGCTAGATACATAATTTGAAACAATGTATGTTTTTTTCTAAGTTCTCAAAAAATCAATTCCTTATACAACGAAGACTATCAATGAATTCTTTAAATTCTGGTATACATTAATTTTTACAAATAAATATTTTCCTTTCTATAATTTAAGAGAATTATTTCACTTTGCCTTTTTAAGGGATGTATTAAGGGTAACAATAATACAAATAGTGGTAATTTTTTTACACACTTTCATTTTGACTAGCTACTGTTTTCAAATTCTCTGTTCGTTTATGTTCTTAAATTTCGTAGTTCGAAATATTCACTTAGGACAAGACAGTTTTAAGAAGGCGTTGGGAGCAACAGATACCCAAAGTACGGCACCCGCAAATAAAAATATCGAAATGTGCGGTAAATTGCTTATTTTGTCTCTAGTCATTGCGTTATTCACTCGTAAGTTTTCGATAAAAATATTAAACCTTTTCGGTGAAATATAACAGACGGGTGAGTGACGGCTACAGCTGCTATAACGCAGTAAAATTTGACACATTTTACGCAGTATACAAGAGAGAGTATTGTTATCGAAATGTACCTAAACACGTCTCAATTACACCCACCATCAATTTCACTTATAATCGCAAATGATTACTGAAGTGTGCAAACAAAATCTGTGTGCGAATTAAATCGTTGGGAATTTGATGTGCTAAAATAGCGTGCATTCGAGAGCAGTCGTTGTGTGTTTAATTCTACCATGCCAGATTCGCTCATGGTACCTTTCGGATTGCAGTGTTTCTCACCGTAAGTGTTGATTAGGATATTTTTTGTAAGTCTGCAGAAGCTAAGCTTTGAAGTAAAGAATATTTTACTGTTCTAGAATTATTAATTATCCCAACTGTAGCAGCTGACTGTATAGGCCACATCCCGAGAGGCTTTATTAATGTGAAGAACCAGAGTTATGTAATGCTTTAATGTGTGAAAATTAATATTTTAAGCTGGAAACTTAAAGATCATGTGGACTCATCGAGATCTATATATCTTGCACTCATAATGCAGAAAGATGTTCTATTCTCGCGTTCTAATTAATTCAAAAATGTCAACAAAGTAAGTGATTACAAAACCTACGATATACACTTACAGGGTATATGCTTATGGCGGCGAAGGTGTAATGGTTAGCGTATCGAACTGTTATAGCCAAGTTAGCGGGTTCAAAGCCTATCGAAGCCGTACATTTTATAAGGGCGAAAAAATCCTTCGTACGCCTTCCTTCGAAGGGAACGTAAAGCCGGCTGTCCCATGGTATAATATTAGTAGCACTCAGTTGCTGGTATACTCACAGCGACCACAGACACAGAGCTTTCGATAACAATATATTTATTAACAAAGAAAACAAAACAAATATATACACTTAATAATCTACTTACACCCTAGCTCTGATAGACCTACTATCCCCTGATCGCGGAGCGATCCAAACCCGATTGAAGATGTTTCATTTGGCATTCGCCACTCCTACTTTTGAAGCGCGCACAAAGCCTAGCTTCCGTGACCGGATGTCACTGGGACATACAAAGTCCGTTCTGGCGCACCAACGGCTGTTTGCCTCAATCGCAGGAGCGATTCTTATCCGATTGAGAATCGGCGTGAATCGTGGCACTCAACACTCTTCACCTTCGGAGCACGCCACACGAGCATCGCTCCCCCCGTGACCGCCAGTCCACCCAAGGAACACTAAAGTCCCGCAGCTTCGTCAACTTAGTGACTCGAGCCTCGCGAGCCTGGCTCGGCTATATGCACCGTCTGTGCGCCAAGTTTTTGTGCACACGCACGAGTTCTCCCGCTGTCTCCAGAACCACCCCACTGGCTCCGTATACTCTGTTTATATAGCGAGGCCCACGTGACATACTACGTCACGCCACCCCCCTCGCTTGTTATAACAGTGAAAAGCTTCTATAAGCCGGAAGACACCAAGCCTTGTGTCTCCCGTTTCCGCGTTCTTCCCTTTACGGAAAAACCCTTCTTCCTGTCGAGACTAATCCGCAACCAAGCGTCCCCAAATAGATGCCATGAGGCACGCTGGCTAATACGTTACAATATACTTGCATGTAAGAGATCCTCAAGCCTAAAAGACGCCTCTGAGATAAATTCAAATCGCTTGTTTTGTCGCCCAAGAAATACCTCCTTTCTTCACAGGTGGCTAAAAGGAGCGAGGCGGAATTTGCAGACAGACGGAAGAACGCGCCTGATGGCCCGAGTCTCGCCACGTAAAATTAGGGCATCAATTCAATTCACTTTAATAATGATGTCGACCATATTATTCTCATGGCCAATAATGTTAAAAGCACTGATATGGCCCTGGGACTTTGACATTTTCTACTGAAAACTATATTATACGTCAATACAATTGCTTTTTAATTCATTTACTGATGGATCTGTACCTCAATAGCCTTACTGGGTTTTATTTTATTTATTTCAACTAAACTAATCACTACACGATACATTAAGATCAGTTGTAGCTGGTGCGGTCATTCGAAACTATGTTGTTTCCTTTCTTTCATTCTCAATTTAGCTGATCACTCGAGCATCGTTTCACTTTTAGCACAAATGCTAAACATTTATCTTCAGGCACGCAACGCAGGGCCTGAAAGAACCTCTTTTACTACAGGCTCTCTAAAAAGATATTTTTCAAGGCGGCCGTGGCAGTGGCCACGCGCGGGCGCGAGAGATGCTGGCGTGCGGGCGGCGCCTCTGTTACAGCGACACACAGGCGGCCACCGAGTGTGGAACGCGTGCGACGCCGCTGCCGCCGTTGCTGCCACCACCACCTCGCTTTAAAAGCGGCGTCTGCGGCGCGAGCCCATTCGTCATTGTCAGGCCGTCGAAGCGCGTCGCAGACGCTTCTCCGGCGCGCCTCCCTCCTCCGCTGCCGCCCGCCACGCTCATCTCCTTCCCCGCCCCGCCGACGCTGCTGAAGCCGCCACTCTGGAAGGGTTTGAGCTCCTTGCCACCGCGTGCTCCCATCGTCACCTCCCACCGTGGCCGCTGCCGCCGCCCACCACGTCCAGCTCCATCCCTGTGCCACCCCCACCGCACCACCCATCTCAAAACTTTGGAGCTCCCTGCCGCCACGCCACTCCCATCGTCGCCCTCAACCTCGATCGACGGCCGGACGTCCTCCGCTCGCGCGGATCAGACCCCGCGTAATGTCCCTCTTCTCCCAGTCGCCACGCCCTACCTCCCTTTCACCGGGCGTTGTCACCGCTTCCCCCCCCCCCGCGCTCAGCCATTCTGTCACCCAAAACGCCGCCGCCCACTTGGCCTCAGACGCTCTCATCGTTCGCGATACCCAGCTGTTCCTGTCGACACCGTCTCGCCGATCCAGAGATCCCACACGCCCATTGACACCCATCGACCAGCTCCACCACCGCAGCTCTAGTTGCTTACGGCTGCCCTTACCACTGACCCCTCCCCGCTCCCTCTGTTACTGTTATCTCTGCCACCTTCGACGTTCCTTCCGTTCCCCCTCCCTACGTTTCGCGTCTCCACCCCGTGCACACTCATCGCTAACCTCTCTTCCTGCCGCCCACCACCTCTGCTCCCACCATCACCCCTGCCACCCTCGACCTCCCCAGTGTTCCATTTCTCCCGTCACAGGTCTGTCCCCTGCGCCTTGCCTCTCGCCCCGCCGCCGCAGACGACCCTGTCGCCGCAGGGCGCGTCTTGGCCGTCTCTTCGCTCGTTGTGGTCCACAGCGAGCTCTGCACGCTCAAGGCTGCCGTTTCTATCCGGGACCGGAGTGATGGATTTTTTCGGCTGAAGGAAATCTCACTTGGCTGCAGTCGTGCGCACGCTTTCGTTGTCGAACGCACTTGATGCTGTGGCTTCCGGGAGCTCACGAGCTTCACGTTCTCGAATTCGCGCACTTTTTTCAGCGTTTTATTCGCTCTGTGCCATGAATTCTACTGTCCCCATAGAATGTGTAGATCAGTAGAGCTTAGATCGTTTGCATAGATTCCTCCAGTCTGTTTGAGGTGGATGTCTCGAAATATGTTAATGAACTAGCGCCAAGATCTGCACGTTTGTGTTAAAATATTTTCAGCTTTTGAAGTACGCCAAGGACATATATATTGTAAATATTTTCTGAACTTGCAGTCCTTCTAATCAGGAATATCCATGACAATCTCCTATTTTAGAAGAACTAATTCAATATTCCCTTTTTTCTTTGATTGCATAACTATTCTCTACATCGACGATATGAAAATGAGGTTTTAAAGTAATTACGGGTAGGACTGGCTCAATTAGAACATTGGAGTTTCCACGAAATAATTACGCAAAGCGATGGTTTCCAGATTTTACTTTACCACCTACTGATTACGCAGTATACAAATTGTATAGAAATGTTGCAGGAAGAAATGGCAATTGTTCGAGAGAAAAAAATTCATTACCGCGACCCCTCGGAACGAAAAAGTGGAAAAATCTTCCCATTCGTAAAAGTAAATTACTTCTTCTAGCCCTTGCGTATTCAGAATTCACGTTTTGTGCGTTCTAAATGCCAAAGAATAGTTTTACGGTAAAACGTGTGTTGGTCTATCCGTTGCTCTGGATGCTGTCTTGCACTTCGGTGTTTGATAGAAACATCACTTAATGTTTTTGTAGTTTCTTATTTGTCAAAAATTCCACAAATATAATATTTAAAATATTATATTTTAATGATATTTTTATTACCAGCTTTTTATGAATTATTGCATTTGTGATGACAAATGTCTCTCTAACAAAAATTTTCTATGAAAATGAGCTCAAATTTGCAAATATTCTTAAATCCCAATTTAAAATCTACTATAACGGGATAGAAAAAATACGAAATGTTAAAAAAAATTGTTAGGGGACTGATGGGCTAGCTGAGAAGAAAATGAGACAAAACCGAAAAGCACGCCTAGACAAAAGAGATTGAGAGAATGCCTTTGCCATTATTTTGCAGCATTCGTTTTAACTTCCTTCTTAGATGAAAAGTTGACAATATGAAGAATTTAGAAACAAAGGACGAGTTTCGTTTTGACAGGATTTTCACTTATGAATGTCACAAAACGAAAATGATGAATAAATGAATTAATACTAAATTAATCCTCAAAAGTACTTTAATAATCCTTGCATAGATATGTGGTACAAAATGAGACTATTATATATAAGTTTTCAAATAGTACTTATAACTATACCTTTTACAGATTTTGTAGTTAAATCAATCATTTTGAACGATTTTGTCTTACATCAGAAGTATTTTTAGGACGATTAAAATTTGATATGTAGCACATTTGTTAACAATAACAGTAGTAATTAGTGTGCGCATTCTGAAATATCCCGAGTCCCAGTCTCTCCACCCCATCCTTTATGTGTTCCACTGTTTGTAAGTATAAGGAATCTATTATAACTTTACTGCACAACTCCTTCATTTGCATTCAAAATTTAATACCATCATCATAAACACAAAATGGAAGCCTGAGATCAGCGTGATTAGTTACACATCAATTAGTGAGAGTATAATTACAAATATATAACATTTGATCCCAGGTATATCTTTCAAAAGAAACATTACAGAGCGTTTTGCAAACATAATATTGTTTCACGTGCCTTCTTAGAAATAACATTTGCAATAACGTGCATGCAGTAGCCACACAGATGTAGCCCACTGTTGTAACATCAAACACTGATTGACCAGTGAAGTTTACTGGTGTGCATTGTGCACGCTTTGTTTTCTCCTCTGTCATTAAACTCGCTTTGCCTTTTGTTTAATTAAATCGCATACGCCGTCCTGTGCAAAGCCACTGGTCCCCCGACATTCGATTCTCATAATTGAACATGATGACGAAAGAATGTATTTTTACATAGTTTGACCTCATTGTAGAACAACTCTCGAACAGTTGCGAATGTTACATTACTGTGAACCTGTGTTTATGTTTCATCATAACAATGGATACTGGACAAATAAAGCGATAACTCTATAGATCATTTTAATGTGACGTCTCAATAAAAACGAAACTTGACAATAATTACCTCTACAACAATTTGAAGGAAGATAATATCAGTTAAAAACGAAAAATATTTCAGATATGACTATTTGTTTTGGGTTATGAAATGAATTACCAATAACTTACGCGTGAAGATGAGCCAATGAATTATATATGTTTTACTTTATAAGAAATGTTTATTGACAGAAAGTTTCATTGATAATGGAGAATCAGGCACAATCCAAACAAAATCTGTCCTACTTACTTGTATTTCAGAACTGCTTCTTCATTACACTGTAAATCCAATTACTCTGTATTCCGTTATGGATTCACATCGGTACCCAAATCAAAACACAATTCACTGCATTGAATGTATTTGATATCTTGTAATTGGCAACTACTGCCAATACTGAATAACAGATTATTTACAAAACGCAATGTGTGTTATCAGATAAATGAGAAAAGCATTTGTAAATTCACAATACTTTTCAATTACTAGACCACATTAAAGACCACGTTCAAGACCATTGTTGTATTTGCATACGATACCACCAGTATCCTAGTTCAGAAATGCTAGAATAGCGATGTCAATATCATAAATAACATTCAATTAAGACTTTTAGAATAGTACAAATTTATGTCGGGTATAAATATCTGAGTTTGAATTTGCATTTAAACTCGACATTATGATACTCTTCACGTTTATTGAAAATATCTCGTTACCTTTGCAAACCAATGTTTCTAACAATGCAAGAAGTTATGTAAGAAGCGAATACAGTTCTCGTGTCATCAGTACAACATAACAACAATTAATGATTGAAGATAATTAAAGTGATTATCTCTGTAATATCTCTTTTATACAGAAACTTCCTTTGGTTTCGTAATAATCAACAACAAAACAAAAAAACACACAACAAATGCTTGCAAAGTTCATGAATGTGTGATATTACCTCATTCGTATAAACTGTTTAACAACTATGACCACAATGGTGTTAATTGTGTATCACTGCGGCAAAAACATGATGTCTTACGCTTTCATAAACCGCGTTTTCAGGGAGAAGCTTGCTTCTCACTATTTAATCGCTTCACATCCAAAGAGTATTCTCACTATAAATGTACACTTTGATGCCAACAATTATTTCACTTTTAATTTTTAGTGCGTACGGAGTAATATATGTAGTAAAAAAAATGCTATATACGAATTTTTTCAATGGAAATTCACGTTTTGAGATCCCCTTACACAGAAAAAGAGATTTTTTCGCTCAAAGTGTGTGTCTGTCCATCATATGTAAACAATAGCACATCAACTATTTGTAGAATTTTTGCCAAAATGAATATTTCCCTTTCTTTTTGGATTGGCTGAAGATCCTGCGAACTTGAAACGAATTTTGGGGATACTTTACATAAAATTCTGTCATATTGTGGCCTTCTTCAGAGCTATGAGCCTTCTTCATAGATGAAGAGGAAAAAGGCCACAACATGATGGCCGAAAGGTCAGCTCGACCGACTATCGGTTCATCCCGGGCAGCTAAATATCAAATGACTCCGGCTTCGAAAGCCTTCGAATACACGTGATGACCGACGCTGGTGTCACACAATAGCAACAGCTTTTTCAGTGACGTAATCTACCAATGATGTCATCAACTATAAATGAATAAATGAAAGATATTGAGCTTAAATGACCATAAAATCAAAATTACACTTCTCATGAAGAGTATCGAAAGAGTTAAAATATCGCACTGAAAAACATTAAAAAAATAGGACTGAAGAATTCGCTTTAGATTGTCCCCATAAGGCAAGGGCTGTGAAGCACGGGAAAGTTGTCTCTGCCGAAGCTCAACGATAAACCACAAAGAAGAATTGAATAACGTATAATGTGTAAAAAAATATTAGTAGTTTTGGTGCATTTTTAATCGTATACGCGGCAATATAAAAACACGTTTTTCTCAATAAAGGTTCCAAATTGTTTCTTTAACTCTTTTATAGGGATAGAGCTAAATTTCATTGAATAATAAGAGATAAACTTACATTTGATGTGTTATTTTGACGTCAAAAATTACACAAACTAATTTTTATGTATCTCACGCCCCATTATCTAGATTTTGAGTACTAGAGTTTGTGAAGTTGCTCGATAATTAGAAACTTTTCCTGAAAAGACTCAAATTGCACGTGTTCAGAAATTCTTAATTGACATTTTCTCATAAAGTCAGCAAATTCTTCAATGACCATTTTTATATAAGATTATTTTTTATTCTAGTTATATTCTAAATTACATATTCCAATTCTACGATTAGTGGCCTGAAAAATTGAGAAAATCTTTTAATTTTTTTTATACGGCAATAAATAGTAGCTATAAAGAGAGAGGGGCAAAAATCACAAGTTAGCCCAAACTGAAAAGATTAAGAAATTAACTAATACTATAAGGTTTGTGACATTTTGTAGCACTACTAGTTTACGTTCTCGCATACTACGTACGCAGTAAACAGACATTTATGTCATGGTACGGTGAAAAGCGAGGATATTTCCAGTGAGAAAGTCATATTTAAGTACTCTAATACAATACAAAATGGCAACTGTTTTTCCTGTAAGTTGAAAAATTGATACAGCGCAAAACGTCTGTCTGCCCATGTGTTGACAACACTAGCGGATAAATCACATGTAGTATTAGCATCTAAATTGACATTCTCTGATCGATTTGGCTGATATCACTATTTCTTGAATTTGAAAAGTGTATTTTGGGGTCAGGGAGTGTATTTAAATAAACTACCAAGAACATTCTCAATATATTTTCAAAAATTGCTTCAAATAGTGTCTTTAATTTTAAACTCAAACAAAGCAAACTACGTATGTAAAAACACAGACGAACAACACGAATATTCGAACCCGAGATGTTTATTACGAAACTGCACCGGCGCACCCACCCCAATGATGTCGGCCATTCAATTCAGTCTTAAAATACTAGTGTTCGTAATGCTGTTTAAAAGAGGATTGCGTTCGTAAATTTTGTTACCCATTCAGAAATTTGAAATTGTTCAAAATAGTATCCAATTTCCGTGTCTTCTCTTGTAACTGTGTTACAATCCCCTACCCAACTTAATCACGCTCTTTGAAACATTTCCATAAAAAATTAATAAGATATACATCTACCACTGACTCCCAGCTCAGGGAATAGTACTGGAAAATAATTCCTAATTCGTCTGTCTCCAATCTGCTTGCCGACTCCTGCCTCCTCTAAGTAACACGAAAATAAAATAACCTTTGGAGTATACCAGATTCATGATACTGTAACAAGGAACCTTGTAACCAGAGATGTGGTATACTCCAACGGGTTCTTTTCTGTAATGGTAAACGGCTCGATGTTTGCTGTGTGTAGAACTATTACTCCATTTGTTTATTTGTCTACTTATTAATTTTGTAGCTGTGTATTCCTATTTAAGTAGACTGATGATGACAGAAAAGCCGTCGAAAGTGAGCTCATTAATAAATTACCTCAATTCCGTGGAGGTAGCAGATACCTTGTGGTAATCCATAGTATGATAAAATGAAATAATCTCCACAAAAGTTTTAATAATTTTATTAATAATATTATTAATTAATTATTATTAATAAAATTATTAAAACTTTTGTGGAGATTATTTCCTTTTATCATACCAATAAATTACCTTTTGATCTCGACGACAATTTCAAAATAAATTGAGTAGCTTGTCGTAACATGAATAAATATAGTATCAGTCAGCTCTGGGAAATCATTTTCATAGGTTCCTCCAATTCATTGCCGCAGACGTACTTCCAAGGTCTGCGCCGATCCATTCTTACGTAACCTATTCTCATTCCTATGCCTAAGGCCGGAGGATAGGCTGATTCTATATCACAGGGTGACTCTCTCTCATTATCAACAAAAGATCGATAGTACTGTGAATATGTTAATTAGTTAGACTAATATGATATAATTTTATAATAGAACGTGATTATACTTTAGAAATTCCCTTTTATGTTGTATATTTTGAAACCTAAAAATATAATCGTTTGATATCAGTATTTTAATAAGAATTTAACATTATTATTTTTAATCTTGACCAGCTAATTTTTTTCTTCTTGATTACCGCTCCTTTCGTTTGTTAAATATTACTGGAGATAATTTTGTAAGAATAGAAACTTGAAGAAGTCTGCCCTAATCACGATTCATTTTATCGTTTTCTGCCAATAGGTTCTTACGATAAACTAATTTTAACTTGTACACCAGTGTAGTAAAGTCTGCAGAGCAAATATAATCACCCACAAAAGTAGTTCATTCAGTACCTGCTTAGTAGCAACAATAATATCATTTATGCCAGAGAATAAGAGACTACGTACGGAGCCTTCGCTGTAGTCTCAGCATCTGTTTAGAGTAGAACAACGTCCTGAGTATCATTCCATGACGAAATCTTCGCGCTGACGGACTGGATTCAATAACACTAAGGCTATTATATTGCCTCAAAATACACTTATACGGTTTCGCATTATTTGATAAAAGTTGTCGGTCAGATATTGTACCGTAAATCTATCTTTGAATCCCAAGTGGATCTGAATGAACAATGTTCGGGAATCGGATTTAATCACGAAAGCCGTCCCATGGCTCACATCAATTATGCATGCAATCTCTCCCGGAAATTTTTGGTCGAGTTCTCCATTACCTGGAAAATTGACGATCACAAAGCATCACCACTGCATCAGCAGAGTTAGTTGTCGAATAGCAGAGCTGTAATTCGACAATGCGTAGAACATACCCATTACACACCCATATTATGTATGTAAAAATTCTATCAGTAATTGCTGTCAATAACGGAGTTCTTTGTAGTATAATTTTGTAGTCATTTCGTAAACATGGAGATATTATCTCTCTTTTTCGGAATACAATGAAATGTGTTATTTTTAAATATTAATTTGTGTGGATGGTAGAAGGCAATATTTTACAACACACACAAAAATCAAATATCCTTTGAAATTAAAGCAAAAATTATTTATTCGAATACATTTGAAACATATTTTTTGGCATTATAAATATTAGTTAAGTAATATTAATTATTTCGCTTCAATTAACAGGCACGAAAAAGCTGAAGGACCAATATCATTTTAAAACTGATGATTCGGACACCTTTACTTCAGATTTTTGTCGTTGCAAGTTTTAGAATACCGTCTTCGGCAGTGCAATAGTGGACCAGTATTTTTGTGTTGACATTCCGAGAGGTTATGGAAAGAACACGGAACTCATATTTAAATAATTCTGCGAAAATGGGTAAAGGGTTCTGATACTCTTGGTGAATAATTGTGGAAATTATCAATCAACATAGATTTGGAAAGAGTATTTTCAAAGAGTATTTGGCGTATAGGCCATTGCTGACCACGCTACACGATTAACGTGTGTAATTCTTCCAGGATCAGCTTTCCAGCTGTATCCTTGATTACAACAAGGTTGTTTACGCCTTGAACTGTGATTATGAATGATAGGTTGATAATGATAGGTGAGGACAATCAAAAATATGACCATGTCTACGCAGGACTCGAACCTGCAGCCTCCTCGGCACAGACGACGGCTGCCGCCGGCCCCGTGGCGCAGACGATTCCAATATATATATTATATCTATATATATATATATATTATATATATAATATATATTATTATATATATATATATAGATATTATATATATATATATATATATATGTGTGTGTGTGTGTGTGTGTGTGTGTGTGTGTGTGTGATACTGTGTAAAATTCAAAAGCTTGAAGCAGAAGCATTGCAGTAAACAATGAACTGAAACATTTTATATTGTTTGCTGCAATGCTTGAGCTTCAAGCTTTTGAATTTTACACAGTATCAGTTACCATAGGATTCCGCTGTACAGTAATACAACGCACATAACTTATAATGTTTTAATCCAGGAATACTATTTCAATGATAATAGTATTAAATTATTTGATTTTGAACTGTATTGAAGGTAATAGTAACTTCAATGTAGAAGCATTAGAAGTGTAATTTTTCACAAAATATCCCTTTTTATAACTAACGTGCATGAATCTTGCTATTCAATCTGAAACACATTTATATGTGACAAACTGATACTACATTGTATATTTTTGAGAAATATTTATTTTATGTTTTACTATTGAAGAACTCTCTTGCTCAATGTGATCTCACCGTTACGGTTTTGAGTATGATATAGAAATGCATTCTGATTTTTTGGCATTAAAAGCAGTATTTGTGTCATAAACGAACAATATTTGATCCCTAACACACATTTATATCAAATTAAATGATATAAAAAAATTTAATCCAGAAAAATACCAGCAGGGAAAGTAGTCGCGGAGAGAACGATTGTGCTCAAGTGCAGCAAAATGAATAAACGTTCCCCCCCAAAAATGTGATGAAATGGTTGACTATTTTACAGCTGACATTTTGCAATAAAGTGAGAGAATGTAGGTAAAAGTTCAGGTTCAAACATATTCCCAATTTCCATCGCCATGAATATACCTTTGTGGGAAGTAAAACGTCCCACGCAATCACTTAACTGTTAACTTCATCAGAATACTTTCTTTTGAATTTTTTCTTTTCTTCATGGTCAGAAAATACACATGACTGCTTACATGTCACATCAAAACAAGCGTTCTCTGTATTTCTCCGCACAAAGCTAGCAAATACGCTCCGAGAATCCCTTCGAAAGTGGCGCTCGACGAAACCGCATTTCGCAAATTTGCCACCAGCTACACAAATCCTTTCACGCGGTGACGAGTCGCTGACAGACGTGCGCGAAATCTCCGCGAAACACGCCGGTCACAGCGCTCTCTAGCGTCTTTGTGCCGACGTTCGCCGCTGCGCCGCGGGCGTGCGCGGCGTGTCACACGGCAACATTTCCTTGCCCGCCGGGCTGAAAACTCTCCAATGCGTAAGCTTCCACGTGATGGCGCCCGCCCGCGATGCACAAAATGGCGGGGCGGTGGCGGCGGCGACCAGGTGTACGCGCGACCGAGACAGCTACAGAGCTAGAGCGTTTGCGCACGCAGTTGGTGTCGAGAGTTGTCCTCTCCCCTCCCCCCAACGTTTGCACAACCGCTTAGCGAGAGATTTTCGGGGCTTGCGGGACCGCGAGAGGGCGTAAAGCCCGTGGCGCTGGCTGCCATGCTAGAGAAGCACAAGTGGCTCCGGAGAACGGTACCGGAAGAGCGGGTCGTCGGCATGGGAAGAGGCTAAAGGAAAGGAAAGGAATTATGGTGGTGTATGGCAGGGTCGGAAATAGAAGTGACGAGGAAAGCGATGGTGATAGCGCATAGGCAAGTAAAGAATGTAAGCACCAAAGACCGGTGCGGTTCAAGAGACAAATTGTGGGCGGGGAAATTCCAAATGTTTTCGTAAAATATGTATATTACATATTTTGTAAAAACGAAAGGCTACATTCAGCTTATGCAGCGACACGATTTTATTCGTTTTAATGATAACCTGAAAATATTTTTCTCGACAGTTTCGTGACAAGTTAAAATTAATCGTTAGTGAAAAGTTTGCATCCGCGCTCCCCTTGCATCCGCGCCTGCCGAAAAAGAACCGTGGAGCAAAAGTGGTTGACAACCATGCAGAAACACGGAAGAAATGTGAGGGTTCGTAAATAACCCAAAGAAGAGGAAATACATTAAAGAGGAGTAGAGCTAAAAAATGAAGAGTGGCAAGGAAAGAAATGGCAGTGACTCAGAGGTAAGCGAAGAAGAGAAGAAGAATAATGGGACAAATTAGGTTGGCGAACATGTACACTGAAATGGTGAAGGTTTGTAATCAAGGGAAGAGACAAAAGAGAGGAAATGTAGTGATGAAATGGTGGTTGGGAAAGAAGAAGCGGGAGTAGGAAATCCATGGCTTATCGGTAAGCATCAGTCCAGCCTAGCAGTCAGTGTTGACCGATTGAAATACACGCGGGAACATTGCAAAACGCGCAGCGCTACACAGGCAAGGAAATCCGGTAAGAAAATAAAATATAGTTGTGTGGAGGTTGAGGAAACAGTACCAAATAAATATCTATCGCGCACGAGTGTATTTGTTAATTAAACTTCGAGTTCAATCCCGAATGTGGGAAACATGATGACATTGCTGAGACATTGCTTAGAAATTAACAAAACGATGAAAAATTGAAACATGTAGGTGTTTGGGGGCAATGAAAAGCACGGCATGCATGATGGAATGTGATAAAACTGTGGAAACAAATCGAAGTCATGCAGTAACTCGCATGAAACATTTAGCGTACTAAGTAAGACCGTAAGGTTAGCCACGTGCGGTAGGATATTCAGACGAAATGAAAAAGAAAACCACGCCAGAGTAATCTAAATATAAAAAGGACGAAACTAAATTTTATGGAAGTTGACACAGTGCCATGGAGGGCCCAAAGAGATTAAATCTTTTAAAAAGCGGCGAAAAACGAAGGGTCTTGAGCAAAACCGAGA
Source organism: Gryllus bimaculatus (assembly GCA_017312745.1). Classification (NCBI taxonomy): domain Eukaryota; kingdom Metazoa; phylum Arthropoda; class Insecta; order Orthoptera; family Gryllidae; genus Gryllus; species Gryllus bimaculatus. The sequence goes on from BOPP01000090.1 coordinate 2,717,583, forward strand.
TCATGCGAAGACGGAGAAATGCAGAGCAAACCACAAATGAAGTATGAAGAAGGTAAAGACAGCCCCTTGCAACCGAAAAGCAAGAAAGCAGCATCAAAAAATATCAAACATAAACGAATGAGCATAACCATACCACGCCATGGGGCGGACACTACGCCACAAGTACAGAGCAAAATGCGAACTGACACAGATGAAGAACGTAGGAATTGCTCCGTGCGACAGAAAGGTGAGGTAAAAGCAAAAACGACAGCATCAGAAAAACAGAAACAATGAAGGAGCATAACCATACCACGCCTTACCGCTGTCATTACACCACGACAGGAACAGAGCAACAAATGCAAACAGACATAGAAGCAGGCAAAAGTAGGAGCTGCCACATGCGACAGCAAACTCGTCTCCGCCTCCCGTTGCGCGCGGGCACTCAACGCCCTGAATAAGAAAGCACTCCATGCAGAATGTACGCCACCCCGCCCTAATGCCGCCACTTGAGTCGAGCGGCCTCCTCGGCTCGCCACGCCTCTGCCACTACCACGCAAGTGCCCTCACAGGTGGCCTCGACCTGCTTTCTCGTTCGCCTGATAATACTAATAATGATATTCTCTCACCCATATTACTAATATAAGGATGCCGCATTCTCACTGATCTCTCTTATTCTCACTCTGATCTCTTTCTTTACATATACATATATCTATATATATATATATATATATATATATATATATATTCCGGCTGGAGCGGAACCCCTTTAATGGGAGATACAAGGGAGGGGAAAACCCCGCACGCCACCGCGTGGAACACCGTCGGTTCTGACTATCCAGCGTGGCAAGATCACCGTAACCTCCAGCGATTTAAAAAATGCACTACACATACGGGACTAACGACCTTAGCTGTTGCCGCGTCTGAAAACACTAATAAATCAAAGAATTATATTATATGTGGAAAAAACATAGCAAGGCGTTCTTCGTAACAACAGTAAACTAATTATGCAGAAAAAGTGCAGTTTAATAATATAATATACAATCGTTTTCCAAAAAGTTATTTGCACTCTCTTCAAGAGCAGCAAATAACAGATTTCATGAATACTACAATAACCTTGTACAATATCTTCATATCCCATGAATAGTATAATATCTAAGTTACTCTTCCATAACGTAAATACATTTTTTAAAGGTAAGTGGACTCTTCCTTGGAGCTTTGCTGCGTGATGACGTCATTTCAGTCGTAAAAAAAAGATGCATTAAGTCTGAAAATTCGGTGCGTACGTGTGTTATGATAATAACTATCAAATATTTGCATTTTCAGTCAAAATAGAAATTTTTAAAATTGTTTTTGAATTTTCATAATGTTCTTGGTATCTAACAAAATCATAGGGATGACTCATAAGGCCAGAAACTACAAAATTTCCTTTCAAAATCTGAGTGCATTAGAATTACTTACATAAATTTTCCCGTTATGGCCTCGGAAACATAGATTCCTGCAGAAATGTTTATTTTTGTAATTTTTCAATTTCGACGCAGCTCAAATGTCACGGGAACGTTATGTGTAGTGTGGCGTCATGGAAACTCACAGCGAACACAGACACAGAGCTTTCATATAACAAATATATTTATCTACAAAGAAAACACAACAAATATTTACAATTAATTTGCTTCTTACACCCTAGCTCTGATAGACCTACTATCCCCTGATCGCGGGAGCTATCCAAAACCGATTGATGATCGGTTTCGATTGTGGCATCGCGACTCGTACTTCTGAAGGCTGCACAAAAGTCCAGCTTCCGTGACCGGAGTCAGCACTGGGACACAAAGTTCCGTACTGGCGTACCAATGTGGATTTGCCTCGATTGCGGAGCGGATCATTTATCGATTAGAGATGGCGTGAATCGTTACACTCAGCCCCTCCTGACCTCGGAGCACGCACACAGCATCGTTCCCACGAGACCGCAGTCACCCAAGGACACAAAGTCCTCTACGGGAACATCAACACGTGATTTGCCTTGCGAGCCCGGCCCGCATATGCACCGTCGTGGCACCAAGTTTTGTGCACATGCACGAGGTTCTCCAACTGTCTCCAAAACCCACCCACTGGCTCTGTACGCTCCGTTATATAGTCGAGGCCCACGTAACCTACTACGTCACGCCACCCCCACCGCCGTTCTAATGCTAACAATTAAGGGTTTCTAAAGACCGGAAGACCCCAAAGTCTTGTGTCTCCCTTTTCCGCGTTCTTGCTTTAAGGAAAAACCCTTCTCTCCTTTCTGTGGCGAGGAGTTTCCTCTTACTAATCCCTTACCAAGCGTACCCAAATAGATACCACGAGGCACGCTGGCTAATACGTTACAGTATTTTCAAGACATGAAACATTGCCGTATTCTCGGAAAGTTATTTGCGTCAATTGTGAACAGCAAGGCCACTGGAATTCTCAAAGTCTGCGCGCGGTCTAACATTTTGACGGCCAAAAATCGGGCGTGACCGCATAGCCACGTTTAACAGACCAGTCATAATTTACATCTCAACTGCGGGAAATAGCAAGTTTGCATTTGACTTTGTATCCGAAAAAAGTACACTATTTCTTGGCAAAACGTAAAACATATCGCTGAGTTTTGACTTATTATAGACGCATCCTTCTGGGCGTTATACCTTCCGTTTATATCCTTCTGGGCGTTTCGAAGAATAGTAATTGACAAGATCCGCTTAAACTAAACAATTCTAGCAATATGTATTTATCTTCTTGAGAAGATGATGGTGATTCCTACTTTGAATGACTCACCCTATTATTATTTAGTAGGTCTTTTCGTAATTCAAATAAAAACAATACAACCTTAATACAAGGTAACTAATCGGAAGCCCTTTAAGGCATTACAAAACGTCTATTGCACGATATTCTAACCGTTTAAATCCCAGATGGTCTCTCTTTTTCGCATTAGAGACACTCAAAGAGGGTATGTTACGTAGCTGACAAGAAACTGAAGAGGGAAACTGGCTGTCAGATGACAAATACATACTAATCGATCGGATTAAACTTATTATTGTCAAGTGTGGACTTCGAAACATTCAGAATATGAAAAGAAACATGCTATAGTATATGGTCCGCAAGCCGTCTCAGACACTCCGCGCACACATACCCATTCATTCTCGTTCTTGCGTTGCTGGCTTTGGTCCACGTGGTGTCTAACGGTACCATATCTTAGTTTATGCTCTCATACGTCTTCATTCAACATATCACTTGCCATTCCTGATTCGCTTTCATGTGTATTTGAGTCAGCATTGTCGGTATAACTTGCATCTTCTTCTGCCCCTTTTTCCTTGGCTCCTGTGGTTCCTTACATCCCACACTATGAGTGTATTTATTTGTTCTCGTTCGAATCTTAATACATCATATTGTGTAATTCCTGATTCTTTAATTTAATGTGCATTAGGGCCATATATTCGATTTTTTCTACAAAATTATTCACACAAGCATCTATTCGTCCCCTCTGTTTTCGACGCCCTTCTCTGGAGAAAGGTGCCAATGTACACTCAAAAAGAAGTGCGTGCCCGCGAAAAATTTGTGTTCATCTCGTTTCCATTAGATACGATCTATCATGATTTCATTCTGTCACTGCATTATTATTTTATTTACTACTTACCGTCAAATCATGCAGCAAGTATCGTCAGTCGGAATCCTCAGCTTCGCTATGTTAACATTCATAGTTAGCTAACATAACTACGAGTAACATTCTTGAAGTGGCAGACATCTTCATAGCTTTTGAAATCCGCACAAATATTTGACTACTAGATCACCTCTCATACTGTATTCTTCTTTTTTATATGTTTCACAGGTGATTCTGTTACCACACTTACGTAACTATTACATTTTTAACTTCAACAGACCCCACATTTCTTTCATCACAACTCCGCGAACAATCATGATATAATAAGTTCCCACAATTCTAACATTTCCTGGCACCAGTCGAGATACGTCGCTCTTTCTGCTGACCTAGTTCCCACCTCTTCTGCCTCCTCTTTAATCATTCTTTTCTCCACTCACGTTCTCATTTCGCGAGCCCTAAGTTCATCGCCAAGTTCGTTACCTCTACTTCTTCTTGAAACCTCGTCTTGACACCCCTTCCACACCAGTGCTAACACCACCCCTCACCGTTCACCTCGTCCTCTCCCCCATTCCGAATGCCCCCCCCCCGCCGCCCCCGCAGCAAGCAGAGCGGTCCGGCGGCCGCGCCCTAAAGCAGAGCTCACCAAGCGGATGCCGCATCGCGTCGCAATTATTAAACGCTCGCTCCGCGCTAATGAAGAAACACGTGTATGTAGGTCTGAGCACTCTGCAGCAATGGTGAATGTTGTGTTGACGAGGTTGCTGTGTGGTGGTGAAGATACTGTGGTGATCGTGTAGGCTGGCAAAAACGGGTAGTGGGAGAGGAGACCCCAGGCTCGGGGATGCTGGGTGAAAGGGAAACGTAATGGTGACTCACGCATAAGATAGATAGTTAAGGCGCCTTGCAGCTGAATAACTTCGAAAGATGGTAGACATGTCGGACAGGATTGTTGTTTCTAAGAAGAAAGTGAAGTTGGCGAGGACTGATGGGTGGCGAGGTTTGGTGGGTGGCGAGGATTGAGTGGTGGTGAGGATTTGTGAGTGGCTTGGATGATTGGTGGCTTGGATGGTGGGTGGCTTGGATGGTGGGTGGCTTGGATGGTGGGTGGCTTGGATGGTGGGTGGTGTGGATAGGGTGATGGGTGGTTTAGATGGTGGATCTAGTTGACGGAGGATTGTGGGTGGCGTCGACGGTATGTAGCATGAGTGATGGGTGGTGTGGATGGTAGTGTGGATGATGGGTGGCATCGACCGTGGGTGGCGGATGCGTGGATGGGAGATATATTGAAAGCGAGAACAGTGAGTGGGTGGTTAGGATGGTGAGATGCGGCATGGATGGTTTTAAATAAATAAACTTCCTTTTCTTCACTAGTGTCAGTGATTCGACCTAGTGAGAAAACATATTCATAAGATATCCTTTTAAAATCATTTACCTACCAACAAAATAATAAAATGTGAAAATGCATCCGCAAATATTTTCTGGCAGTCTTTGTAGCATTATACCGAAGACAAGAACGTTTTCTCGGCCTCCTTGCAGCACTACACGGCTTTTAAAACTAAACATATACAAACTGAGTGATGGAGAATCCTTATGTGAGTTGGAAGCCCCAAATGGATCAACTGCATTATAAAACAAAATTATTTTCGCGAATATGTTTTTCCAAAAAAATCTAGATTATAATGCTCAGAATACAAAACGTTGAATTAATTTTATCTTAATAATCTCCCACAGCAGACTCGAACATGAGAATTGTAATCGCCAGGCGCTTACAAAGGGCTTATAAATAAATAAGTGCTCTTTAGTTTTTTTTCAAAACATACGGTTGATATCTTTTAAATTTTACGCTTTCGTTTCTGCTTCATTATAGACTCTTTTTGAGAATGCTCTTAAATATTCATAGAAATGAGAATAGCATATTTAAGCTTGCTCGCCAAACATGTGCGACCGAAACGCCGGCAGAATACGACACTGTCATCGTTCTCCAGAGACACGAAATCGTGGTGGACTATTATTGCGGTACTCAGCATCAGATGTTTTTATATTTACGAATATTGAAAGAAAATACCGCATGAGTTTCAAGGTCGATTACAGATTATGAATGTATTTCTAAATCGATATAGGCAGTAGTGCAAAATTGCTAAAATTGATTGATAGTGTGTCAGACTAATTTCGCAACGTCATTATCACTTTTTCTGTGAATATTTTCATGAGCATTTCATTCTGCGGATGTATCGTTACCAATAATAATACATGAGTAGGTAAAGAAACGGTCTGATTTTGTCAGAAAATACGAATGTTTTTCCTTCGTTAATAGTCCATGTTGGAACTGTGTGTTTCTATTGGTATTCCAATAATTACTTTGAAATTATTTATTAATTTTATTATTAATTTCAGTCTATTTCAGAGAGATGAATTAGATATTTTAAATACATTTCCAATAATCTTACATGATCAGAAAGTGATTGTTTCTCATAATAATTTTGGCCACAATGTCAAGCCTAAAAATCAATCACCGTTGTATTATTATTATTATTATTATTATTATTATTATTATTATTATTACTGTTATTATTATTACTATTAAACTGACTCTTCATTAACTTTTTTCTACATATTGATTTATATATTGTGACGTACCTGGGAAGCGGTACTTTCACGACAAATAAACTATGCAAGGCACAGGTACATTTTCGTGAATGGGTCTCCAGGAATTTGGCGCAACATAGGAAGATAATCGTTATAAATTCTTGTGCACATCTAAATAGTTTAATGATCAGAGAACACACTTTACAAATTGTATTTACAAATCGCAATGCGCAGGCCTTGGAAACAAGTGCACGGTCAACGCTACCTTGCTGTTTTCAAAACCACCTGCTTCCTCTGGAAGCGACCGGGGCCGACGTGGCAACGGCTGCGGTGTCTTCGGCAAGCTTCGGTTCGCCCCGAAGTCCGCCGGGAATTCGCCCTCCCTCAGCGACCAACTCCTCTGGCTCAACGTAACGGCCGATGTATTCGACGGGGTCCACCCCAGCCGGTGTGAACAATGTCTCACGGGTATTGGAACGCACGACCGTTGATTAGATGTTCGTCGGCACTGTCTAAGTCTTCTCAGCGACCTTTCTCAAGCTTTACAATAGCGCGATGGTAATAGGTGTTGGGTTAAGATATCTTTGGCCATTTTTTTAAAATATAATTAAGAGATGGATTGGCCACAACAAATTGTTGCCAATGACAACATCATTTAATTATTTTACGCGGATGTCCGTACCAGTATGCCGCACTGCTCTATATTCTACTCAGGCGGGGATTGTGACACGGCCCACCGTTTTGTCATACGACCGTTCTGTTATTGGTTTTTATCAGTTCTGGTCGCGAGCCAAGTCTTCTACTTCCCACTGAATCATCTGATTGTTAATCTTATTCAACTGGTTCCAGATCCCCCGCCCCCAAACACACTCAATGTGCCACACTCAGTCCGAATTGCAAACTTAACAAGCGGGGGGTTGGGGGGGGGGGGGGGGACCAAGTTTAAATCCCTTGGGACGCATGCCTGCCCGTCCGTGTTCATTCTGAGACGTCACCGCGCCACTCGGCGCACCACTAACTGTCGTACGCCTCGGGCGTATCCCCCCGATTTTTGACCGGGTTGGTGGCGGCGGCGGCGTTACTGCGCTGATCAACTCCAGTACTTCATTTTAATTTATAATAGGTGATCATTGTAATTGTTCTAATTACAGAAACGTTCTTCGTTTCAATATTTAATCGTATTTAAAAAAAGCAAATTGGTCGCAGGTTCGATGTTAAACGTGTTTTATTATACACTCATTACTTTATTACTACAAAATGAACAGTTCTCACACATATTTATAATAATAGTTAAAATATTCTTTCTCTGTTTCACAGAACGTGGGGTAAGTTCCCCCCCCCCCCACCGAGGGGCTTGCTCAGGGGGGAAGCTTCAGGGGGACGGTTCCGCAGTGGTACAAGAGCAAAACGCACCGGGGAACATTAGTAGAGTTGCATTGAGAACTGAAATCTATTCATCATGAGCGTTCAAATGCCTAGCAGCCGCTACTTGTTTGCAGGCTTCCGCCTTTTTGAACGTATGTTTACGTGCCTCTGGGTCGGCTGAGGGCTCCCGAAGACTGCGGACTTCCACAAATACGTGCTTTTGACTTTAGATAAAAAAATAACAGCGTTAGGCGATCGACAGAGACACGCGGTCTGGGCAGGTGGCTGAGTGCAAGTGAGAATACTGTCCAGGACAAATTTCTTATGGTGACCGAAATCATTAATCTACAGATGACGCAAAGTTGAAGTCTGAATTTATATTTAATTTTGTTGCAACAAAAGAAAACTGCGCAAAAGCAGAAAGCCAGGAAAGGTGGTTATATTACTTCGCCCTTTACAATATTAAAGTTGAGGCACCAACGAAAATTTAAAATTGATTTTCTAAAGAATTGAACACACGGAAAAAATATGTCCTAATTACTTTAAGTTTTCTTTTTATTTGTTGGAGTAATTGTAAGTAGATTTCAATTAACTAGTATGAAGTACGATATAAACTCTCTTCAACAGTGGTCTTTATAAGGGAAAACACCCTGAAACCTAGACAATATGTTACCTTTGCATTCAAAGACTCTATCCGACCCTTTTTTTCAAAAATTATGCTCATGTATGTTCAAATTATCTTTTGGTAGATCTACAATATAATAAAAAGTTTTTCAAATGAAACTACTAGAAAATTGTCTTTGAAGAAAGTGACATTTGCATTTTTAAATAGCTTGAAATCAAAATTCTCAGTCATATAAAAATATCCCAACATTCTCTCCCATAAAATTTACTTAAAGTCAAATAAGATCATATTATTCTGAGTTCGCGTTTTCATGAGTGTATATACTTCCTTATAATCTACCTACCCCTATATATTCTGTACACATTACGAAATGTCTGATTTATTGTATTTCTTTCTAAATAACTTTTCCGCAATGTTTATACTTTGAGCAATATACTAGCTGAAAAGACTCCCATAGGTTTTTTAACAATCCGAACGGAAGCACAAGTACCGAATTTCTCGTCTACTGGTGAACGTTCTTATCCTACCGAAGCGAGTCCAGTCCGCTGCACATCCTTCATCGTAACGTCCTGCCCGCCACCACCAAACGAGTCGCCCACCGGAGTGATCAGTAGCAAGACCACGGCATCAGACACCGGCGCCGATCTCCGCCCCTCGCCCACACCTCGGAGTTCGCAGTCGTCGCCGTCCTCGTCGTCCCGGCGGCATTAAGACGACAAAACAGTGCCGGTGTTTACCGGGCTATCGCCGGCGCTCGGTCGTAACACGGGCACAATGGCCATTAGAAGCCATTAGCGAGCGAGACGCGAGCGGTGGTGGAAGAGGAGGAGGCAGGAGGTGGCGGAGAGGGAGGGGGTGGGATGCGACACCCCGGCGGCCCGTGGGCTATGGTGGGGTGGCTCCGAAATGACGGGGAGAACGGGGGTGATGCGGGACGTCGAGGTGTCTCGACAGGAGGCGGCGATACGGTGACTTTGCTGCTGGTTGGCGGTAGGGATGGCGTGAGAGTTGAGTGGCTCAAGGATCAGTGAACAGCAGGAACGTGGATAAGAGCGGAAGGTTGGTCTGGAGAGGAGATAGTGTGGGAGTGGGAACAGTAGAGGGTCAGAATGGGGGAGGGAGGAAGGGGCTGAGGAGGAGAGCGCGGAGACGTCATGAAGGCGGGGAAATGGCAGGGCTAGTCGAGGACGACGCGGCGAAACTGCGGCGGGGCAGCGCAATGGCGAGGGTGGAGACGGCGAATGAGTGAGAGTGGCGGGGGCGAGGAGGGGGCGGGTATGGCGTGGAGGCATGGGCACAGAGGAAATGCCAGTGGCGCGAGGCAGCGCAATGGCGAGAGTAGAGACTGGGAATGAGTGGGAATGTCGTGGACGGCAATGACGAAGGGGGTTGGGGCGGGGACGCAAGAGAGGGAAGGAAGACGTGAGCGGGACGGAGATGGGACGGGATCTGGGGTGAGGCAGGGAGAGGGCAAAGTAAACGGGCGAGGGGACGGCGTGGGGGCGGGGCCGGCGCGGAGCCTTGAGCACAGTGGAGACAGAGTCCGTGCGGTGGAGGCGTAGGCGGCTTGAAGGGAAGGCGTGAGTGCGAGGGAGCGGTCTTCTCCCGACAGGCAAAAACGAGTACGCGCCGCCAGCGGGGACAGCCAAGGGGGCGGGGAAGAGGGCGATGTCGTCCGGGCGACGACGACGTAAACAAACAGGAGGCGTCGGGCTCTGATTTCCTGGCGCAGACCGCGCTCGCCCGCAGTGCGCCGACGCCGCTGGTGGCGACGCGGAGGGATAACGCCGGACAGCAAAAAGGGGCGGCAGAAGCGGATACGCGTTATGACAGCCAAGATTGCGGTCACGGATATTTCACTCAAGGTGTTGGCGACAGGCAGTTGAGGGAAGATAGCCGTAATAGCTGTGTGTACTGGCTTGTAATTTTCATTGTATGGATTTTTCGTTCGCAGGATTTATTGCAATTTTGAATTGACGTGTTATCAAGATAAGGAACTCCAATTGCCAAGATGAGTGAGCCACGTGAATTACAATTTTTTTTCTTGGATATGATGTATTACAGAAATATGTGAATAAATTAATTGTACATATTATCGAAATTTGAAAATTATGTTGTATTACTAGATTGCCATTCTATCTCCTAAGGATTAATTCTTCAAAATTGTACGTGCACAAGCGAAAAAGGTTCGGCGTTGCCCATGTATTTTCAACACAATTCGTACTATTTAAAACAATCATTTATTAGACAGGCTAATCAATGAGTTATATGAATTCGAGTGTAGAGTGAAAATAAATTTAGTTCTTTTTAACAAAGTACATGGATATTCTGAATGGCTGAGCCACAAAATGTAGTCAAAAGTTGGTTTGAAAAATTGCTTTCTAGATAAAACATTACGTTGCAAAAGCATAGAAACACTCCAGAAACATGTAAATGTTTATTCTTTACAAAATAAATGAATATATAGGTTTTGAACTAAATATTACCTAGAAATGAAAAAGCAGACGAATTGTGTAAATTAGGTGCTTTTTTTTATTTCTGGGTTAATTTTTCTTAGTGAACAAATATATTCATATCTTTTGTGAAGAATAAATAATTTACATGTTTCTGGAGAATTTCTGTGCTTCTGCAATGCAATTTTTGCCTAGAGACATTGGTTCAAACCAACTTTTGACTCCTTTTTGCGGTTCAGACATTCAAAATATCCAAAAAGCAGTTTGGTACACAAAATATATTTAAAATATTTTTAAGTTTAATTTCGAATGTTCCACATTTCCTACCCGGACATACTACATATATTCTTATTTGAGTATGTAAGTTTATTATAGAATAGAATATTTATTGTGCTACTTAGAAATACGTGGAATATTTCCGGTGGTAGCGTTTTCTAAGCAATTACAACAAATATTCAACGAAATCAATCAAAGGAACATTACAATATTTACATATTTCTTAATACAATTTTACAAGATTAGTTTATTAAATATATCATGCTAAAGCTGACATAAAATAATAATAATAATAATAATAATAATAATAATAATAATAATAATAATAATAATAAATAAAAAATAATGGTAACATATTCTAAAAGACTTTTTCCAGAGGTTCCCAAGTCATAAGTTCAGAATAAGATCGTCCTACCAAATTTTGCGGCATATTTTTGTACTTTTTCGAGACATTTTATTTGCCCTAAATGATATGGAACCCAACATATGGAGCCATATTCCAATATCGGCCGTACTAGAGATGTGTACCATAATTTCGTTGGTTTTCTACTTCCTTTCCTAAGCACTCTAATCATGAAGTGTAATGTCTTGCACGCCTTTCTCACTACATAATTTACGTGTTCTGTCCACTCCAGATCCTCATTTAGTACAATTCCCAAATATTTATAGCATTTGGTCCTCGGAATATACTGATTTCCCAATTTATATGTGATGTCATCTGTCTCTCTAGAACGCGCGAATCTGATAAACGTGCACTTACTGGGATTTACTTTCATGTCATTTGTGGTTATATGAATGTGTAAGAAAAAACACCCGTAGCGGAACGGGCTCTGCATCTCCTTCCTCTGGCTCGTGAGGAGCGGCCTTCGGAGCGCAGGCGCTTCTGGGGCGCTGGCGGGTGCCCGCAGCATTTGGCGGCGGAGCGCGCGGGGGGCGGAATGCATGGGAGGCGGAAGCGTTCTGATAGATCCGTGCCTTGCGCGTGTTGCGCAGCAGGGGAAAAGTTGAGATTAGGAATCGAAGATGGCCTTGGTGCGATTTCTTCCTTTTGCAAAATGAGCCGGTAGAAATAACTGTTTAATAATTGCGTCAATATCAGTCATTGATTGATTGCTAGTGATTCCAGGCGCGTCTACTACGATCACTGTTTCCGTAAGTTTAGTTCATGTTTTCCTAGGTAGCGGTGATCTCTGTCCACTGAGTGGCGCGATCCGGCTCCAACCTACCATAGCTAGCGGGGTTTTCCCCAACCAGGTATCTCCCAGCAGTGGGGCACAGCCCTAGCCGGGACATGCACCAAGCTTCTGACCGGTCTCCCGGCATGCCTGATAGTGTAGTGCATATTAGTTTAAGTGTGTGTGTGTGTGTGTAAAGGTGAGGATAGGACAGGGACGAGGTACGAAAGATTGCCCGCGGTCCGTGGCCCCGTTTTTTAGGGTACTGATTCAGCATTCGCCTGGTGTTCATTATAGAAACCACGGAAATCTACTGATCAGAGCTGCCGGCCGTTAGAATTCTCTTCCAGACAGCAATTGTATTCGACCTAGCAGACAAGTTGTACATTCATGAGAAGCAAGAACTAGGAAACTGATTTACTGAAACAAGAGCACCAACGCAAACTACTGAATAATTATTTACAATTTTTTTTCTTAATTCGTATTTTATATAGTATTGCTTTATAATAATCCTCAAGTAACTTGTTTGATTCAGAGCGTCTATCTGTCCGCTAATCATTTAAACTTTTCCAGGTCCACCATTTGCGTCAAGAAAGATTTCAGTTGACACGTCTCAATTTGCTAGTGGAGAATAAAACAGTTTTTTCTCGAGCCATCCAGAACATTTTCTGAGAATAAAAAAAGCTTTTGTGAGGAAGAGGTAAGCGTTTTTCGAGGAGTTATAAGGTACTCAAAATAGATCAATAGCTCATTTGATTGACGCTTCAGATTGTTTATTGTTTGCAAAAGAAATTAATATATTTTCAAAAAGAAAAACTAACCTAATAATTAAAAAAGCTGTCAATGTGTAAATTGAGTGTTTTTTATTTCAATGTTATTTTTTTCTATCTGAACAATATATTTTCATTTTTTGTAAATAATAAACGCTTTACACGTTTCTGAGTGTTTCTATGCTTCTGCAATTTTTTGCCTAGTAAGCATTTTTTTGAACCTACTTTTGAGTGCTTAATGCCGCTTAATCATTCGGAATATTCCAGTAGTTTATGAAACGAAATATGCTTAAACTTGTCTTAAGAGCTTATGTGCGAAGTTTTGACTTGTCCTTCCCGTACATTCTGTATAATAGTTAAGATTTTATTACGAATATTTATTTGAAAAAATTGCTGATATATTAAATGTTGAAGGAAATAGTTTTTTCATCACGACTTACAATTATGTTTATGAATATAAAATTATTTTCGCTTAGTTTCGCCACTCCTTTCAGAAAGACGTTGTACTCACGTCAAGGCTTTTGAAGAAACATTTTTGAAATTTCCCATAGTTGAGAAAATGCATAAGTTTAATTAGACAATACTTAGCTGTAACCAAATAGTTACTTTTTGATCCATTAAAGTGTATTCAGAAATGGTCGATTAGCATGTATAGAAAATAATTTTTTACTCGTGCCAACGGAATTAAACATTGGGATATAATAAACAGAACGGTTCATGGTTTAGATTGTTTTCTTAATTTTCAGATTTCAAAAATTAAAATAAACATGTACTTTTCATGTCACTCAATAGAGAACACAGAATGCATTTAGCCGCTTTCAGAGCACATTGACAAAGTTAGAGACTCCAAGCTAAAATAATTAATTTTGACCCTCCTCATCACAGTAAATAATAAAATTAGAAACAGAAAAAGTTTATGAAAATAATTTTTTTGTGAAGAAAATTATCAATAAAAATCTCATAAAATAAATTATGAGATCTACTGCTCAACTGAAACAATTAGGTTAAATCAATGAAAGAAATGATTGTCAAGTTGTGGCTTAGTGAACTAATAATTTTCTCGTATTTTCGACAATAAAATTATGTTCATTTTTGTTGAGCACATTCTTTGTTTCATACGTTTCACTCCCCAAAACGTCGCAAAATTTGATTGTAAAAACTAAGATTAACTTGCAATTTCACTAAATTACGTTAAATATATTCCATGCGATTGCGATATCCAAAATACTTAAAATGTATAGGTTAGTTACATTCGATGTCGTTTGTGAGATGTTATGAGTGTTGTTTGTGAATTTAACAGCCCAACATCTTTTATAAATGTTTCATGTCCCCTTGAACTCCGAGGCTGTAAGCGGTAACATACTTAGTCCACTCCTAATCACTTGTCATCAGCCTAATCACTCGGCGTCGCCTTGGGAGTGTGCATTTCGAACGCAGAGGCGCCATTAGCACCTCCAATACCCGTGAGCTAGTCGGCGACAGTGACGTCTTTGTCACCTCAAATCTGCAGGGCATAATGAGCCAGCCGCACCTGTCAGGCGCGCCTCCGGCCTGGGCGGGTCGATGCGGGGCTCCGGGAGGGACGGCGATGGCACGGGAAGCGAGCGCCGGCTTCGTGCTGGCTCATTGCCTTCCTCATTGATGGAGCTGCACTACTCTAGCGATTTCCTCGCTACGGAAGTCAACCTGTATCACGTCATCAATACGCCCTACCTCTCGCCTCATCGGTCGTTTCCGTTCTTGCCTGTTCAATCGGCTTTTATCGCCGGTTCACATCGCCTTCTTCGATCGTTTTATCACCTGTTTCCCGCAAGAATCACTTCACGGTCGTATGTTAATTCCACAGATACAGTAAGTATCTTTTTAGATTTTATTCCGATTTTTCTGCATTTCTGCCTTCTACCGAAATGCTACTTCGCTCTTTGTCATTTGTACTTTACATGTTCGAATTTGCTAAACTTTACAAACACTATTTTCCCAGTAATCACGTTTCCTCACGTGTCCTTTCTCGAATGAAGTTCTCATTTTATTTCACTCTCGATTACGACCTCTAAAAAGGATTATTTTGCAAAGTCTTGTCAGTGAAATGTTTTCACTTGTCTCTCCTTAACCGTTCTGCTGATTCCTTACCAGAATCCCTTTCATTTTAAACTTCAACGATTTATTTTCAGATATCTCGATCTCAAGTTTTATGAGACTTCCTCATGATTTTCCATTCTCAACAGATTCTACCGTTCCACTAAGTTCTTTTTAATTTCCATGGTTACCAATTCTTCTGTCTGCGACCGCGTGTGATTCTCTCATCCTTGCTTTATCTTCAGGTGCCATTTACTTTCGGCACCTATCTGCTGCTACTGGTTCTAAAGCCTTGCGTGTGTCATTTTCCCTCCTTTCCAAATGCCTCTCCGTACAGATCCGCTTCAACGTACTTTTTAATACGTAACATCATTTTCCAACTGTTCCATCTCCCAACACCGCACTCACACACACGCTTCCATTCAGCAGCCCCTTATGTTATTTTTCGCTTTACCCAGTATTGAAACTCACTCTAGTTCGTCATTTTCAGCTTCCTCCTCATCTCATAGTCCTGCCCTGTCTCACCTCAATCGCGCAATGACCGGAGGTCGCGTAATTACTGTCGCCTAATGGATCGTTCTCCGTCACCCTCTCCCTTCCGCCACCTCCATCACCTTCCACCTATTTCCTCCACACCGTATCTTGTCTCTTATCCTATTTTTCTCTTGATATTACTTATTTCTAACCCTTTTCATTGTTCGGCATATCCCGGTCACACCAGACTCCCTCTTCACGGCCCCGTTCCGTTTCACCCTGATCACGTTGCACCCTGCGGAGTCCCAGCCTTCCCACCATCAACCTCACCACAGCTCCTCCTCTGCCGCCGCCGCCGCCGGAGGTCGCGTAATTACTGTCGCCAATCCCGCCGCCTAATGGATCGTTCGCGCCGGCTCGCGCCGCCCAGAGATGGGGCCGTAATTTGATCTCGGGGCTTTGGTGCGCCCCGCCCCGCCCTCCGCGCCCCACCCCACCCGGCGCTCGCCGCCACGCACAGTCACGCGGTGTTAACGTGAGCCGCACCGCGGCGGCGCGGGGGATGGCTTGCGGCGACGCGATGGGTACAAGAGGGCGGGATGTTGGCGGTGGCAGGGGCGAAGGCGAAGGCGAAGACCAAGACGATGGCGGTGGCGATGACGATGGATAGAGGTGGTGGGAATGGGAGCAGAGGCGATGTGGATGTCGGGCCATGGCGAGGGCGAGTACGAGGGTGGTTGTGGGGGCAGGGGAACGGTGACGGTGACGGTGTCCATAACAGTGATGGTGATGGAGGTGGAACAAGTTAGTCCCTGCGGAAGGTAGAGTCATCGTATGAAACTATTGAACTGCGCGGAAAAGTGAAGGCTTAGTGAGGGAAGGACCGAGAAAAAAAAATAAAGCGAGAATGGACAGGAGGAGAAGCAAGATTCGTGAAGGCGAAGAGACTGCGACTGTCATGTGGGTGTTGAAAGTCCTAATGATGGTGATGCTCCGGCAACGGGAAGGTTGATTGATGATGAATGTGAGAGGAAAGAAAAGAGCATCCGCAGGGGAGAGGTGGTGAGATAGGTTGTGCGGTTGAGAACGAGAATGTAATGAAGGCGGAAGGTGACAGACTAGATGGCTAGTTATTCTATTAATGGTACACAGGCCTATACACACACGGTCGGGGTTCGATATACTTTTACTCGTAAGCCCGTATAAATAAAGTCTGGAATCACTCCACGAATCTGTCTGGGAGTTCAGCGCTAACAGCGGTGGCGAGTGGTTGTGACCCCAGCGCTACCTTGTTAGTTCAGTCGGCGTCAAGCTGAGCACTCAGTGAGTTGCGAGTGCTCGTGAAGAAAAGGGGGGAAAAAAAGAGAATTTTTCCCCCCCCCGCCCCTTCAAAAAATCTTCCCCAGCCCCACCCTCCCATTTTCACTTGGGGAACCCCGCAACAAGCAAAGAACGAACGAACTTACGCATAACTCAACGCTTCCGAAAGACAAGATTGCAGAACCCACCCATAACAATAACCAGAAAAATGGGCCTCAAATAAACAAAACCTTTTAAATCG